>CM076569.1:859351630-859552244 GCA_034641835.2 Pinus albicaulis | reverse complement strand
TACTCTTGATATTGCAGATGTTGTTATAGCATCATTTCTCACCTTCATATGATTCATGATTGCTTTTATGGCTTTGGGCACCCATTCCTACATACTTGGACAAATTCACTTAAAAACAATGTAAAAATCCCCATACGCGATTATGCTCGTACTTTTCCGCGTGTATACGTGAATCCAGCTGCACTTTTCCGCGTATTCCATTAAAATTATGAAAAAATATATAATTATTCCCTATTTTCGGGCTGGGTTGATGGTTACTCAGGTAGTTCAACCACCCCAGCACGTGGCCAACTGTTTCCAACTGTTGAAACTACTTGGAGGGAGTATAAAAGCCCCTCATGTGCATGGCCTAAGGGGGAGAGAGAATTTATTGATATTATACTCTGTTGGTATTCCCTATCCAAGTCTGAATTCCCGTGCCTCCTGCACTTCCCAGTTCATTACAGGAAACCCTTGTTTCCTGGAGATGCTCATCTCTTTATATGTCATCTCATATGCACCAGTTCGGAAGGAATCTTAGCGAGGCAAGGGTGGGACGGATCCGGACGACGGTCTGCTCGAAGATCGTGGAAGGATTCAGGTGATCTCTCCACTCGTTATTTTTGTACATGCTATTTATAATACAGAAGTACCATCTTGTTCCTGAAATATACGTGTTAGTGTCTGCTTACATATATGAGAAAATTGTTATTTAAGCATTCATTATAGTTTATCTGATGTTTTATATGGATTTCACTAACATTTAGAGTAGGTATATGTTGTACAACCAGTTCTTCGTGCTTGTTTCTTCTTGTCTTTCAGGTTAAGAAGGAAGGGCGGTTGCTGAGGGTTTGGACCCCGCGGGATCTGCTTCAACCGTAGGACCTACGGGTAACTTCTTCGATCTACTCTATTTAGTTTTTCTGAACATGCATGGTTGTGTGAGTCCTTCTTAAGTAGCATGCCCCTGCTCTGTGGAGGTTGTAACCCAACAAACCTCTAGGGTGATTTTCCCCGAAACAGAACTGGCGACTCCACTGGGGATCACATTCTTGTGACTCCCCTGTTGGGTGGTTTCAGCTATTTGGTAGGTTGCCGACAGTTTTAACTTTCATTTGCAGTCCAGTTTACTTTTTCTCAGTCAGTCTGAAGTCCTGGTTTCTTATCCAGGCTTGTCCTTTTTGTTTTTTTCATTATTTACCTTTGTATACACGCTTTTTTCTGCACACAGTCACTTATACATGCGATTTTGTCTAAAGGGACCTGCGTATATGCGAGTTTCCTTTATCACAGTCGTGTATGCATGCTTGTTGCTAAACTGTGAAGTAGCGTATACCTAGGCAGATTTTGAATTTTTGGATTTCTTGACTTTTTGGTCCTTTCTGGCTGTGGAGACCTGTCCCTATAGTGTCTCTGCACTCTCTGGATTGTGAAGAAGGTGGTCTTTTGTCTTTTCTCTCTTTCGTTTGATTGAAAACTAGTCTTTTTGGCAAAGTGTTGTTTCTGGTGCTGGCACTTCTGGTTTGAGTACCAAGATAGCTTTCTGAGCATTCTTGGTTGTTCTGCTTTATCAGAACAGAGAGCTCCTGCTCATTTACTCTTTCCTGTCTTTGTGTTTTGCTTAGCACTATGATTTTTTCTCATTTCTTGATTGGTTTTCTTGAGTTCAGTAGGCTAGGTCTTGTTGCAACTTTTGAAGAGTTTTTCTTGCTTCTTCGAAGTTTTTGTTTGTGGCAAGTTTATACTATTCTTCTAGGCTGAGTGGCTGAGTTTTATTGTCTTCTTTTTCTCTTTTTTATCTTGCTACTAGTTATCTTTATAAGGTTTGGAGCATTGTTGAAGTTTGTGCTTGAAATTCAGTCTTGTTTGGTTTGGATTTTGATAGTTTTGCTTGGTCTTTTCGAGCTCTTTCTCTATAAAACTAAAAAGCTCAAAAAACATTTTCTTTGCTTTTTGTTTCTGCATTTCAAAGGCTCAAAAAACATTTTATCTTGTTATTTGCCTTTTTTATTGCATTTTCATTTTCGTTTTGCTATATCTTTTGAAGCTTTTGTGAGGTTTCTTGCTTTCGGTTTTTGGCTTGATAATTGGAAGGGAGTTGTCATTCATTTCTTCTTCTTGTTTTTAAGCATCTTTGGTGTCTTCATATTAAGAGTTCTTGATTTCGGGAACTAGCTTTCTGGACAACCAAGACGAATTAAAACTGAAGGACTTTTTGGGAAATTTCACTCTGCTTTAGGAGATTTGCATCTTAGGATTTGCATGCTTGTAGTGATTTGCATTAGGTGCATTTAAACATTTAGTCGATTTCATAGTTTTTGTGAGTGTGAGTTTGCTATTTGAAAAGGAAAAATACAATTTTTAATCTCGTAGAACCTTTATAGAGATTTCTTTTCATCGAAAGACAATAACTGCATTTGCATGTAGTTAAGTTTTTATTAATTTCTTTTTGCGTCAAAACACCATAAGTTTCATCTCCATATCCTTGTGACTTAACATAATAGCCCATTAAAATAAGCGATATAACTTAAAATCAACTAGCAAGTTTTCTAAGTGTCATACACCAACTAGCTAGGTTGTAGGGCCTTGGATTAGGTGAGTGGAGAGTTAATTCTCCAAGGCCACTCAAACAAAACATAGAAGTTGATTAATTGAGCGAAATCCAACTCTGTTAGGTGGACCGGGAAAGCTCTCCTCCAGAGAGTCAAGCGCGAGGGGAAGTGAAGGCTGAGAAGAGGGATACCCCCTCTCCGACTGGCTGAATCTGACCTCAAGACCGTTCCGCCCGACTTCTGACATGGATTGGTGCCCATAGTTGCCACTCCTATGTTCCACACAGGTGACTGCGGGGGGGAATACCCGTGGTACCTGAGGCAGACGTCGCATCACTTTCAGCAATACTTCTGGGGGGTGCCCTTGCGAATCTTGGGTGCTTGAGCCAGCAAAGGTTGTCATTAGGAGGTCGGAGTAACTATTTCTAATACCTTCGCTAGTTGTTCTGGGCCCTAATCATCCCAGACTGCTTTCGGGAGGTCCTATATTTCGCTTTCCTGTATTTTGGTGTCCGGTCCTCATCACCCGGAGCGGAAATACTTGGAGGCTGTTTGCTTGATTGTATCTCAGGGATTTTTATTTTAGTGAGTGCTATTTGCTCCTAGCTTGCCTAGCTTTTCACTTTTTTGAGTCTAATTTAAAATCTATAAAAGTGGCTGATCAAGCGCCTCGTCGATCGAGGAGAATCCAGGGGTTATCTCCTGAGAGTCCAGAGCCTTCTTCGAGAAGGCGTAGGAGTGATTTAGCAGGTGGTTACCACCCTGTGGCGTCTGACGTAGTGGAGAGAGATCCTCCACCAAGGTATGAAGGTTTCATAGCTGATTCTGGTGTCGGTTCCGAGAGGAGCGTTCCGCTCACCTCGCGAGTTTTTTTTCCTCAGGAAGAAGATTTTCAAATCGAAGAAGTACCTGAACCTCCTTCGTCAGGTCCATCTCCTCTTCCTCCTGACTATCCGTTCATTGTTCAGTACATCGGACCTGAGTCTGACAGACTGGAAGATCTTCCGTATCATTCTTACCTTTCGATGGCCACGACTGGGAACACGGCTTCTGCCGTGAGTGCTGCAGGCATTCAGACCGCACTATTGCTTTATGTTCGATTACTTCTAGTGCTGCTGTGTTTGGCTCTGGGTTCACCCAAGCACATGCTTCTCATTCTGGTCCCTTCTGTTCAGGGATGCCCTCTAGTGGGAATCCCTCTTTTTCCTTTTCCGCTGCTGCAGCTGGATCTACACCCATGTCTTCCATGGTTAGTGGATCAGCTTCTTTCGAGGGTTTCCCCTTTGGAACTGGGCACATTCCTAGTTCCAATCCTTCTTTAGGGTCCTTTCCCTTTATGTCCCAGACTCAGAGTTTCAACCCTTGGTCTGGGGGGAAAAGTTTGACTACTTTTACAGGGTGGAATCCTGTGTTTACTACAGCGGGGGCAGGGAATCAGTTTTACGCAGGTCATCAAGGGAACACTTCTTTCCCTTCGTCAAGTGCTTACCAGACCTTGTCTCCTCTTTCTAATGCCTGGAACCCCTATCAGGGGCTCTCCTCTTCATTTAATACTTCAGCGGGGGGAACTGGTCTGGGCTTTGGTAACTCTGCGTTGGGAGGAGGTTCTTCTCCTTTTTCTACGAGTCCTTTCTGGCAACCTGGTGCCTTATCAAATCCAGGCTATTCTTTTCAGAATGTTGGGAATCCATCCCATCAAGGATGGAATCCTCAGGCTCCGCCTCGCTTACCTTTTCTGGCAATGTTGAACTTGCCAGATCTGTCGAAGTTGACTAATGATCTGATTCGTTATAGTCCGGGGTGGCCTCCGGTCCCGACCAAACTTCCTTCAGATATTCCAAAATTTGAAGGTAAGAATGGAGAGGATCCGGCTGACCACATCACCACTTTCCACTTATGGTGTTTTTCGAACTCCCTGATCGATGATTCGATTAGGTTGAGATTATTTCAACGCACCCTAACTAGAAACGCTGCCAAATGGTATATTGAGTTAACTAGGGGCAGTTTCGCTACATTTGGAGAACTGGTTGTCACATTTCTAAACCATTTTCAGTTGCCTGTCCGATATGAGGTTGGGATGGAACTCCTGGCTAATTTTAAGCAGGATGAGGCAACTCACATTTCTGATCACATTCAGGAATGGAGGAGAAGGAAGAGGCTTATTAAAGCTCATATTCCTGGTGAATTCCTTCTCGAATGGTTTTTGAAATCTCTACAGTCAGACATTTCAAAAGATGTATCCCTATCTGGGGTATTTTCTGAGGATCAGGCCATTTTTAGGGCCCAGCAGCTGGAACTGATCTATTCTCAGTCTGGGGTCCTTTATAAATATTTTCCCAATGCTCCTCGCTCCAAATTAGATTTATCAAAAACTAAGCCCGGTCCGCATGGTGATGGGCTTGTCGGATCGATCAATAGTGGTGCAGCCATCCTTCTTTCTCAACTACAGCAGTTGTCTTTGCAATCTGCTCCTTCTAGTCGGGCTGTGCCTGCCGAGTCATCGCCTTCCCAGTCTTTGTCCATAAATGTTGTCCAAGCTTCTGATCCCAAAGGAAATCAACAATCCGATGGGAAGAAGAAGGGACGAAATAACAAGAAGAAGGGAAATAACGGGAAGGGTAATGCAAATAAAACCAATGAGCATGTTGGTGAGGGTCAAAAGGAGAAGAAGAAAGTGAAGTTTCCATGCAAGCTTTGTGCTAGAGACCATCTCACACACCTTTGCCCTAAAATTCAGGATGCGCAACGCTTGTTAGCCCAACAAGGTTCTTCTAGTTCCCAGGCTGTGTTAACAAACCCTTTTCCCCAAGGGCAGCAATTAGTTGTTGGCGCGAACCAAAATCCTGGGGCTTCCTCTCGGGGCACCCAGGAAGGGGAAATTCCATCGAACATTTTCATGATGAGTGCTCACGCAGATATCGCTACGAGATCCCGTGATTATGGCGGGGAAGAGTCTTCGAAAGCTAAGGAAGTTCCTGATGCTACTGAGCCGCTTCACATTATGAAGCCTACTGTTGAGTCTATGCCTCGGATGCCCAAAGCATCTTCTAAGCGATCAACAATTAATCCAAATGCTAGGGCTGCCCAGAACTACTCGATTGTGGAAGATCTGGAGCAGAGTCCTTGTGCTATGTCAGCTTTAGAGGTACTCCAGTCTTGTCCGGCTCAGCGCAGTGCTTTTCTCACTGCCATTGGGGCTATTGATCCAAAAAATTCTCTTCTGATTACTTTTGATATGACTAATTTTAAGAAGAGACTTCCTCATCACATGGATTTTCATATTAAATCATCATATTGGAAGTGCAATATCTTTCGAACGGTTGTTGATGAGGGTGCTTCCACATGCGTGATGTCTCTCGCATGTTGGAAGACACTTGGATCTCCCAAAGCTATTCCATCTAGCACTGTTCTTACTGCGTTCGATGGTCATTCTCACAGACCCCATGGTATTGTCCTAGCTTTGCCCATCTGTGTTGGGGGAAAAACTGTCAATATAGAGGTTGAGGTAGTGGATGCAAGCTTGGACTACAACCTTCTGTTGGGGAGGAACTGGATTTATGAGATGGATGCCATTGCATCCTCATTATTTTGGATTGTATGTTTCCCCCACAAAGGGAGGATCGTTACAGTGGATCAACTGGACTTTCCTCCTGTAGACCTGAATGCGTCTTCTGACTCATCTGTTCCGAAGTTGGATAATACTAAGGCGCCTGTTGAGAATTTAGGAGTTGGAATGTATTCTTCCTTGATGGGTACTTTCGATATTCCTCCTCCTACGGTGCATATTAATGCTATTTCATCCTCCAAGGCTCCCCTTCGAAGAGAGTTCTTCAGAACTCATTATTTTTCGGACCCTTGGACCTTACCTTCCCCTACTGCCACATTAGCGGAAGTTCAAGTGGGTGGAATGGCATTTCCTATTTCTGCAGCTGAGATTGCGTATCAGTCTATTATTGACTCTGCAGAAACCATCCCAGCTCCTCTTTCACCGGAAGAGTTGGATGGTGATGTGGCTCCAGCTTGGACGCTTAGTTCTTCTTCGGCCCAGGATTGCCTTGATACCACTCTTCCATCTGAAGAGGCCATCCTGGAAGCCATGACTAGTATAGATAGACCGTGGGATGATTTGCATCATCGGTCTTACTTCCTACTTGACTTAAGTGAAGTTGAAACAATTTTTCCAAGCCCTCCGTCTCCTGGTCCTGTTCACCCAGTCTTGAACCCTTTGGCACCAACACAGGTTTATGCTGAAGGGAACATGGCTGTGATTTCTCCTACTATCTCGGTGAACATTTCCAGGGATCCCAATATTATTGAGAATGTCTTCATTGGATCTGAATGTTCCCGTGAAGAGGTTCAAATTTACACCGAGCTCTTTAAAGAGTATAGGGATGTATTCGCTTGGTCTTATGAGGAAATGCCTGGAATAGACCCATCTATTGTCCAGCATGAGATCAAGACGTATGAAAACGCTAAGCCGGTGAGGCAAAAACTTCGTCCGGTCAATCCTAGGAAGGCAGCAACTATCAAAGCTGAAGTTGAAAAGCTGCTTAAGGCAGGATTCATTTTCCCTGTTCCTCTGACTGAATGGGTTTCAAACCCCGTTCCCGTAGATAAAAAGTAAGGAACGATTCGAGTGTGCATCGATTTCAGAGACCTAAATAAAGCGTGTCCTAAAGATAATTACCCCACACCATTTATTGATCATATCATTGACGAGTGTGCCGGTAATGAGATTTTCTCCTTCATGGACGGTTTCTCCAGATATAATCAAATTACTATCCGTCCTGACGATCAACATAAGACTGCCTTTATTTGTCCCTGGGGTATGTTTGCATACAAGAAGATGCCTTTTGGTCTTAAAAATATTGGGGCTACCTTTCAGTGGGCCATGTCTTACGCCTTCCACGACATCAAGAAGATTATCGAGGCATACTTAGATGATCTAGCTACTCATTCTCGAAAGAGGATGGATCATCCTGGTCACCTCCGGCAAATATTTGAAAGATGTCGTTTTTATAAAATTCGATTGAATCCGAACAAGTGCGTTTTCACGGTTACATCCGGTCGGCTATTGGGATTCATTGTGTCTAGGGAAGGGATAAGGGTAGATCCCTTCAAGGTTGAGGCAATACTTCGGTTGCCTCCCCCGTCCTCAATTCGTCAGCTTCAAAGTCTTCAAGGGAAGTCTAATTTTCTTCAAAGATTTATCGTCAATTATGCTGAGGTTACAAAGGGATTTATGAGACTGTTGAAGAAAGGAGTTCCTTTTCTTTGGGACGACTACGCTCAACGCTCATTCGATGCTTTTAAAAAAGCATTGACCTATGCTCCTTTATTGAGTCCACCAGATTATAGCAGGGATTTCCTTCTGTATCTGGCAGCAGCAGAATCTACCATCGGTATGGTTCTGGTTCAGGAAGATGATGCTCTTGCAGAGCATGTTATTTACTACCTTAGTTGAGGACTGGTAGGACCTGAACTCTGATACACTCCGATAGAAAAATTAGCTTTAGCAGCAGTTCATGCTGTACAGCGACTCCGACATTACATTATTCTTCGCAAAACTTATGTTTTGGCAGCTGCCAATCCATTTCAGTTTGTCCTCAGCAGGCGAGTGATTGGGGGCAAATACAATAGATGGATTGTGATTTTACAGGAATTTGATCTTGAGTTCATGTCTGCCAAATCCAAGAAATCATTAGTTTTCGCGGAATTGATCTCCGAGTTGCCCTGTGGGGAAGAGATGATATATGATGAGTCCTTTCCGGATGAACACTTGTTTCTTATCTCTCCACAGGATCCTTGGTACGGGGATATCATTGTGTATCTCCAGACTGCGAAGTTTCCCTCTACTTTTTCGAAAGATGAGCGTCGTAAACTGCGTCACTTGGCCAAGAATTATTTGATTATTGGTGATGCTTTGTACCGTCGAGGGGTTGATTCAATCCTAAGACGCTGCTTAACTCTCAAAGAAGCTGAGGCTGTGGTCAATGATTCTCACAGTGGAGCTTGTGGGGGTCATTTATCTGGGCTTGCTACAGCCCAAAAGATCTTGCGTGCTGGGTACTTTTGGCCCTCGATTTTCAAGGATTGTATTGAATCAGTCAAAAAGTGTCATCCGTGTCAGGTTTATACTCAAAAAATGCGCGCTCATCTAGCTCCGCTTTTTCCAGTCGTTACTGTCGGTCCCTTTACAAAGTGGGGTATTGATTATACTACTTGTAACCCGCCTTCGGCTAAGGGTCACAAGTACATTATTGTAGCAGTAGACTACTTTACGAAGTGGGTCGAGGCTATGCCTACTTTTGGGAATGATGGTGAGACTGCAGCTCTTTTCCTTTTCAACCAGGTTATCGCTCGTTTCGGTATTCCTAGAGAGATTGTCACTGATCATGGCAGTCATTTTCAGAATAGTATGATGGCTGAGTTGGCTCTCAAATTGGGTTTTCGGCAGGAGCATTCATCTCCATATTATCCTCAAGCCAATGGGCAAGTGGAAGCCGTGAATAAATCCTTGAAGACAATTCTTCAAAGAACAATTGATAAAGCTAGATCCAACTGGCATATTATGCTATATCCTGCACTTTGGGCATACAGGACGTTAGTGAAAACTGCAACTGGCTTTACTCCGTTTCAGCTAGTGCACGGGGTGGAATCCGTATTTCCTATTGAATGCGAGATTCCTTCTCTTAAGTTAGCTGTTGAACTTCTTCCTGACACTTCTAGTCTTGAAGAACGGCTCCTTCATCTAGAACATCTCGATGAGCAACGTCGGGATGCCGCCACGATGAATGAAGCGCATAAAAACCGAGTTAAAGTTCAGTACGATAAGGCGGTCAAACCCAGGGTTTTTTCGGAAGGTGACCTTGTTTTGGTCTATGCCCAAGAAAAAGATGCCCTGGGGGCAGGAAAGTTTAAGTCTATGTGGTATGGCCCCTATATCGTTAAAAAATTCCTTAAGAAAGGAGCATACACCTTGGTTGATTTCGAAGGGAACGAGTTGCCGGAGCCCCGAAATGGGCTCTATTTGAAGAAGTATTATGCCTAGGCTTCGGCCTGGCATGTTGCTTTTGTATATAGTAGTTTTTTTCTTTGTACATATCTGGTTGATTTTCGATCTTTGATGAGTTGGTGATGTTTTTGATCTACTTTGGCAGGTTGTGTTGGATGTCATGAGTCATTTTGGTTTCGTCGATGGTGCTAGTAGACACACCGGGAACTTAGCTTCCGTGGCTTGGGTGCTTCATTATCCATCCGATCAGCTGTTAGTATCAAGAGGGGTCTGCATTGGTCCTGCTTCCAATAATATAGCAGAATACACTGCAATTATTCATCTACTCTCGGAGGCAATATCTTTGGGTGTTGATTCATTGGTAGTTTTCTTGGATTCTCAACTGGTGGTGTCGCAGTTGAACAACACTTATCAGGTACGAGATCCATTTTTATTACGATTGTTCTTGAGGGTACGTTTGTTACAAAGGTCATTTCAATTTTTAACTTTCATTCATATTCCTCGAGCTGACAATTGGTTTGCTGACTCATTAGCTAATCAAGCATTAGATTGGCATATTAATCATTCCATACAATAAATTTTTAATCATCAAAAACATCATGCATTTTGATACATTTATCACATCACATCAAATATCGATGTATATATATCATCAAAGTGTTCAAAAACTTTACAAAATTTGGATCCATAAGGTCATACAAAACTTGGGCTTATGCCCCCATCATGTTCAGTCTCAAAAAAGAATATACAGTCATCTAATACATAATATCTGTCTACTCCTGAGGTCCCTGCCCAGAAGTCGTGTTCCTATAGAACGTAACTGTGGTGGCAACTCGGCGGAATAATCTAACCCAGTCTCGGGGCACTCCTACCACCCGTCTCTGGATGGCTTCCGGCAGGTCCTCCATGGCAGCCATAGGAATTTGGTGGGTTAGTCCCTCCAAGTTCCTCTGCACGGCCTGGAGAGTCCTGTCTGAATCCACTGTCTCTGCTTCACCCCTACGACGCTTGTGGCACGAGAGACCCTCAGGTCGAACTGGTCCAACATCTGAATCATGATCATTTTAAATTGTCAGTCATTATGAATCCAATAAAAAACATGTTTGTTTTTCATACATATTTGAAAAAATCCAAAAAAAATTATATAAGTCAAATTTTTTTTGCAAACTTACCGACTGTGCCCCATGCTGTGCCTGGTGGAAGAACTAGATCTGGATCTCCACGAAAGTCCATCCTGGCATAGGGATAGTCGTCCATCGCGATGATTTTTTCTCCCCACCAACGGAAGAACTCATCGTCCCATGTGGTCCGGGGTACTTCACTACCCCCCAATCTCTTCATCATGTCCGCCCAATGGGCAATTCTTGGGTCCCGCGGGCTACTGATGGTAGAGATAACTCTGGGTCTCAATGCTGGTATCTTCTCAAAGAAGAATGTTGTCAAAATTGTACCGTAGCCAAAGTGTTTGGTCTTTGCTTGGCGGATTGAGGTCAACTGTTGTTTCATATTCAGTAAAAGGGCTGTGCACCAATCATACACATGATTCAAACATTCTACTGCTATGCTCATTTGCGTCCCGGATGCCTGATGTAGGGAGGCAGATCCTGCCACTCTGCCAATGGTGAAAAGGAGGATTTTCATGTGCAAATCCTGTAAATATTTAATTGCAATCTGAGTTCCAACCTTTTTGGAACCCTGTACGCAATACACGTGGACATAGTCTTCCACGGTTAGCCCTCCCAGGGGCTTCCCGTGCAAGTCTACTGGTTCTCCCCTCCGGGAGAGTCCCGTAATAAAGTATATGTCTTCCACTTCAATGCGTACTGGCATCTGATCTATCACGAAACAATCTTGGTCTGGTTCCCAGTAATTGACAAGCATTTCTAGCAACCGAGGATTGATTTTCATATTTGGCATTTTGAAGAATTTGAACAATCCGCAATTCCGAAGGATATTTTGCGCTGCTTGATTTTGCATGACCTCTTGATCAATTGCGCTATGCTCACGTTCTCTCCATGAGATTGTCATCCTGTCAAATTTCATTAAATCATGCATTAGTCACGCTTTTTAAGTTTCGGACCTGCGCATACGTGACTTTTTCTTTGCACAGTCACGTGTATACGCGACTTTCCTGTTATGAACCCGCGTATGCGCAAGTCCGCATTTTTTAGCAAGGGTTTTAATGGTAAAATTCACTTAATTTTAAATTCCAAATGGACAAAATGATTTGCAAGGATGATTGAGGAGCCTACCTGAAAATTCGGCACGATTCGACGGTCGGTTGTTCCTGATTTGACGAAAGAAGTTTTTTGCTCCAGAGCACTTTTTTCCAAATCAGCAATGCAATAATGAACCAAATATGAGGTAATTTGTCTATTTATGCCTAAAAAGTTGAAAATTTTCGTAAAAATTTGTTATGCTCATTTTTTCGATCTATCTTAAGCTGCATAACTCGAATGCTTGGAAGTGCCCAGTTTGGTATGTTTTCAGGTACATTTTGACGATTTTGAGATTTTTCTGGTTTTTGATCCATGATTTCTGACTCGTCACGGAAGGTATATGATCTTCACTGGCATATAGGTTAGGGAAATCACTCTCCGTTGCATCTTGCATACTAGCCTCCATACTGATCACTTACCTTAGGGTCGATCCCATCAGGTCATGAGTATTACACCCATTTCCCTCGCCGATTATTTAATCATGACTTGATGGTAGAGCCTTCCTTTACATGGGCTTCCTAGTTAGTTCCTCGCTATCACTTGTTGCCCATGCTGCGTTTTATGTAGGCTCGGGAGTCCTCTTTAGTCCCGCCATGTCTTATGTTTTGAAGCTTCATTCTTCTCCTTCATCACTATCATTTTTTCTGGCTTTTACCCTAGAGGCTCCCTGGTGTCGTTAAGTTGTATTACTGCATTGCATATTGGCTGCTTGTTTATCCTGGCCTTTAGCCGGCTTCATTTGGGCTCGATGTTTAAGCCAAATTTTGACCTTGACTCTCTGTACAAGTTAACCATTGCATGCACTTAGCTATCATGACTTGACACCTTTTTACCCATGGATGGAACGTTCCTCTGAGTATCGCTTACCAGTTTTCGCCACCTTGCATTGAGCATAGGATGGTTCCAATCCTAGGAACTAGTGCATCTGATTCTTTGATACTCGTTCTATCCATTGTAACATAGCATTCTTTTATTCTTTTTCAGGCTTATTATATGAAAAAGACAAAAAAATCAAATATAACAAAAAGAGCAGGAACGGGATGTATCTTCGTTGTTTTGATGGTAGTACAGAGTCTTTTTGTCGCCCTTGAACAAAGCACATTTACTTATATATATATCCTACATTTGGGATGGTTTTAGTTTTGACCTAGGTTCAGCCTTTACCATGTTTCACTTGTCAGTTCTCCCCCGGTTGGTTATCTCTTCCAATCATATGGAGAGTTTGTTCTGCCTCCTGCATAACAGACTTATACAGTGTCACTTTTTATTGCCATGGTCATCATGAGTCGTGCTTTTGTTCAAGGGAAGTCTAACCTGAGTCGGCCATTCTGCGGTGTCTCTTGACTCATTATTCAGTCGGCCTTCCTAGTCTTGTCAGTATCATGTTCTATCACATCAGATGTTTTGGTCTTCTGCTCGTGCTGGTTTGAGAAGGTCCCCATTGACTTCTTGCCGGCGGGTTTGTCTCTTATCGACTATGACACATTGCTCTGAGATCAAACCTAGAGCTACACCCTGGGCCTATTTTCATCATTGATAGGTGACCTTGTGCTCAGCATTTGATCATCATCATGGGTCTTTGACTGAGTGGTTTCCCCTGTGTTCGACGTCAACACACATTATCACACTTGGGATTCGTGCAGTACCTTGATTTCCATTTGACCCTATCGGTGGATTTCTCACCTCTTTGTCAGCTTTCATTATTGGTTGGTTCATAGGGTTTCTTCCGTGCGCTAGCTTCATCTTGTGCATGTCGAAAACGTACTTCGGTTTTGGTTCCATCACTCTACTTCGTCTGATTCCTTCCAAATCTTGGCCTATGGGTTACACTCGCGCTGGACAGATGTGGGATGCCTTAATGCCTTCCTTCCAGCAGATATTTTCCCATTGAATCTGACTCATTGCTCTGGGAATAAGGTCTAGAGTCTTTTTGTCAGTACCTTAGGGTTTGTAGTCATCAGTGGCAGACTCTTCGCTATCGACAGTGGGGATTCATCATTGCCTCCTGATTGGTAGATTCTTTCAAGTGTTCGACTTCAACTCATTCATTCGCACTTGTTAGATTGTACTGGGGCACCTTGACACTCATTTTCATTATCGGTGGGTTGTCTCGCGTTGGTTAATGCTATACATCATTGACCGGTAATCCAACGATTTCTCACATGGTCGACTTCAGCTCATTTATTCCCATTTTGTAGAATTGTGCCATAGTGATCGGTGAAGACCTCGGGTTGCATCAACATTTCTCGGTTCACTTTTGATAGTCCATTCAGTTTCTATCAGTGATGTCGTCCACCCTTATATGTTGCAGTTCAGTACAGCAGCATCCTATATGTTGGCTCTCGAGTTGCGTGATTGTACCGTTTGTTCCACCCCTTATGATTCGGTACTTGGAGATTCAGTTACTTATTTGATCAGACATCCAGTTGTAGCATCTTTGATCAGTTTTCTATATGTGATACTTGGACATTGAGTCAGACTTATATTTCCGGGCCATGCTCAGATGATTCATTGTGTACTTTCAGTTCAGCTATACTTGTATACATGTTGGATCTATTCAGTACTTTTTATATGATGTATTTTTGACTGAGCATGGGTATGCCCGCCTCAGCATGAGTTGACTCTCTATTTTCTTTCATTGGTTTTTGGCAGGCTGAAATCTGGTGAAGTCCTCTCTTGTCCTTGTGAAGTTCTTTCTATGTGCATAATAAATTTCGGCCATCATGTACCCCTTCTGACCTCATATATTAGGGGGCATCTGTTATAGCATCATTTCTCACCTTCATATGATTCGTGATTGCTTTTATGGCTTTGGGCACCCATTCCTACAGACTTGGACAAATTCACTTAAAAACAGTGTAAAAATCCCCATACGCGATTATGCCCGTACTTTTCTGCGTGTATACGCGAGTCCAGCTGCACTTTTCCGCGTATGCCATTAAAATTATGAAAAAATATATAAAAATTCCCTATTTTCGGGCTGGGTTGATGGTTACTCAGGTAGTTCAACCACCCCAACACGTGGCCAACTGTTTCCAACTGTTGAAACTACTTGGAGGGAGTATAAAAACCCCTCATGTGTATGGCCTAAGGGAGAGAGAGAATTTATTGATATTATACTCTGTTGGTATTCCCTATCCAAGTCCGATTCCCCGTGCCTCCTGCACTTTCCCAGTTCATTACAGGAAACCCTTGTTTCCTTGAGATGCTCATCTCCCTATATGTCATCTCGTATGCACCAGTTTGGAAGGAGTCTTAGCGAGGCAAGGGCGGGACGGATCCGGACGACGGTCTGCTCGAAGATCGTGGAAGGATTCAGGTGATCTCTCCACTCGTTATTTTTGTACATGCTATTTATAATACAGAAGTACCATCTTGTTCCCGAAATATACGTGTTAGTGTCTGCTTACATATATGAGAAAATTGTTATTTAAGCATTCATTATGGTTTATTTAATGTTTTATATGAATTTCACTAACATTTAGAGTACATATATGCTGTACAACCAGTTCTTCGTGCTTGTTTCTTCTTGTCTTTCGTGCTAAGAAGGAAGGACAGCTGTCAAATTGGAATCTAATGATTCAAGCCAACCGTAGGACCTACGGTAACTTCCTCGATCTACTCTATTTAGTTTTTCTCGAACATGCATGGTTGTGTGAGTCCTTCTTGCGAGCATGCCCCCGCTCTCGTGGAGGTTGTAACCCAACGAACCTCTAGGTGATTTTCCTCAAATAGGTCACAGTGGGGGGCGGTAGCTCCCCCCTCGTGGTCCAGGGCACACCTGCAAAATTTTTTGGTCCTTACTTTCCAAGGTGGGACCCGTCCATGGTTTTGTGCATGGGTTTTACATGGTTTTGGGGCATGATGGTTTTCGGCCCCTGGTATTTTGTAGATCCGGTCAAGGGAACTACGGTTATGTTCTAATCCAGGGTTGATGGATTGGGGTTTATGTATGCTTCGACATGTATATATATGTGTTGTAACACTAAAAGGAATATAATGAAAAATCAAGCTGGTCGTCCTGATTTGGGATCCAGGGGAAAATCTCTGTGTTTATCTGTTTTATGTTTTATGCTCTCGCTATTGTTTATTTTCTATTTTTAAGATTCCTTTGCAGATAATTTTTGTATAGGGTTAAAACCTACATTTGGTATCAGAGCAGTTTCGCTTCAAGGGGACGCCTTTGCTGCTGAGGGGTTTTTTGCTCGGGCCTAAGGTAGACCCTGTTCAGTGGGAGATCTGTGGGATCGATTCTTGCAGTGAAAGAAGATGGCGAGCGGCGGGAAGATAGAGATTGAGAAATTTAATGGTCATAGTTTTGAGTTGTGGAAGCTCAAGATGGAGGACCTGCTAGTGGATAAAGATCAATGGATCACGGTAGAACCGGGTACTAAACCAACGACAATGTTAGATGAAGACTAGAAGAAAATGGATCGGAAGGCAAAGAGCACAATATGGTTGTGTGTCTCAGATTCAATATTGTTGAATGTATCTGGGGAAGCTATGGCAAAGACCTTGTGGGATAAGCTTAGCTATCAATCCAATCTAAATTGTCGTCGAATAAACTGTTCCCTCATGGTGTTTTATAACCCGAGGAGTTTAGATGGAGACTTGGTGGATGCAGCATCCAATGCCTTCAATATCAGAGAATCAATCATTATCTCACATATTCAAATCTCGTATGAAGATAAGTGCATCGCTTCTTTAGGGTGCCTTGATCACTGCACTCATGGGACACTGAATTTGCAGGTAGCACATAACCAACGAATTTTGATGATATTGTCTCAGCCTTGCTATTGGAGGAAATGAGACGGAGAAATATGGAGGGCTAGAATGGAGATGCCTTATCTGTACAAGGAAGGTCCCAAAATAGAAACAAGAATAAGGTTTCGAGTGGGAGATCTAAATCTAGAGGGAGATCTAAATCTCTTGGAAATTTTGTAAAGGTATGCTGGAAATGCGGAAAGGAAGGGCACTACAAAAAGGAGTGCAGATCTAAAGCTCCTGAGAAAGGAAAGGGATCTGATGATGCTCCTTCTGCAGAGGCAAAAACCACCTCGGATGAAGGTGGGGATGTGTATTTGGCTTCTTCTTCAAATACACATGTAGTTCATGAGTCATGGTTGATTGACTCAGGTGCATCCTTTCACTTCACTCCCCATAGGGAGTGGTTCTGCGAGTATGAGAAATATGATGGTGGTGATGTCTTCCTAAGGGATGATAGGAAGGCCAGAATCGTCGGACGTGGAAAGGTCAAGCTGAAGCTGCAAGGTGGAAGGATTAGAACACTTCCTGGTGTTCTGCATATTCCTGCATTGGCCAAAAATATGATTTCTGTAAGCAAGATGGATGATGCAGGTGTAAAAACAGTGTTCGAGAAAGATGCCTGCAAGATGGTTCGGGGAGCACTGGTATTAATGCGGGGAGTTCGGACTGGAACTCTGTACAAGCTACAAGGTAGCACTGTTATTGATGGGTGTAATAGTTATGTGGTTCCTAAAAGTGGAGCGGAAAGCCTATCTTTCTCTGGAGAAAAGACCATGCTATGGCATCAAAGGCTTTGACATATTGGAGAGAAGGGCCTTCAGATACTACATAGAAATGGTATGGTAGAAGGTATGTCTAATTGCTCTTTGGATTTCCGCTTCTGTGAACATTGTGTATATGGGAAGTAGAATCGGGTGAGTTTTCCTTCTGGTGCTAAGAGGGTGAATAAGATATTAGAACTTGTGCACAGTGATGTGTTTGGACCTGTGTCAGTTCCATCACTGGGAAAGTCTGTGTACTATGTTTCATTCATAGATGACTTCTCAAGGAACACATGGATATATTTCTTGAGGAATAAATCTGAAGTCTTTGACAAATTTAAAGAATTTAAGGCTCTGGTGGAAAATTAGACAGAGAAGAAGATAAAGGCGTTGAGGACAGATAATGGTGGGGAGTTCTGCAAGAAGGAATTTGAAGAGTTCTGTAAGAAGTGTGGTATAGCACGGCAGAAGACTACTCCATACACACCTCGGCAAAATGGAGTTGCAGAAAGAATGAATAGAACACTGATGGAAAAGGCAAGAAGCATGCTCAGTGGTACCGGGTTAGGACAAGAATTCTGGGCAGAGGCAGTGGAGACTGCATGTTACTTAGTTAACAGATCACCTTCATAAGCGTTGGAGGATAAGACCCCACATGAGGTATGGACTGGTAAGAAACCCTCTCTTTCACATCTAAGGGTATTTGGATGTGATGCATATGTACATGTTCCAAAGGAGAAAAGGACCAAGTTGGATAATAAATCTGAAAGGTGCATCTTTATTGGGTATAAGGATGGTTTAAAGGGTTACAAGCTTTGGAAACCGGAAACAAGGAGGGTTGTGTACAACCGAGATGTGGTGTTTAGAGAGGTGAAAGATATTGTTAAACATGAAGTCCTACCAAAGGAACCTGAGAAGATAGAGTTTGAGCTCAAGGAGGATGAATCAGACGCTACAATGGAAGAAGACTCAGAAGAGGAAGAGCCAAAAAATCCAGCTGTGAGAAGATCAGTTCGGGAAAGAAGACAACCAAAAAGGGATATTCCATCTGCTTTCTGTTCAAATTTTTCTTTAGCTATAACTAATGATGATCCCAAAACCTTCAGGGAGGCAGTAGATTCAGAGGATGGAAAACTCTGGAAGGAGGCCATGGTTGATGAAATGGCATCCTTGCATAAAAATGAGGCATGGGATCTGGTGGAGTTTCCGGCTAGAAGGAAGCCCATCGGGAGCAAATGGGTGTTTAAGAAGAAGATGAATGTAGAAGGCAAGGTGGAGAAATACAAAGATCGGTTGGTAGCAAAAGGTAATTCCCAGGTGCCGGAAATTTATTTTGGTGATACTTTTTCTCCTATTGCCAAAGTTACTATTAGATTACTTTTATCTGTTGCTGCTGCATTTGATTTTGAGGTAGAACAGATGGATGTGAAGGCAACATTTCTTTGCATGGATCTGGAAGAGGAGATCTACATGAAACAACTTGAAGGCTTTATGGTGAAGGGGAAGAAAGAGCTGGTATGCAGGTTAAAGAAGTCCCTATATGGGTTAAAATAGTCACCAAGGATGTGGTATCAGAAATTTGATACCTATATATGGGGACTTGGCTTCACCATAAGCAAGGAGGATCACTGTGTTTATTTTAAATTAATTGGTGACAGTGTTATTTATTTGGTCTTGTATGTGGATGATATGTTGTTGATTGGAAATGACAAAGAAATTATCCAAGATTTGAAGACCCAGCTGTTCTCCAAATTCGACATGAAGGATCTTGGTGCTGCAAATTATATTTTGGGCATGGAAATTAAGAGAGATTGGGCAAAGAGGAAGCTCTGGTTAAACCAGAGGAAGTATGTCGAGACTATATTGCAGAGGTTCAATATGCAGGATAGTAAACCGGTGAAGGTTCCTATTCCTGTAGGTGTAAAGCTGTCTGCTGAACAGTGTCCCAAGACATAAGAAGAAGAGGAGTATATGTCCCGTGTTCCATATGCAAGTGCAGTGGGTAGCCTAATGTATGCAATGGTCTATACTAGACCAGACATTGCACATGCAGTGGGAGTATTGAGCAGGTTTATGTCAAACCCAGGGAAGGAGCATTGAACAGTAGTGAAGCGGGTTTTCAGATATTTACGTGGCACTAGTGATTATGGCTTGTGCTACCAGGGAAGACCAGGATTGGAAAGAATGTTGGACATTCGCGGTTTTGTTGATGCAGACTGGGCTGGAGATCTGGACCAAAGAAGATCTACAAGTGGGTATGTGTTTAGCCTATTTGGAGGCGCAGTCAGTTGGATGAGTAAAAGACAGTCTGTAGTGGCTCTTTCAACTACAGAGGCAGTATACATAGCAGCCACTCATGCAAGCAAGGAAGCAGTTTGGTTGCAGAGATTGTGTTCAAGTATGGGGTTGGTACAGCAAGCTATAAGGATAGACTGTGATAGCCAAAGTGCAATTTTCTTGGCTAAGAACCCTGCTTATCATTCAAAGACAAAGCACATTAATGTTCAATATCACTTTGTTAGAGATATGGTTGAGGCTAAAAGGGTGTTGCTGGTAAAGGTGGACACTTTGAATAATGTTGCAGATGCATTGACAAAGTTTGTGAGCACTCAGAAGTTCTCTTGGTGTAGAGAAACAATGGGTGTTGCAAAGTTGGGCTAATGACTCAACTCTCCTGTGGCCCCCTGCGGAAAGAAAACAACAAGTGGGAGAATGTTGGGTTTGTGTTATATTCTTTCCACGACTAATCATGTGCGGGGGGGTAGTAACCGCTACTCCCCCTTGTTGGGGTCCGGGGCAGTGCCCCAGAAAAAAAATTTGGTCCTTATTTTTCGATGGGTGGACCAGCCCATGGTTTTGTGCATGGGTTTGCACATGGTTTTGGGGCATGATGGTTTTCGGCCCCTGGTATTTTGTAGATCCCGTCAAGGGAACTACGGTTATGTTCTAATCCAGGGTTAATGGATTGGGGTTTATGTATGCTTCGGCATGTATATATATGTGTTGTTACACTAAAATGAATATAATGAAAAATCAAGCTGGTCGTCCCGATTTGGGATCCAGGGGAAAATCTCTGTGTTTATCTGTTTTATGTTTTATGCTATCGCTATTGTTTATTTTCTATTTTTAAGATTCGTCTACAGCTAATCTCTGTACAGGGTTAAAACCTACACTGGCGTCCTTTGTCACATGAATGTAAACAGATGAGCCAAAAATCTTCAAATGAGAAATATCAATCTTCTTACCAGTAAAAGCTTCTTTAGGTGTACTCATGCCAAGTACTCTATGAGGACAACGATTTTGCACATAAACCGCAGTGTTGCATGCTTCTGCCCACAAGTGCATCGGTAGGCCCTAGTCATGTAGCATAGCTTGTGCAACACCCACGATCGTTCTATTCTTCCTCCCTGCGACCCCATTTTGATGTGGGTTATGAGGCACTATGAGTTCTCTTCGAATTCCTTCTTTGCTACATAAGTCTTTGAATTCGTTCGAGATATATTCACCACCATTATCACTCCGTAGAACCTTCACTTGCTTCCCCGACTCCTTCTCCACCAATGCTTTAAACTCACGGAACTTTGAGAATGTTTCGCTCTTCTTCTGCATGAAGAAGATCCAGCATCTACGAGAATAGTCATCAACAAAAATAACATAATACATGTGCTTTGTTGTTGAAGCAACCGAGAAAGTTCCACACACGTCTGTGTGAATTCTCTCTAGGTTCACCGAAGCACGGTTCTCCTTCTCATGAAAGGTGGTCTTCACAAACTTACCCATAGTACATCCCTTGCACTGATATGATTGCGCAAGGGTACCCTTGGGAAGTCCAGTAGAAATCTGCTGCAAAATCTTCAAAGCGCCATGGTGAAGATGGCCCAATCTCCTGTGCCATAATTCGCCCTCATCCCGGCTCACCACTTCTTCTGCTTTGCCCATCATTGTAGCGTAGCCATCTACCTCCAACTTGTAGAGATTCTTAACTCGAATCCCTATCCTCTTGGTTTGACCCATTGTTTTATGTCGCAGAAAAGCTTTTCCCTCGCTGAAAACAACGTCATAACCTTTGTCTTCCAACATTGCGACCGAGATCAAGTTCTTCTTCAGACCTGGAACATGCATAACATATTTCAACAGAAATGGATTACCTGACTCCCTCTCAACGGTAATGGTCCCAATGTCGGTCACACTATATCGACCATCGTCGCCCATCTCTATATGCATTTGGAGGTCCTTCTCCTCCAAGTCACTAAACAACTCCTTGTCTCCCGTCATATGGAAAGACGCACCACTATCAAGATACCACACCGATCCCATTGTGCTTGAAACCAAGCATGTGATCAAGGAGAAATAAATTTCAAATTGCGAGGCTAAGGCCTCTCCAGCTGTAACTCCAACAGCCTTCTTGTTCTTCTTTTTCTGTGGGTATTTAGTGGCGAAATGCCCATGTTCATGACAGTGAAAACACTTCACCTTGGACAAATCCTGCTTCTTGCCTTTAGCTTTGGATTTTGGAGGGAATTTCTTCCCCTTCCCTTTCCTTGATTTGGCAACCAAATCGCAATTCTCTTCATCATCATTCTTCGATGAAGAGCCATCCTTGGTACTTCGCCTTATCTCCTCCTGCACAAGATCCGACCAAAGTCGCTCCCAACCTGGAAGTTTCTCCCGTCCATTGACATAGTCTTCGTAGCTATGCCAACTCTTCGGAAGCCCAAGGAGAGCTAAGCTCACCAAGTCTTCATCATCAACAGTAATCCCCACACTTCCCAGTTCATCCCTACAATGGACAAACTTTGTGAGATACTTTGGAATACTGTCGCCCTTCTCCATTTCTATTTTTCTGAGCTTCTCTTTCAGCGCCAAATTCCTCTGGTCGCTACTGCTTTGGAACAAATATGTCAAAGCCTTCCACATTGCAAATGGAGTGGCTTTCCCATGAAGGCTGGACACAATATGGTCCTTCACACCTTCCAACATAATTCTTCTTGTCTTTGCTACCTTATTTTTCCATGCGTCAAGTAATACAGCATTGCTAGAACCAGGCTTAGGAACATCGCTATCAATGAACTCCTTCAGTCCATTATCTTCCAGCACCGCCTCCATCCTATCCTTCCAGGATATGTAATTCGAGTTGTCCTCAAGGGCATACTCCAATCACAACCCATTGAAATACATTTCAATGTATACTCGCACCAAGAAATTTTTGCAGCAAATTCGAATTGTCCACCAGCACAAACTTAACAATTCTTCACAATTGCAATCTTCAAGAGTTAACACTGGTCCGATACCATGTAGAAATTATATAACATATGCATATATATATCTAGATTCTCTTGATCTAACAATATTTATCTTCTTGCTAAATACATAATCCTTCCGTTGTAAATCTTTTGTGGAAATTTAAAAACTCAATTGCAAACACATGAAGCAATAAAAACAATCGCACATAACACAGTTGTTTAACGGGAAATCCTGAAGCTAAAAACCCAAAATATCATATATTATATATGATGGAGATCATGTAACAATCTCATACAAAGCTTAGTACATCAAGCTCTCAGTACAATCAATCATCACACACTAACATGAAGATATCTGCAAATCCATGCACTGATTTCTTGCCACCTGATAGCATGCCTCCACTGCGCAATCCCTGCTGAAGAAGACCCCTGAATGAATTCGAATTGGCCTTGCCTTGACTACACAATCCTCATTGGCAACTCCAATGTGTGTGTGATGCAATCAATGCATCACTATAGTCACAACAAATAGTCCATCTTACCCTTTCACCTATCTCTCCATTGGGTCTCCACTGGAACTGTCATGCATTGTAGTTAACTGTTGTATTTGTTCAGTTGATTAGTGAGTTATTATTTGTGAACTAATTAACTAATTAATTCACTCCACTCTCACTAGTGTATCATTCAGTTAGACTAGATACAACTAGCTCAACTGATTTTAACTCCATTAACTGAGTTAAACTGAATAACAACTCTATGAACTACTCTTCCAACTCTGTCATAACTTTGCCACTTCAGTTCTAATTGATTCCTCCATGCATGAACCACCAGTAAACCCTAGGAATTGCATAATTCCTTCAACCCACTTATTTTCCAAACATGTATCATTCAAGTATACGAGGAATAGTTGATATTTGGAGTAAGTTGTTAAAGAGCTAATAATAAGCATTCATCTATTTTAGATGACGATCCATAAATAGACTTCGTAATATTCTAAAAATAGAATTTCATCTATTTTCCAACTTGATCAACCATCTACAAATAGCATCCTGCAACTTATAGAATATGCTCACCATGTCTAAAAATAGACATACACCTAAAAATAGCCTACGGGCCCCACTTAGTGAAGGTGCTTAATTTTCACTAAACTCATCATCTTGTTGAATCTCAATAGTGTTATAGTTGAGATGTCAATGATACGTGTTAGATATCTAATCAAGGGCTAAGATTTTAATAAGCTTGATACTGTTTTTTCTAGATTATTCTCACTTTGTTTTATTAATACCCTTTAATTATTTAATTTCCCTAAGTTTATACTTAGGGTCCCCATTAAAATAATTAATTTTTATGATAAATATTAAAATTCAAATTTTCACAAACAATTTGGGTTATTTGGAATACCGGTGCCTAAACTCACAGTTGAGACTTTTATATCATTACGATCACAAAAAATAAACACTCCCTCTTGGCAAAGAAAATTATCTGTGTATACTGCTACATGATGGTAAGAGCATCAACTGCGATGCTAATGTCTGATAAGTTGTCCAACAACCACAACGTTGTTGCTGTAATTATCCTTCTTCTTGTCTTTTCATCTATACCATCTCCTCTCTCAAGTATTGCTTAGCTATGTTGCTGAAGCCCTTCTAACAACATATGTTAACTGTGACTCGACTGAAAGTAGCAGTTGGCCATAAACGGAACAATTTTTTAGTGGATGCACCTTGGTGATGAAGACATTGAATATTGATAGCTACTGCGTTGTCCATCTGATGCACTGCGCTATCCATCTAATGCACTGCGTTGTTGCTACTCTGCACTGCGCTACACTGCTTTGCGATGTTGTGCACTGTGTCATTGCTACTCTGCTCTATGTTGCTACTGCTCTTCCCTATGCTGCTCTAGAAGTAAGCATTGCTACCTACTGCAATTTTCACTCCATCACTCCTCGACTCCCACTGAAAACTCCTCCATCCTGCTATTGCTGATCATGGGCACCCGTGGCAAGGTTGTGATCCAAGAGGTGGGATCCTCAAGGATCCTACCCAACTGAAGTTAATGGTGAACTTATAGTTCTACGTCGCCCCATTTCTCTCCTAGAGAAGCATGGGAACTCATGGAAAACTCATCCTTCTCTATCTTTGCGGCTGCAACTTTTGGGTCGTGTTTCTCATTCTTTCCTTTTTCTTCAAAGGACAATGTGATGCAAAGTGGCCTATCTCACCACATCTGAAGAATTTCACCTTCGAAACATCTATTTTCTTTTCTTTTCCCTTGCTGCCCCTTCGATGCGAGGGTTGCATTCTCCTTCTCCTCCGGATTCTTCGATCTGCTACCGTCAAGATTGCACTTGACCAGATCTCTTCTCAGCTCCTCCTCCTGAAGTGCTTCCCACATCTGCTCCCAACTAGGAAGCATTTCCCTGTCCAAGATACTGTGAAAAAACACTTTCCACTCCTCGGTGACTGCGTTAAGGGCCAAACTCACCATTGTTGCAACAATTGGGGTGGATCCCATGGCTTCCAGCTGGTCTCGAATCTCATGAAGTCTCGTTAATAATGGAGCAATGTGCTCCCCCTTCTGCATCTGGATCATCCGGAGCTTCTGCTCCAAGTACATCTTCTGCTACTCAGAAGTTCCTTCATATACCAGGGCCAAGGCCTCCCATATCTCCCTGGTTGTGTTCTTGCCAACTATATGCGAGACTATATGATCCTTGAGACCATCAAGGATAAGTATCTTGGCCTTTTCCATATCGGACTTCTACTTTTTGTTCTCATCTAGATTTGCAGGCATAACAACCACGTTGTCCACAAACGTCTTGAGATCATATTCATCCAAAAGGAATTTGATACTTTCCTTCCAGATTACATAGTTGGAGGATCCCTCGAATCGATCATGATCTCTAATACCATGAGATGCCATCTTAGTCGAAAAATCATTAACTACTTCCTCTTTCTCCCTACTGTGTAGCTTCTAGGCTAGCTTATGTACTCCCTGATGGAGTTGGTATGTCTGCTGCTCCTCGGCTGCCTAGAAAATGAGAAATGTTGAATTCCTCAGCAAGGAACTCACTGAGGAAGAATTCATCGTTGTATGTTATTCTTCTTCTTGTGACGCTTCCCTGCCTAGCAACTGCTTGCAGAAAAACTGTGTCCCTCTGGCTCTGCATGAAGGCTATGCGTTGCTCCCTTTGCCTCGACGAGATCTCGATCTGGAAGTATTACCTCTCTGTCGACTCACTCAGACAGATACAACCTCAAAGATTTATCCCTCCTGGCTAGAACTGCACAATCCATTTGGGGATTCGATTTGTTGCTACTGCAGCAATTCGACCTTTACTTCAGTGCTCATATCTTCTCTTCCCGTTTCACATCAAATGCTCTGCTACCATGTGAAAATTCCTAGATCTAACAATCTCACGAATCCTACTACAACCAGCTAAATTTACTACTATTTTGTAAATTACATTACAAAATTAATTCATATTTCTTCATGAATTATTGCAGTAATAATTTATGATTCTGAAACAAGGAAACTGAGCAAAGAAAAAATCACACATAGGACACCTTTATTTTGGACTACGTCCCCTAAAAAACCCAATGCAGGAAAACCGGTGCAACAGATTTGAGGGTTTGTTATTATTAAGCAACAATTTCCAAATATAATCTTTGGATTCCTTGTTGGCTATCTGGTACAGATAAATCACGACAGACAAAAAATATAGTGAGTTTTACCTCACACTGTAAGTCTAGGCTGATCCAGTAGTTGAACTGGTGAAACCCCAACACCCTCTGTGTTTCCTCTATGCAATATATGTGTAGGTCTACGTGGGTACCTCTGTGGACTGCATCACCTCCTCTCTCGGATCGATCTTCTCCTTGGAAAGTCGAGTTCCAGCCCTCTTGGCTCAGAACCCCAATCTCCCAACAAATCTTGGACTATCTCTCGAAAACACTCTTTTGCCTCTATGTGGACCCTGTGTGGGCCTGTGTCACCCATTCTAGGGGCTGTGTCACATCCTATGGAGGCTGCACTACCTCTGTGTGGGCCTTGTGTGGCTCTTTGTCACCCCTTATGGGGGTTGCGTCACACCCTCTAAAGGTTGTGCTTCTTCCTCTATTGGTTCTCCTGCCTCTATGCTTGGTATTCTTGGTCTCGAAGAAGATCCTCCGACCAATAACTGTCTCTGCCCCTCACTGCACTGGAATCAATTATATCTAATCTTCATCTGAGCATTTCTCCATCAAAAGAATTATATCTCTAGATTCACTCGGTGCGTCTTTCCAAATGACCCTAAATCCTTACTTTATAGTCTTCTTGTTTAGATATCAACGACTGAGATTAGATCTCTAATCAATGGCTAAGATTATAACTTAACTTGATCTTCGATTTTTCTAGATTATTCTCACTATGTTTTATTATACCTTTTAATTATTTAATTTCCCTAAGTTTAGATTTAGGGTCCCCATCAAAATAATTAATTTTTACAATAAAACATATTCCGAGTGGAATTTTCACAAACGGTTTCTGGGTTCTTTGGAATACCAGTTCCTAAGCCTATCCACAAATTTGGAGACTTAGAGCACTTTTGATGCTACCAAAAATCAATATAGGTCACTATGCATCCAAATGTCTATATAAAGAAAATCATGATAAGAAAGAGTATGGAAAGGACGTTGACAAGAATGCCAAAAGGAAGTTTTCTACCAAGAAAAGTTTTTATTATAATGAATATAGTCAAAGCACATCTAATGATCAAGAGAATTCAGATTTAGATTCTAACAGTTGTTATCAAGTACTCATGGCTCTTGAAGGCCAGTCAATTAGTGAATCAGATAGTTGTGAAGAAGATGACTTAATGAAAGCATTGAAAGGAAATGATAGACTCGCGAATGCAAACAAAGATTTGGAAACAAAAGAAGGTAGTATGATTAAGGAAATAAACATGTTAATAATGGAATTGGAAGCAATCAATAGAAGAATAGAGATATTAGAAGAACAACTTCATGAAAAGGAAATGCATTGTGGAAAATTAGAATCTGAAGTTGTGACTCTAAGGGAAGATTATGAGAAAATCAACAAATGGGTAAAGGCTTATGAATCACTAGGGAGGATTATCAATGAAAAACATTCTTCTTTAATCAATATAGGAATTGGATGCAATAATGTGCCTTTAGATTCACAATTTAATAACAAGAAAAACCAACATGAAGTGTTTGAAAAGGAAATTGAATCAAGTCACACATCTAAACAAAAATATCCTAGATAAAATTCAGGATCAGTCCCTAGGCATAAGGGATGGTTTCATGGATATTGTTTCTCTTATAACTCATTTTGGCATAAGGTCATTGATTGTGGGTCAAGCAGAAGATGGGATAGGTTCTACAAGTTCGATCACATGATTAGAAATTGCAAACAAAATTGGAGGAAGAAGGAACAACATTCAAAGATGTAGAGAAGGTTTTCTCTGCTACAGTCGATTGCTTTTAAAAGAATACTTCTAACAATGAATTCAGAAGTGAATGTGAGCTATATGACCTCATGAATAGTAGGTGATGATTATCAGGTCAATAGGATCAGTGATGTATGATATCAAGGGGGGTTTTGCATGTATATATTGATAATAACTACTTATGTTGGTTTGATATTATTTTGATGATATTTATGGCACTGACATTGCATCTGATGAAGTAAGAGTGATCAAGAACATACATGACAGGTTCAGGGGAAGTTGTGACTGTAAAATCCTACAGTTTACTTTATCTACACAAATAGTAGGAAATAAAGTTGTGTGTATACACGGTCTTTGATCTAGATAGTCACATATGTTTCTCTATGATGAAAAACATTTGGCACAAATTCAGGGGGATATTTTCATCAACTTCCATCAGTTCATTATTGGTATTATGGTTTTGGCGTGATTTACTACAATTTGTTGGTGATAACCATATGCTCCTTAGGAATGTTGTTGGTTCATGATGAGTTTATGAGTTGTTGCAAAATCTTATATTGTTGTTAATGAAATGGTTCTTTGATGAATTGTTGGTTGATAAGAATGATATAATATGATAATATTTGATGAATTGGAACAGGTTCAGGGGGAACATCTACTATGCTTCTAATAGGTCATTGTTTCCATTATGGTTCTTGAGCATGATGACGATGAGTACATATCATTGTCTTTTTATGATCATTAATGTTGTTACTATTGAAGATACATATGTTGTTATTAATTATCAATGATGCATAGATTACATGTGGTGAAGTCATGGATGATATTTATATGTTTCTCTTGTTGAAGTAGTTAATGGTGTGTTAATCCTACTTTATACACTTAATGAGGCGGATGTGTATGACATGGTCATTGATGGTTGGATTGTGATGATGGAGGTACTCTTGTTTGTGCATATGTTATTGATGCATGTACATGTTGCCTAAGGTTTTTTATATTGTTGCTTAAGGATTGTGGCTCTTCCTATATATGGAGAAAGTGTGTTGATGACATGAGGACACAAGAATGAGTTGATGACTTAGATTTTGCTTGGTGATGCTTGGAAGCATTGCACATTTGGTCACATATTGATGATATTCGAGAAATTACTGCTACAATGTATTATCTGCCTAATGATATATTTCTTCTTGATGATGAGGATGTTCATGATGTTGTCATAATGACATATATGTTGTTGTTGTTAGATGATTATACTGCAGATTCATATATAGTGCGTGATGGTTATTGATGACTATCACGACCTTGTTACCTCATTGATGAGGTTCCTTTTGTTGGTTATAAGTGTCATATATGTCTCTTGATGTAAAGGTCATGAAAAGGCCCATGTTGTAAATCATTGTAAATTTCATTCATGTGTGGGTTATTGGATCAAGGCATGTCATGTATGTAATCCCATTATTTTGAAACATTGATGTAAATTTTGGCTCGAATATGTAAACATTTGGGTGATTGATGTAATCATCGGAGCATAGATTCATTGGTCATAGGAAAGGTCTTATATTATTAAGTCATAAATTCTTGTACTCTATTGAATATCTTCATAAGGTCCAGAATATGCCCAAGGGGAGCATGGTCAATATGTAGCTTTCATGATTCATATTCAGTCGATCAAACCTACGACAATAAACACTACAAGGGAAGCACTTCATTCAGCTTGAATCAACCCTTTCCACTGGATGACAAAGGGGGGTAGAAACTTGGTGTTTGGAGAAGAATGCTTGGAGAAAATCTTGGTGTGTTTTGAGAGAAGACTTGATGTTGGTATTTGCAGGTGGTGTCCAAACACGAAAGTGGTTTCCATCAAGTCCAAAGGGGGAGAATTTTGGCATTATGGATAAAGTGTTATCCTTGATGGAAAACTACTTGATACATATGTACTTGATGTCAACAATGATAATATGATGATTATGGAACTCATGCAGATTGATAAAAATGCTACAGAGGTTATGGACAGAGAAATGAAAGTTTGGTGACAGATGGATGAAAAAGGTAAAGTTTGATAAAGTATACGCAGTTACTATGAAGAAGGGTTGCATATATATGCAGGTATTGTGAGGAAACCTCACGTACATAATCCAAGCCATGGAAATATGGATATCAGGGGTCATTACCATGTTATTGGCCCATAGTAATTGGAGTGACAATGGTTATTTGATCCCGTCAAAGAATACTAACGACATTAGCAAGGGATTTACCTAAGGTATTGGCTAAGGCTAAAACTATATAAGGAGATGGAGATCAAGGTGTTATGTGTGCAAGTTATGGATTTTTCATATGTGATCAGACTTAGAACATGTGTGCACCACAAAGCAAGGAGAAAACTTAGAACTAAAAGTATTTTGACATATATGCTTGATTGATTTACTTATTACAAATTTCAAAGTCGTTGATAATGATGAATATGTAATTATAATGATGTTGTGATCTAAATGAATTATTCAGAAGTCTGTAGTGTTGACAATAAAGGTTACAGAGAGTGAAATTGTATTTGCAGCAAACGTTTTCAAATATGTATGCAAGTGTATTTTGAAATAGTTGTGCATACTCGAATCTAGTTTTGTATAGTCCCATATAAATTTTGTGTATTTATTTAGTATGTTGATATTTGTATGCAGGTGTTGTGCATTGTAGTCGCGTACATATGCTGATTTTTTCTATGGAAGTTGCATATATATATGTTAGGGTTTGAAATTCACCTTAATGATGACACTTGATGAGTTCTACATTGTTTTATGTTATTTTTCAATGATGTCTCTATCTTAATGATCTGTGCCTGACACTGTCGATTGAGTTAAATTTGGAATGGAATATTGATTAGTGATGATGCAATAGTATGGGAATATATGATTGGCTCAGTGATCTATGATTGATTCAGTATAGGACTCAATGGTTCATTCAATGTTACTGTGATTTAGTGTTTAACATTCTAAGATTTATATGCAGGTGTGATATAGAGGAAGCGTTTATATGCACCGATATGCTTCTATTCAGTAGCGTATACATTCTGAAGTAAATCTGATCAGGGTTTTGCAGTGACAACACTTTTTTTCTGTGATGATTAACAATGTATGACTTGGTATATTTATGAGTGTTTGTGCATTGGTATGATGTATTGATTTGATGGTTTATATATATTATGGATTGGCTTATGATCTGGTTGCAATAGTTGGTTAATATTTAGTTCGGTATTTGATTCAGTTGGTTTTGTGATTGAAGTTCAGAGTCAGTGTTTTGTTCGGTATTGAGCATAATGATGGTTGTGGGTCAAGTTTGAAAATATGATGAAAGGTGGTTTACAGGTTTCATGTTTGGTTGAGTCGAAAGGATATAGTATGAAATATTATGAAACGTGGTCCAAAAAAGGGTGTTGAGGTTTGGATCCTTCAGTGAGGGAGTCAAAAATTCCTTTCAATGGTAGCTGGTATATATTTTCAGGGGGTAACTGCTCCCTTTTGGTAGGTTTCGGTAAATGAGATCAGGGGGATGGATATCCCTTCCAGTGGGTGCTAGAGAATGAGTGGAGGTTATAGCCTCCTGAAGGTAGTTTCCTGTGTGCTGCTAAGATTCCGCGCTAGTTCAAGATTGCAAGAAAAATTTCTTTATATAATAAGAAAGAAGACATAGACAACAACAACGGTGGTTTTCTCCCACATTGGGTTTCCACCTAAAATCCTATTATTCTCATGTGTTGTTGTGTTGCTTATGTGTGATGGATTATTCTGCTCTTGTTTCTCATCGTTATTGTTTAACTAATGGATAAGGAAAGGATGATGTACTGGTTAAAGATAAAGATCTGATGGAACTTATGAAAAATTAGTTAACTAGATATATGTTGTTTGCTTTCACTGAAGTCGTGTATATATGTTGGTTTCATAGAGAACAATAACATACATAATTAAGATCATGAAATGAAAAGTTAAAGTGAGTTAAAAATATTAATTCACACAACCCCGCCCCCCCCTCTTAGTATTTTTCCTAACAACCGTTGTAAATCTCTCATTGTATAGAATAGTGTCAAGGGGCTAGAAGTTATGCTCTCAAATTTTTGACCCTAAAAAGTGTCGAATGCCTCAAATTGGCTCTCGAAAGTTCTAGAACCAAACTTTCCAAATTGAACCCACCACTAAGATGGTACACCAAGCTAATTCCTCCATTTTTTCCACCCATAAAGTACCAAGATAAATAAAAAAATCATTTAACGATCTAATCTAGATCAAAAATTGAACTCCATCTATAATTTTTTTCTGAGGTTATATATTTCAAGTTTTATTCATTTCCATTAGACAATAAAAGAACTTCGCTTCCCCTCCCACAAAATTTTATTCAAAGCATTGCAATTCTTTATTTTAATGCTTTATTAGGTAACATATTTGTTTAGGGGTTAGATTTGTTTATTTGCATTATTTTCAAAGTACCGCTTTGTTTTCGCCTAGTTCTAACTCTAACTAAGATAAGTTTTTGGTATCCACTATCGAAATTAGCGAGAAATGTGATTCCTTGATTTGTGCCTTATTCAAGGAGTCAAAGTCGAGTTTCTTTTTGTGCATGGTTGTGTTCCTAAAATTTATGAGTTTCCCTAAAAAATAGGAGTGCATGAGGAAGTTAATTGATGTGTTGAAGTTGAAGGTCAAGTTTTTATTTCCTAGTGTGAGTTCAATTAAGAACTGAAAGCTTAAGTGGAGTTAGACTCCTAAATTTTAGGAGGATCTAGTTAACTAGTTTTGTTGAATTTTGTTAACTAGAAAAACTCCAATTCAATTCCTTAATTAGAAAATCACTAACTTTAACAATTCAATTGCATTTAAAAGAAGGAACGAAGGCACAAGTTTAATCATTATTCTGGTGAGCACGAGTTGGTGAAACCAAACAATGGGAAGCACAATGTTGTGCATGGAGCTTATGAGAGGAAGAGTGTGCAAGAGAAGCTTGTGCACAAGATTGATAAAGGAGAAGAGATCAATATTATTGCAAGTGTTTTCAAGCCTAGTTTAAGGCTGAGAGAAGGTTACATTCTCTATTGAAATAATGTATTGTAAGAGATCAATTGCTCAGTTTTTATATCAATAAAATTATCATCAAGTAGAGGGTTTTCTCAGGTGGGTTCCTTTTAAAAATTGTGTTGTTCAATTGTGTGATTGTGATTTTATTTCTATTCCTAATTTCGATGCAAATCGAGTAGAGAAATTATGTGTTTGTAAGAAAAGAAAGTGCTTTTCAAGTTGTTCTTAACAACAGATCAGAATTTCATGGATTTTCCACATGGTATCGAAGTCTGGAGAATAATAAAATAACACATCCAAGTGCAACAATTCATAGAAAACATCATGTGAAATAGGCCACAGATAAGAAGGATCCCTAGTAGAAGATAAGAAGGATTGTGTTGTGTCTTCTTGTGACTGGTTTGGGGACGAGTATGATTGGGAGTGTAGACCGTGAGCTGGAGAAACAAATTTAGGTTGGTTTTGTGCATAAGTTTTGATCCTATTCTATGTGATCAAGACGTCCAATATTATGTTTTTTTATGGGAGGGACCGAGCCCTAGTTTAGACTTGGTTTGTGCTCAAAAAAGTGTTGCAACAAAAGTGCATGTAAGGTTGGTAATTGCGTAGGAATGGAGACAATAAGGCATTATGAGCAGGCTAAAACCTAGTTGGAGGGTTGTAGTAGTTGCTATAGACAGCCCTAACCAGGGCAGAGAGCAACATAAAATACTGCACAAGCCTAGAAGGACCAGAACAACTAGAGGTATGTTGAATGATGTGTTCAAGTTTATTTTGTTGCTAAGTAGATATTTCTCAGGTTGGACAATTTGTTTGGCATCTTAAGAGCAGTGAGTGTTGCTAGTAGGTGACAAAAGGAGGCGTAAGTGTAGATCAGAGAAGGATGTTTGGTCTGCTAGGAGAGGAAGTTTTAGAGGCCCTAAGTACAGTTCTTATGAATGACTACAATATTGTTAGTGGGTAAGTTTTTAGAGAGCTCTCAAGAGAAGCATAATGGCTTACCAAGGGTTGAGAGCATATCACTATATAGAGGGAGCATCGAACTTCATAGCTTGGAAAGGGAGGATCACGATAGTGTTGGAAGATAATGGGGCAAGAGAGTACATCAAGCAAGTGATAGAACCACCTCAAGACCCCAACAATTGGCCCAACATAATAAGAATGATATCAAGGCAAAGAGGATCATTATAGAAGGGGTCAAAGATCAGCCTCACATCCATGAGAAGAAGACAACGTATGAGATATATGATACAATCCTAAAGTTGTATCAGAGTAACAGTGATACTGGGAAGCTTTCACTTAAGGAGAATTTGAGGAGTATCTGTATGAGCAATGATGATCCCATTGTCCCATATTTGACAAGGTTCACTCAGGTACGAGATGAACTAGGTGGGGTTGGCATGGTTGTATCTGATCACGATCTTGTGAGTTTTTCCTTGGACTTCACAAGTTTTGGAAAGGGTTCCAAGATGTTGTTAGTGGGAGAGATAAATTTCCAAATTGGGAAAGGTTTTGCACTAACTGCATACAGGAAGAGATCCAAAGAGGAACCATGGAAAGGAGATCAGTTATGACAGAGGACAAGGAGAATTGTGCCCTGGTAGGAAAGGGTAGCAAGTCTAAGGGCAGGAAGGGACAAGGAGAGGTTGGGCCCAATGAGAAGGGAAAGAAGAAGGATCTAAGTATGATCAAGTGCTTCCATTGCCATGTGTTTGGACACTATGCTTCTAAGTGTCCTAGTAAGAAGAAGGGGGCCAAGAAGGATCATGTTGTTGCATCAGCGAAGGTAGATGAATTTTCTACCCAATTCGAGAAGGATTTCTAGTTGTTAGCTTGCATGACAAGCTCAGCAGGTAGCAGTATGTGGTATATTGATTCAAGAGCTTCCTTGCACATGATCAGGAACATGAATAGTTTAAGCCACCTGAAGGAGAAGGACATGTAGGTTCAGATTGAGCTAGGAGATGATGGTCAGTATGTAGCTAGAGGAGTTGGTACTATCAGCTTTCAGAGAGAGTCAGGTAATTCCCTTCATCTCAGAGATCTTCTTTATGTCCCAGGATTGAGGCGGAATCTTGTTTCGGTAGCCACCCTTGAGGACAAGGGATATGATATCATATTTAGCAGAGGTAAGGCTTACCTCTCGCACTTAGCTTCTAGATGTAAGAAGCAGATAGGTGTGAGGGTGAAGAATATCTACAAGTTGTAGGTAGAGAAGGTGAAACCTTGAGATACAAGGCAGACAACGCACAAAGTAGAGAAGTGATGGTTGAGCGAGAGCAGGATAGAGCTCTCAAGATGGAGCCTTAGCCAGTATCTCAGTTTCAGGTTAAGCTAGTTGGAAGTTGGGTTGACCAGCGGGGAGGAGCAAAGCTTGCAGAGTATGGTGGGAAAGAACAGGTCTTCAAAGTAGGTTCCACAAAAGAAAAAAGGGAAGCCTTCTAGTTCAGAGGGCGCAATTGCAGCAACGAAGAAATTAGTAGTGTTGGGGACAGATTCAGGTGGACGAGGTTCTTCCCAGGAACACCTTCCTTGTTAAGAGGAAGTGTTGAATTTAGAGAGAAATGTGATTCCTTGATTTGTGCCTTAATTCAAGGAGTCAAAGTCGAGATCCTTTTTGTGCATGGTCTAGTTCCTAAAATTTAGGAGTTTCCCTAAAAATTAGGATTGCATGAGTAATGTGTTGAAGTTGACGGTCAAGTTTTGATCCTCTAGTGTGAGTTAAATTGGGAACTAAAAGCTTAATTTGAGTTAGCCTCCTAAATCTTAGGAGGATCCAATTAATTAGTTATGTTGACTTTTGTTAACTAGAACAACTCCAGTTCAATTCTTTAATTAGAGACTCACTAATTTTAACCATTCAAATTGCCTTTAAAATAAGGAATGAAGGAACAAGTTTAATCATTGTTTTGGTGAGCACGAGTTGGTGAGACCAAATATTAGGAAGCATAAGGTTGTGCATTGAGATTGTGAGAGGAAAAGTGTGCAAGAGAAGCTTGTGCACAAGATTGATAGAGGAGCATAGATCAATATTCTTGCAGGTGTTTTCAAGCCTAGTTTAAGGTTGAGAGAAGGTTGCATTCTCTATTGAAACAATGTATTGTAAGAGATCAATTGCTTAGTTTTGCTATCAATAAAATTCTCATCAAGCTGTGGGTTTTTCCAGTTGGGTTCCTTGTAAAAATTATGTTGTTCAATTGTGTGATTGTGCTTTTATTTTGGTTCCTAATTCTGTTACAAATCAAGTAGAGAAATTTTTTGTTTGTAAGAAAAAAAAGTGTTTTTCAAATTGTTCTTATCGGTAGATCAGAATTTGTTGGCGAAAAAGGAGGTCTTTGGAAAAGACTCAGGTTCAGGATAGAGGCCAACAAGGTTTCCGCAGTAGTCTAGCACAACGCTGGCATTTTCACCCTACTGCAGATAGCAGAGCGTCTCACCCGAGGCGTGTCGTGACCTTACTAAGATTAGGAGACAGATCATGTACAAGACGATTACAACCATGAAGAACAGTTAAGGAAAATTGGAACAACAAATAGATCTCGCCTCTTTGTATACGTTATTACTCATCAAGCATGTTCAGAAGGCTAAATAAAAATTTAAAACTGGGCATACATTCATAGTAAGCAAATGACTAACAACCAACTTATAACGTTACACACAGCAATAACCAACAACATACATCACTCCACAGAGTCTATTACAATGTGATTCATTACAACGGAGATCTCACAGAGCTCTCCTACGGCTCTGCTCTCCCTATCGGCCTTCTGCTGCACTGACTAACTAACTCTTCTACGCTAGTTGATTTCCTATTTGTTCTTCCACCAGCCTGACTGTCAGTCTTTCCTCTTTTCCTGCTCCGCTGCTTGCCACTTCTTCTTGATTACTGGGAGTTCTGTTGATTGTCCTTGTCTCCCATATCTGCCATCTGCATTGTTCTCTGCAACTGTCGCACCACCTATCTTCCAGCCTTCTGCAATCGTGACAGCTCCCTGTCTACCTTGATTTCACTCCGCCACCTGTTCTCCAAAACTCAAAACTGTTTCTTTTCCAAAACAAAGGCCCCAACAGGCCCCGAACACACGCTATTGACTTGTTCTGAGTCAATCTTTTCCTGTTGTTGTACCTTCCATCGGTTTGTCAGCTTCGGAGGCTGAATTTGTCTTTTCTGCTTCTTCGCTCTGTCCAAACAAAAGCCCCAACATTGGAACCTTGCTCAGTGTTGAAGACTTGATTTCTGCGAACTCAATGATCACCTATTGCCATTATTTAATTAACTGTTCGGTTTGGGTAGCGACTCTTTCAGCCTCGGTTTCACTTGCCACTAGCGGCAGCTTGCTGAATACTTCTTGTATCTTCGGCCCGGCTTCGGCCGCCATCTGCTGTATTGCCTCTGCTTTCTGCTTGATTAGTTGCCTTAGCTCTCTAAGGACCTGCTTTGTGGCAGTGGAGTGTTCTTCGATCTTCTGGATTTTGGTTTCCAGCACCTCTGCTTGGTTGTACATCTCGGTTATGCCAACTGGATTAGTGGCTTCTTTGATCTCTTGTGAAATTTGTTGAAGTTGTGCCGAGATTGGTTGGGCTTTCATGGTTAATGAGTTAGCGCATTCATGTAAATTCTTCAGTAGGTTGTAGGCCTCTTTGACGGTTGTCCCCAAGGTTTCCTTCATTCTGGTTACCTGCTTCTGTTTCTCGGTAACCTTCTCATCATATATCACGGTGGGGTCTGGTAATGTTGGTATGGCAGCTAGCGTTTCTTTGAGCTCTTGGTTCTCTCTAGTGAGATTTTCACATGTCATTTTCACTCGGATAGACCTTTTGACCATGGATCAGGCTGATATGTCCTCTGGCATCTTGTTATCCTGGGAAATTACTGTTGGCCAAAGGTCTTTGAATATTTCTGTTACCTTTTCCAACTGCTCTTGTAAATTTTCCTTCTCCACTTTTAGCTGATTGCGCTCTTCAGTAACTGCAATGACCTACTTTTGTTGCTGCTCGAACCTCTGCTAGAGGTCGTTGTGCATCCCTTTCGCTTGTTGTGTTGCTCATTGAATGAAGTTGTATAACTGTCTAGTCCCCCAGCTCTGCATGCACTCAATGCCTGACATGTCTTGGGTTGGCGGTCTTTCTCTGAGGGGTTGCTTGCTCGTGATCGATCTCTTGGAGTGCTCCTGAGGGGATGTTGGTTGGTTCTGTTGCGGCAGCTGAGGTTTTGGGTTATTCATACTAGTGGTCGGTTGAATCTGTTGCAATATTAGGTTGGCTTGATGAAATGGGTTCATCTATATTGGCGAGGGCGTTGTATCTGTAGTAAAAGACACTTCTTGAACTAATAGTTCTAGGAAAGTTCCATGCCCCACCAAAGGTTGGTTAACCTTGGGTACCCTAGCCGTACTCGAGTTAACTTCTGCCTCAGTGTCCCCGTTTTTCTTGTTTCTTAGCTTTACTAGGTCTGAGATAGTCACTGAGGTGGACGGAGTGTGGGTGGATTGGTCTTTGGAAGTGAATGAAGTATTGGGTGATGAATTATGAGTATGAGGTGAAGAGTTGTGAGTGTGAGGTGGAGATGATGTTTGAATGATTAAAATCGAGGATGGATCAAACACGGCTAACGCGGAGGTTACTTGGGCAGTAACCTCTGGCTCTTCTCGAACTAGTACTCATGTATCCATAAGTTGGGTCTGATCTTCCTCTGTGATGTCAACTATTTACTTAGGCATCATAATTCTAGCTTTCTTGGCCTTGGGTGCAGCTACCGGGGATTTAGGTGCCTTGCTCTTGCGGATTGGGGTAACTGTGGTTGCTGGGGGTGAATTGAACATGGTGGAAGGTAGGGCTGTGACGATAGGGGTGGTTGTGGATGGTGATGCAAAATTCGAAGACTAAAAATTAGAAAAAGAAGGAAACATAGTAGAAGCACTTTTAAAGGTTTGTATTACCAGATTGAAGCCCTTCACCCTCGTGTCTAGCTAGTACAGTAAATGTTTTAGCTGCCGTTGAGAAATCATCCTCGTTGTTTCCTCTGGTGTCTCCCCTGGGAGCGCTTTCGGTAGCATGCCCTTGAACGAATAGTGAGGTATTTCGCTCCTGACCTCCATCGCAGCTCCTGTCCACGAACAAACTTCAGTGTGGAAGGATTTTTCTTCTACTTGAAACTTTAGCAGCCTCATTTTGAACGTGGTTTCATCCACGCAACTAGGTCTGATATACGTCTGCCTGTGGTTGACCCCAAACCATATCTTCGAAGAATATTTGTCCAACAAGCCCCTCAGAACCCTTTGTTGTCTCGCCACCACATCCACCATCTGCCTATACCAGAATGAGAAAGCCTCCTCATTTACCTCCTTGGTGCTGGGATCTCCCGAGATTCTCTAGGGCGTAAACCTTAATGCCATTGGCTGGTCATTTGTGATTTCTGTGAGCTACCTTAACCCAAGGTGAGTCCATTTCCACATCGCAAATGCCATAATGAGATAGCCATAAATGAATCATGTGGCTCGTCTGTAATTATCCTCGCAGGCCTTAAACAGTTCGGTCAATAGGAAGGTACACCAATTTAGCTGGGCTCCCTGGATACAGTGTTCCGCGATGGAAATGGTGTCTAGGTTGCATTCGCCTTTGGTGTAATGCCTCGTCGTTTTACCTGCTATTAGATAGCAGGCAAATTTCACTGCTGAATTGTTGATGAGGTCTATCTTCGCCCATTTCCCTCCTCTTCTGGTCTCATATTTGATCTCAATTTATGTAGGAACGCAAAAAAATACACATATAACCATAAATACAGAGATGCAGCAGAAATAATGCTTCATTTTATTATAATCAAATGAGTGAAAAAAGCTTACAAACATAATGGAAACAAGCTAGGGCGTTGGTAGCGTATCTCTGAGAAACGATGTGGCAGGCGCATGCCTCTAAGCTGTGTTACATTGAGGCTCGAAGGCCTGTGACAGACATAATGGAAATAAATGAGCTAGGGTACTGGTAGCGTATCTCTGAGAAGAGATGTGACGGCTACAAGCCCCTGAACTGTGTTACAATGAGGCTCGAAGGCCTATTTAATGTTGAGAAAAAATGTAAAACTTGAAACGTCCAAAAACCTAACCCTAGGAGATGAAGCACCAAAACTGTGGGCCCCGTTTGGATATATTGGTGTTTCAACTTCCCGGGGATGTAACTTTGGCATCCGATCTCCGTTTGACGCGCTCAGTAGCTCGTTAGAAATATCTGTCTGAGGACTAAAACTTTTGGTGTGAGCAACATCAATCCAATTACCCATGTTGCTCCTAGTTTTCCCAAAAAACGTCATTTAGGGCCTCAAAATGACTCCGGAAGTTTAGTACCCGAAAAATTGCTAAAAATAGTAAGTTGTGCTGAAACTTAAAAATGGAAAGAAATGATGGCAGGGGTTCAAATGGAATAGGTGGGTGGCCACCAATATCCACCTGGATCATTAATGCCCCAAAATGGTTCCGAGCGTGCAGGACCCGAAAACCTGCTAAAAATAGTAAGTTGCTGGAAGTCAAACGCTGCAAGAATTGATGTTGCGGGTCCAAATGGAATAGGTGGGTGGCCACCGATATCCACCAGGATCATTTCTCCCTCCTTAGGAAGCAATGGTATCCATTGCGTTAAGTTCCTCCATGGGGGGGGGGGGGGAATTCTGCTGAACTTGGTATTGGATTTGCCCAGGATGTCGCGGACCTATTGGCGGACGTGCTGGATGTAGACGTGTCGCCGGTGGGCAGCCATTGAAGGATCTCAGAAACGTTATCCATCATCGCGCTCCTCTGTTTCTCGAGGGCCTCCTCGAACAAGATTTTGATAGGATCTCTCGCTCCCTCGTCTTTCTTTCCTTTCACGATGGGGGTCGTCGGGGTTGGCGAGGCTGATCTTGGATGGGTGCAACCAGATTGAGCTCGAACTCCTTATACCCTAACCGCGTTGGGGACATGCAAAGAAAAACAGAGAAAGAGCAAACCCGCTCTGATATCACTGATCCGGATTTATGCAGGAAAGCAACAAAATACACATATAACCATAAATACAGAGATGCAACGGAAATAATGCTTCATTTTATTATAATAAAATGACTGAAAAAATCTTACAAACATAATGGAAACAAGCTAGGGCACTGGTAGCGTATCTATGAGAAGAGATGTGGCAGGTGCAGGCCTCTGAGCTGTGTTACATTGAGGCTCAAAGGCCTATTACAGACATAATGGAAATAGATGAGCTAGGGTACTAGTAGCATATCCCTGAGAAGAGATGTGACGGCTACAAGCCCCTGAACTGTGTTACAATGAGGCTCGAAGGCTTATTTATTGTTGAGAAACAATGTAAAACCTGAAACGTCCAAAAACCTAATCCTAGGAGATGAAGCACCAAAACTGTGGGCCCCGTTTAAGTAAATTGGTGTTTCAACTTCCCGGGGACGCGAATTTGGCATCCGATCTTCGTTTGACACGCTCAATAGCTCATTAGAAAGATTTTTCCAAGGACTACAACTTTTGGTGTGAGCAACATTAGTCCATGTACCCATGTTGCTCCCGGTTTTCCCAAAAAACGTCGTTTAGGGCCTCAAAACGGCTCCGGAAGTTCAGGACCTGAAAAACTACTAAAAATAGCAAGTTGTGTTGAAACTTTAAAACGGAAAGAACTGACGGCGAGGGTTCAAATGGAATAGGTGGGTGGCCACCAATATCCACCTGGATCATTAATGCCCCAAAATGGCTCCAGGAGTGCAAGACCCGAAAACCTACTAAAAATAGTAAGTTGTTGGAAGTCAAAAGCTGCAAGAATTGATGTTGCGGATCCAAATGGAATAGGTGGGTGGCCACCGATATCCACCTGGATCATTCCTCCCTCCTTAGGAAGCAATGGTCTCCATTGTGTTAAGTTCCTCCATGGGGGGGGGGGAATTCTACTGAACTTGGTATTGGATTTGTCCAAGATGTCGCAGACCTGTTGGCAGATGTGCTGGATGTAGATGTGTCGCCGGTGGGCAGCCCTTGAAGGATCTGGGAAAATTTATCCATCATCGCACTCCTTTATTTCTCGAGGGCCTCCTCGAATAAGATTTTGATAGGATCTCCTGCTCCCTCGTCTTTCTTTCCTTCCGCCATGGGGGGTCGTTGGGGTTGGTAAGACTGATCTTGGAAGGGTGCAACCAGATCGAGCTCGAACTCCTTTTACCCTGATCACGTTAGGGACATGCAAAGAAAAACAAAGAAATAGCAGACCCACTCTAATACCACTGATCCGGATTTATGCAGGAACGCAACAAAATACACATATAACCATAAATACAGAGATGCAGCGGAAATAATGCTTCATTTTATTATAATCAAATGACTGAAAAAAAATTACAAACATAGTGGAAACAAGCTAGGGTGCTGGTAGCGTATCTCTAAGAAGAGATGTGGCAGGCGCAGGCCTCTGAGTTGTGTTACATTGAGGCTCGAAGGCCTATTACACACATAATGGAAATAGATGAGCTAGGGTATCGGTAGCGTATCCCTGAGAAGAGATGTGACGACTACAAGCCCCTGAACTGTGTTACAATGAGGCTCAAAGGCCTATTTATTGTTGAGAAATCATGTAAAACCTGAAACGTCCAAAAACCTAACCCTAGGAGATGAAGCGCCAAAACTGTGGGCCCCGTTTAGGTAAATTAGTGTTTCAACTTCCCGGGGACGTGACTTTGGCATCTGATCTCCATTTGACGCACTCAATAGCTCGTTAGAAAGATATGTCCGAGGACTACAACTTTTTCCATGAGCAACATCGGTTCATGGACCCATGTTGCTCCCAGTTTTCCCAAAAAACTTTTGGAAATATTGAGAGGGGGGTGAATCAATATTTATTTTCAATTGTTAATTATTGCCAGTTAGATTCTTCACAATTAAAGATAGAGAGGTGTATAATAATAATGTTAAGGATTAATAAGAACTTCAATCCTTTTTTTTTTCAAATAATTGTATACAATGGATGAGTGAGGGTACCAACCCTTCAATGAAACAGGCACCAACCTATTTCCAAGCACCAACTTGGACTTTAATGAGGCTCCTACCTCTAAGGCTTCAACCCTTTCATTTTCAAGGTTCCAACCTTGTGTTTAGAGGCATCAACCCCTAGGTCACCAATCCTTCAGTCTTTTTGATAGAAAATGTGTAATGTACTTATAAAAGTATCTTCAACAAAATTCTTCACTGTTCAATGCTTCAATCAGCTCCAAAACTATGCTCTACTGTCCAGACGGTCTCCACCACTATTACACAACTCCAACACTTCAACAATCTGTGTAAGGATAATGATGACATAACCTAGGCAATTGATCCACAACAATCAAGATCGCCACATGTAAGATAAGACTTCAAGCCACTGTAAGATAAGGTTGTTACACCAAATTTCACCATAGTCACTATATGCCCTTACAGTCCGACGTATGTATTCATCATAATCTGAAGGTAGAAGCTCTTCCACAGTAGGTCCGAGATAGATTATATGAAATGCTCAAGGATGTTGCATAGTCCAAGCCCTGAAAGGATTAACTACTCCTAATTCGAACCCCTAGCTTCTGCAACTTTGAATTTGAAACTGTTTAGTGCGGTTCAATAAGAATATACTACCACTGTAAGAATAAGATCTGCAATTTCGGATTTGAATGTGCCAAGGCAGAAATCTGAACCACTAGCCTCTGCAACTTCAGATCCGAACTTTTCAAAAAATCTGAGCAATAACAGTAACTGTAATTTCAGACAGATCTGAGCTTGCGTAGAACTGTAAAAATTCCGAGGTCTCCAGTGCAGTTTGATGAGATTTATAAGCCCAAATTATAAGCTCCTTTTCCTCTACGCTCTTAAATTCATGAGATATGAATTGTTGTTCCTTCTCACTGTATTCTTGGCCGAAAAGGAATGATTTGAATGAACAAACATCTCCTATATTAATACGAGTTTTTGGTTTGAAATAAAAGGATGTGTCTTATGGAGGGAGAACGGCTAGTGTAGAGAATCATAGGTCGGCTAGGATAAAATATAAAATATATGACCTTAAAAAATCAATTTCTCACAAACCGCTGGGAGTTTCGGGGCAAGTAAAGGCTCATTAGAACGGGAAAAATATACTCTACAAGATGGTATAGGACCCATGTTGATAGGATGCCTCCAAGGTGATAAAAACAATTTTTCTTTGTCACTGTCTTTAATTTGTGTGTAGGAGGTGAATAGGACAGCATGCCTTTTCCACTGCTTGGCTTCTCCTTTGTTTGGCTTATCAATCATAGGATCATAGTGTCATCATATAGGACATCTATGTCATCATGATAGTACCCAACAAATTCATGAAGGTATAGCATCATGTATTCAATAATAGTGCAGTGATATGTCATAGAGCAAAATCATTAGGAGAACTTCAAATGATATCTTCTATGTTATCATCTAGTCTTTCAACCTTCATCAAGTGTGTTCATTCATTCAACCTGTTGCCATCAATGACAACTTGGATTAACAAAAATGTCGTTTAGGGCCTCAAGACGGTTCTAGAAGTTCAAGACTCGAAAAACTGTTAAAAATAGTAAGTTGTGATGAAACTTAAAAACAGAAATAACTGATGGCGGGGGTTCAAATGGAATAGGTGGGTGGCCACCAATATCCACCTGGATTATTAATGCCCGAAAATGGCTCCAGGCATGCAGGACCCGAAAATCTACTGAAAAGAGTAAGCTGCAAGAACTGATGTTGCGGATCCAAATGGAATAGGTGGGTGGCCACAGATATCCACCTGGATCATTCCTCCCTCCTTAGGAAGCAATGGTCTCCATTGCGTTAAGTTCCTCCATGGGGGGGAAATTCTGCTGAACTTGGTATTGGATTTGTCCAGGATGTCGCAGACATGTTGGAGGATGTGCTGGATGTAGATGTGTCACCAGTGGGCAGGCATTGAAGGATTTGGTAAAATTTATCCATCATCGCACTCCTCTGTTTCTCGAGGGCCTCCTCGAACAAGATTTTGATAGGATCTCTAGCTCCCTCGTCTTTCTTTCCTTCCGCCATGGGTGGTTGTCAGGGTTGGGGAGGCTGATCTTGGAAGGGTGCAACCAGATCAAGCTCAAACTCCTTATACCCTGATCACGTTGGGGACATGCAAAGAAAAATAGCGAAAGAGTCGACCCGCTCTGATACCATTGATCCGGATTTATGCAGGAGCGCAACAAAATATACGTATAACCATAAATACAAAGATGTAGCGGAAATAATGCTTCATTTTATTATAATCAAATGACTGAAAAAAGCTTACAAACATAATGGAAACAAGCTAGGGTGTTGTTAGCGTATCTCTGAGAAGAGATGAGGTAGGCGCAGGCCTATGAGTTGTGTTACATTGAGGCTCAAAGGCCTATTACAGACATAATGGAAATATATGAGCTAGGGTATCGGTAGCGTATCCCTGAGAAGAGATGTGACGGCTACAAGCCCCTGAAATGTGTTATAATGAGGCTCAAAGGCCTATTTATTGTTGAGAAACAATGTAAAACCTGAAACATCCAAAAACCTAACCCTAGGAGATGAAGTGCCAAAACTGTGGGCCTCGTTTAGGTAAATTGGTTTTTCAACTTCTCGGGGACGTGACTTTGGCATCCGATCTCTGTTTGATGCGCTCAATAGCTCGTTAGAAAAATCTATCCAAGGACTAAGACTTTTGGTGTGAGCAACATTGGTCCATGGACCCATGTTCCTCCCGGGTTTCCCAAAAAACGTCGTTTAGGGCCTCAAAACGGCTCCAAAAGTTCAGGACTCGAAAAACTGCTAAAAATAGTAAGTTGTGATGAAACTTAAAAACGGAAAGAACCGATGGCGAGGGTTCAAATGGAATAGGTGGGTGGACACCAATGTCCACTTGTATCATTAATGCCCCAAAATGGCTCCGCGCGTGCAGGACCCGAAAACCTGCTAAAAATAGTAAGCTGCAAGAATTGATGTTGTAGGTCCAAATGGAATAGGTGGGTGGCCACCAAGATCCACCTGGATCATTCCTCCCTCCTTAGGAAACAATGGTCTCCAGCGCGTTAAGTTCCTCCATGGGGTGGAAAATTCTGCTGAACTTGGTATTGGATTTGTCCAGGATGTCGCAGACCTGTTGGCAAACGTGCTAGATGTAGATGTGTCGCCGGTGGGCAGCCGTTGAAGGATCTGGGAAACGTTATCCATCATCGCACTCCTCTATTTCTCGAGGGCCTCCTCGAACAAGATTTTGATAGGATCTCCTGCTCCCTCGTCTTTCTTTCCTTCCGCCATGGGGGGTCGTTGGGGTTGGCGAGGCTGTTCTTGGAAGGGTGCAACCAGATTGAGCTCGAACTCCTTATACGCTGACCGCGTTGGGGAAATGCAAAGAAAAACAGAGAAAGAGCAGACCTGCTCTGATACCACTGATCCGGATTTATGCAGGAACACAACAAAATACACATATAACCATAAAAACAGAGATGCAACGGAAATAATGCTTCATTTTATTATAATCAAATGACTGAAAAAAGCTTACAAACATAATGGAAACAAGCTATGGCGCTGGTAGTGTATCTCTGAGAAGAGATGTGGCAGGCGCAGGCCTCTGAGCTGTGTTACATTGAGGCTCGAAGGCCTATTACAGACATAATGGAAATAGATGAGCTAAGGTACCCGTAGCGTATCCTTGAGAAGAGATGTGACGGCTACAAGCCCTTGAACTGTGTTACAATGAGGCTCGAAGGCCTATTTAATGTTGAGAAACAATGTAAAACCTGAAACGTCCAAAAACCTAACCCTAGGAGATGAAGCACCAAAACTGTGGGCCCCGTTTAGGTAAATTGGTGTTTCAACTTCCCAAGGATGTGACTTTGGCATTCGATCTCCGTTTAACGCGCTCAATAGCTCGTTAGAAAGATCTGTCTGAGGACTACAACTTTTGGTGTGAGCAACATCAGTCCATGCTCCCATTTTGCTCTCGGTTTTCCCAAAAAACGTCGTTTATGGCCTCAAAACGGCTCCGGAAGTTCAGGACCCGAAAAACTGCTAAAAATAGTAAGTTGTGTTGAAACTTAAAAATGGAAAGAACTGATGGCGAGGGTTCAAATGGAATAGGAGGGTGGCCACCAATATCCACCTGGATCATTAATGCCCCAAAATGGCCCCGGGCATGCAGGACTCGAAAACCTGCGAAAAATCGTAAGCTGCTGCAAGTGAAAAGCTGCAAGAATTGATGTTGTGGGTCCAAATGGAATAGGTGGGTGGCCACCAATATCCACCTGGATCAATATTTCTTATAATAGTCGCAGTCCGCTGTCTGCTTGGCTCTCTTGGACACGTTCTGGAATGCCGTGGAGACATCCTTCCCCTCTGCTGATAATCTGGTAAGTCTATTGATGTCCTCTGCATGTATAGGTATTTCTCTCCCCAACCACAATGATCCATTCTGGACTTTGCTCAGAAGGAATTTCGTACACTGCATTGTCGCTCCCGTTGTTCCAAACACTGGGAGGTTCCTGAGGTTCAATATTTGTCGATCTTTGGATACCTCTGAACTCTGGATTCATCCTTGCTGCTTCCCCTCCTCCCTCTGTTGCATAATTTTCTACGTATACTTGTCGCTTCATAGCTAGGAATTGATAGGAATTCGTGAAATCTGCATCAATTAGCGAAGCATTGTGATACTTGCCAACCAGTGATTCTATCATCTGAATTCTCTCATCAAGCTCAGGCTCGACGACCGCTGGTGCTACCTTCGTCATCTTCGTTCTTCTTCTCTGTACCTGGAGTGCTGCTTCTGATCTCTTGCTGTGAATTCCTGCTGCTGGACTATCTCTTTGAACTTCCTCTGATGAAATTTCACTTGTTGCTATAACTGTTTCTTGTTCTAACTTGGAATTTTCTGGCATTTAGGTGCTTTTCTTCTTTCATGCGGGTTAAATAATGTAACTGGCATGAATGAGGTTGATAAGACCCCATAATTAATTAATTTATTTTTGTCTCTCCCGCGGCTATAATCGCGCGATTAATTACCGCAGTGAGGTGTATTCTGACATTTCTGACTGTGTCTTCGGGATTTGGGTAGACGTGATGGGTAATGATTATGGCTTAATATGGCAAATTTATTATGTATGGTTGTTACTAATTATGGCAGTTAATTCTCAAATCTGGGTGATCCCACGGACTGACAACAGTATGATGGGTTATTATGACGGAATGATATTTGACACGCTTGGATTTCTTACACGGATGACACATTAGACGCTACCCCCCTGACCACAATTGGTTGCGATGTGGTATCCGCATCGCAACAGGTGGATTTACTCATCATTGCAATGTCTTTTTATTGGGATTCCTATTCTATGTCTCATCTCGAGTGTGAGAGAGTTATTGACTCTATCTATTTCTATTCTACCCTACTGAATGCTCTCGGTTGCGAGAGTTATTTGAAAAATAAATAGTGGAACTTACTCGTGATAAGGCTTCGGGCATGCGCCATTCACCCATCCTTGCAATACTTGGCCATTTAGTTGCGCCAATCGAACCGTGCCTGAATCTTTAATTTCTATGACATGGTATGGTCCCATCCAGTGCATTCTGAGTTTGCCCGGGAACTTTTGAAATTTGTTGTTGTACAACAGAAATTTCCCTCCGATAGTGAACTTCTTATGCTTGATGTGATGATCATGCCAAGCCTTATGTCTTTCCTTTTGAACCGTCTTATGGAACTCCGCCAGGAATCTCTCTTCTTCAAGCTCTTGTAGCTCATGGAGGCGTTTAGTGATTGAGTCTTCATCTGTCATTTGCACTGTTGAAGCAATTAATAGACTCGGTATGATAAATTCAGCAGGTGCCACCACCTCTCTCCCATACACCAGTTGGAATGGAGTTTGATTGTGCAACCTTTTGACAGTTGTCTTGTATGCCCATAATGTTGCCGGTATCCTCTCATCCTAGTCATCCCGATTGGCATTGCAGATCTTGGTTAGTCATTTTTCTAAGATCTTGTTGAATGCTTCAATGGTTCCATTTGCTTGAGGGTGGTACAGGCTACTTTTATGATGTTGCACCATAAAATTATCTAACAGAGACTTGATTGTTGTATTAATGAAGTGTGTATCTTGATCACTGGTTAGGATTCTGGGGCAATCAAATCTGCTAATGATATTTTTGAAAATGGACTTCGCTGTTGTGTCTATTGTGCAGTCTTTTACTGGTGCTGCCTCCACCCATCTTGTGAGATAATCTGTTGTGGTTATTATATACCTTGCCGGTGAATGTCTTTCCACTGGTGCAATTGGCCCTACGAAGTCAACGACCCAATTTTCAAATGGCTGCAATGCTCTTACAGGTTGCAGTGGTAACTCATCCCGGTGTGATGGACGTCCTGTTCTTTGGCATACATCACATTTCTTTACATACACTTTACTATCTTTATGAACTGTGGGCCACCATAACCCTGCTTGTAATATTTTAGTTGCAGTGGGTTTTGCGCCGACATGGCTCCCCACGACTCCACAATGACACTCCCACAATATATCCTCTCTTTCATGGTCCATGACACATCTCCGTAAGACATGGTCCAACTCCATCTTATATATTTGTCCTGCTATCAGTTGATACTCAACTACTTTTATGACTAAATGCCTTCTTTGAGTTGTTGTGTATTCTGTTGGGCACTGTCATGTGGCGAGATATATTGCTATCTGCTCTAGATAGTCTGGGATGGCTTCTACTCTGAAGAGATCAACAGCCGACAACTGATCGTCAAGGTATCCCCCATCCTCTCCATTCTCCAACCTTGATAAATGGTCAGGACCCACATTTAACCTCCCTGGTTTCGCTATCACTTCGAAGGTGACTCCTGGAATAGTAAGAGCCATCTACAGATTCTTCCTTCAAGCACAGGTTTGTTACCCAGGTATTTCAATGTTGAATGGTCTGTGAAGAATTTGAATGTACCTTCTAGTAGATAATGACGAAACTTCTGAAGAGAATACACCATCGCCAGAGCTTCTCATTCTGTTGTTGTGTAGTTCCTTTCTGCGGTAGACAACTTCCTACTTGCAAAGTAGACTAGATGATCAACAAAAGTTTCTCATGGTTGAGCTAACACCGCTCCTAAGGCAATGCTGGAGGCGTCAATATGGACATGGAATTGTTTGTCCCAGTTAAGATGAACCAAGATGGGTGCACTTGCTAACTTTTCTTTCAATGTATTGAGGGAGTTAGTGCATTCATCGCTCCACATGAATTGCTTTGACTTCCGCAACAACTTTTCCAATGGTGCTGTCATCTTTGCATAGTTGCAGATGAAACTTCTGTAGTACCCAGTATGCCCGAGTAGTGATCTTAACTGTTTCACAGTTTCAGGTGCTTCTATGTTAACAATAACTGCTACTTTTGCTAGATCCACACAAACACCCTGCTTACAAACAACATGTCCTAGTAGCGTCACAAAAGGTACTGCAAAGATGCATTTCTTGAGGTTGAGGGAGATTTGGAGTTGTCTGCATATGCCAAACATTATTCTGAGTAAAGTTGCATGATTTTTCAGTAAACTATAAACTGTCCAATCATCCATGTACACCTCAAGGAACTTATGGATATAATCCTGATATGTTGCTATCACTATTCGTGGAAACACCGCTAGCGCATTCTTTATTCCAAATGGCATGACATGGTATGCAAACAATCCCCATTCAGTTGTGAAAGTGGTCTTCTTCTTATCTTCTTCTGCTATTCTCACTTGATGATATCTTGAGAATCCATCTGTGAATGAATAGGCTTCATTTCCTGCCACATTGTCGAGAACCTCATCACTAAACGAAGTGGGAAGTGGACCATGTATGCATGCATTGTTGAGGCTTTTGTAATCCACACATACTCTAATCTCGGATTTCCCCTTTTTGCTTTGTATTACAATGGGACTGACCCACTATACTTCTTCCACTGGAAAAATCAGCCCTACTTTCAGCATTTTATCTATTTTTGCTTTGACATTTTCCTTTACTCTTGGATTTGGGCAGTAAGGTCTATGCTTCACTGGTCTTGCGTCGGGCTTTAAGACTATGCACATTTCCACCATGTCCCCTTTTATTCCATTTAGCTCTGCTACTGAAGGTGGGAATAAATCTTCATATTCCTATAACAGGTCAAAGATTTCCTTGGTCGTTTCTGTATCCCAGTCGTCCCCGATGGACGCTATTTTGGGTTTCTCCGTGCTTCCAATGTTCATCATTTTAGTCCTTAAGGGTAGCAGGTGCAGTCCTTCTGTGGTTGGTTCCTCCAATATATCTCGCTCTCCTCCTTTTTCTTCAAAGTATAAGTGTCAGATATTCTCTAAATCGTCATCATCCATCTCACTATCTATCCATTTTCATGTTATTGATTCTTTAGATTTCTGCTTTGAAATTGGTATTTCTTCATCTTCCTGAATCTCTAGAAAAAATAGTACTCTTTTGATGGCTTGTAGTGCATCTGTAACTGGTTCTGTTTCTCCCTTAAAAGAAAAACATTGCGTAAACTATTCCGCAACTACTTGCCAGGTGCCAGTTCCTCTCTTCTTTTCTTCGGTCAAGTACCAGGATTGTGGAATTGAGTCCAGTGAATGTATAAAATTGTGTATCCACAGAGATTCTAGATACTATGTTTCCTTCTAGTTATATTCACAGCTCCTTAAATTTTCTAGAGGGTTAGAATTCCCTTGGTACTTTTCAATGAATTGTGGTCCTGCATCTTCTTGGAATCTAGCTCTTAATGCTAGTGCAACATATTCCCATTGCGGAAGTCAGTTGCGATGGTTGACCCGCCATCTTGCCGACGTGGATTTCAATGCTATATCCATAAGAGGGACTCTATGTTCTACTGGTACCTTTTCTTCTACTCTTGCAATAAATGTATTTACAGCATGCATATTTGAAAGAGTCAGATATCCTCTTACCTCAGTTCCAATCCAGTTGACTCCCCGGATATTAGGACATCTACTAGTGTTGGTCTCATACCCTCCTTGTTGCCAATCATCCCAAGCTATTTCTGAGCCTAAATATTAACTCTGAACACTTCTCCAGCTTATGCTCTCTCCCGCTGTTGGATTGATATAGTCTTCTCTTTTCTCTGTCGTCATCTGGTAAAGGTGATCAAGAAGTTGAGCATCCTCTGTTGTCAACAGTTTCTGTATATCAGGGTCCCTGATATGGATCGAGTGGTTGAGTTACCCTGACATCCCCGTCTTCAAATATCATCAATTTTTTTTCAAGTCAATCACTGCGTAATTCTCAAAGGCCCAATCTATCCCCAACAAAGCAAGATAGGGATCCTTGTCCCCCATGATGAATATCACCTCAAAATCTGCATATGTTTTCACTCCCGTGACATCAACCTCGACCTCTTCTAGCCTTCCTATGGGTACAATACAGTACTGATTTGCCATGCGGAGCTGTATTGGTGAGTATGTCAACTTTGGTCTCCCCAGTGCTTCCCATGTCTTTCTTGGTAGAATGTTGACATCTAATCCTAGGTCGAGCATTGTGTCTTTGATTTGAAATCCCGCAACTTCAGTATTCACCCGAAATTCCTTTCCAGTTCTTCTCTTGTTTCTTTTTATCCTTCTTATGTATTTTTCGGTTGAATCTCTTGACTCTCCCAGTTCTGCATTTTCCTGCACCACCAACTCTAGATTTTGCTTTAGTTGTTCCAGCATTGATGCATTGGTTATAATTTTCAGGAATAGTAGGAACCATTCCTCAATTAGTGTACTTGTATGAGGCTACTTCTCTTTTTCGATGGTCGGTTGTGGAAGCTCAATGCCTCTACTCCCCCCTATATGGGAAAATGTTTCCACTACCTCCCTAAAATATTGCTTCTGTCTATTTGGTCTGAAAGCGTTCTTTGGAGATGCGGGCTTGATCAGCTTTATCGGGTCCATATTTTGTGCATCCTCTCCTGTTTTCTTTCCTCCCCGAGTGACTATGGCTACGCTTTGCATGGGCTGAGCTTCTACTATTCTCAGTTCTGCATTCACCAGATTCGCTCCTCTCTGTCTGGCTCTTTCCTCCCATCTCTTAATTAATTCTGGACAGTCTTCAGTTGCATGTGTTGACTCTGCACTGAGAGCACCATGGTCTTCTGGGTAGCAGACATTCCCTTGCTACGTGCCCTTCTTGATCACAGTTGTAGCATCTTACTAGTCCTCTTCCTCTAGTTCTGCCTCCTCTCAGTCCTCCTCCTTGGCCCCTTGGAGTTTCATTCACCCTATAAGATGGTATGTCCAGTCGTTCTGCCAGTGCATCGAGGGCTGTACACTGATCTGTATTATGTGTTGTAGAAGCGCAAAATTCACAATACATATTGTTTGGAACGTTGGAATATTTCTGAAAGATTGGGCATAGTCGTGGAGGATGACCAATGCCTTTGCATATTTCACAGTAGTCAATTGCGGTCTGATTCAGTTGAGTGGGGAACCCTGGAAAGTGGGGTTGCGGTTGGTATAGTCCCTGAGTATTTATCTACGCAACTCCCCCAACTGGTGGAGCCCCCTGTGCCCCTGCTGCTGAGGCTACTGCATTTTTCCCCCACAACCTCAGGCATTCTGTGGCCACATGTCCTTTCATCAAGTAATGGGTACACCACACATTGGGCCTTGCAGGTCGCATCGGCTGAATGTCTTTCAACTTCTCCGTTAAAATGGCTATTTGATGTTGTACCCCTAGTATGGAAGGGTCTTGTACTGCTGCTCCTCCTCTGAACTCTTGCGAATACCCTGCCATAGCTTCTATCTTCATGGATTGCTCCAGGGCATCTTGTAAGGTATCAATCTTCTGCTATGTCAGTGGAGTTCTTGTCAACAGGAGGAGTGCCTTAATAAACCAATCCCGTTGGTGGTTTGGGTCGATTGGGTAACTCAACTTCCCAATCGCATCCTTGAAACTTCTCATCAAATCCCAAGCCGTTTCACCTTCTCGCTGTTTGATCTCCCACAACTCAGACAACCCTAGCTGGTCTGTCTGAGGTAATTTAAATTCTTTAACAAATTCTTTCTTCACATCATCTATCGTTGGGTTTGGATGAGCTTCTGACCATTTAATGAACCAACGACGAGCTCTCTCTCTTAAAGTAGTCTGGAACTCAATCAACTTAACTACCTCTGGGGTCTGTCGAGCCCTCCATGTTGCCTCGTAGAGATACCAGTGTTGCTCCATGTCATCGTTACCCCTCCCGGAGAATTCTGGGTATCGAGTGAACAATCCCTCCATATTTCCTTGTATGGGGGATACTAAAATAAAGCCTCTATTTCCTGGCTGAGAGATTATATTACTAGCACTGTAGCTAGTAGATATCTGTACTATAGATTTAACACTATTCAACTTACTAAGCTCTCGTAACTTAACAAAAATTTTATTTGGTAGCTGATAGAGTACTAGGGGAAGGTTGGGACTAGTGCTACTTGAACTTTGGGGAATAGGATTACCTTGAGTTACGGGTGCCGACCTCTCTCGAAATAGTTGCTCCATCGTAACATGCAGCTCCACATCGGATGTCTCCTCGGGGCGCGCATCCTCCCCATTGGACTTCTCTCCCTTTTCTCTTCGGGCTGGGCTCCTATACACTTGCCTAACTTCTTTGATGGTCCCTCCCATTCCCTGGGATCCCATCTGACATTCTGTTTCCTCTGTCATCTGCGGCGCCTTTTCCTTGTCCTGTCGACTACTCTCTTGCTTCTCAAACTCTTTCATCACCATTTCTCGCCACTTCTCAGCAATCTGCGCCCTTCGATTTGCTCGTCGCTCTCTCAATCTACTGGAGGTTCCGACATCCATATCCCTATTCCCCCTTCTTTACTTGTAGCATCTTTCCCTCAGCTCCTTCCCCCAGTACTGGAGGTTTAAGTCTCCATCTCAGACTTTTGAAATGCCATCAAACCCTCGTCCACCATTAAAGCTTTGATCCACAACGAGATTTCCTTCAACAATTCTCCCTGCAATCTGGATCTGAATATGTCCTCAGCTTTTGTAAAGGATTGGTAACACTCAGCTGTGAATTCCATAATGTATCCTTCCAAGGTAGATTGTACCCAAAAATCCACTGCTCAGGTCAAATCGGTATCTAACCGATGGAGTGCTACTAGATCCGTGTGCGTCCACTTGCGACAGACTCTACGCGATCCCACTGGGAGTGACTTGATTTGTAGCTCCGCAACCAATTATAAAGTTCTTCAGGAAACTTTCCCTAGAAAATTTCGTACAGGTTGCTTGCAGATTCAGAAAATAGGACCCGATCCTTAACAGTCTTTTCCTCTGCCGTCGCAGCTCCGCTTGTTGCGATATGAACTGGTCTAAGTGATTAACTCACCAACTTCGTAGTCCCCTCTCAGAGATCCATGATACCATGATCCACTTCGGAGTAACCAAGTGGAGTACCCCGGCCCGCCCAGCTATGACTGGCTGTATGGTTCTATGTGAGGTGATTTTGTTGGCCATGTGGGGCTATGTCATAATGTGATATGAACCTCACTCAAATAGTGAGTAATCAATATAATAATGCTAGGTCATTCCCTCCATCTAGCCTAGGTAATCACATTCCCAAGGCTCCGTATCGTGGTAACTTGATAAAAGAAATATCTCTCTCTCATATCACGACACCAACATGGGTGGAACTGAATCAATTCCATTTCGTGCCTCTTAAGTGAATTTTCAGGTCCCGGCAACGGAACCATTTGTTGGCGAAAAAGGAGGTCTCTGGCCAAGACCCAGGTTCAGGATAGAGTCCAACAAGTTTTCCGCAGTAGTCTAGCACAACACCGGAATTTTCACCCTACTCTAAAGAGCATAGCATCTCACCTGAGGCGTGCCATGACCTTACTAAGATTGGGAGACATATCATGTACAAGATGATTACGACCATGAAGAACAGTTAAGGAAACTTGGAACAACAAACAAATCTCGCCTCTCTATATACGCTATTACTCATCAAGCATGTTCAAAAGGCTGAATTAAAATTTAACACTGGGCATACATTCATAGTAAGCAAATGACTAACAATCAACTCATAATGTTACACACAACAATAACCATAATTCATTATCAATATCAAAACCACATACATCACTCTGCGGAGTCTATTACAATGTGATTCGGTACAACAAAGCTCTCCTACGGCTCTGCTCTCCCTATCGGCCTTCTGCCGCACTGACTAACTAACTCTTCTACGATCGCTGATTGCCTATTTGTTCTTCCGCCAGCGTGACTGTCAGTCTTTCCTCTTTTCCTGCTTCGCTGCTTGCCGCTTCTTCTTGATTCTGGAAGTTCTGCTAATTGTCCTTGTCTCCCATATCTTCCATTTGCATTGTTCTCCGCAACTGCCACACCACCTATCTTCTAGCCTTCCGCAACCGTGATAGCTCCCTGTCTACCTTCATTGTGCTCCGCCACCTGTTCTCCGCAACTCAAAACTGTTTCTTTTCCAAAACAAAGGCCACAACAAAATTTCATGGATATTCTCATCCACATGCACAGAAAAACCCCATGTGCAACACCAACACATCAATGAATTTCTTCTAATTTCCTCTCCCATCCTCAAACTATGCAAACAACTATCATGTATATTAAATATCCCTTTAAAAGATTCTAGATTCTAAGCTTCTTAATAAGCTTTTGCATCTTGCACAAGATATGATAAAATTTAAAACAACAATACCAAACTAGTATTATCTTTAATACCACAAACCTCTTATCATATACATTATATGGTTCAAATCCATAATATTTATATTTTTAATATTACAAACGATAACCACAAACCTCTTATCATATACATTATTTGGTTCAAATCCACAATATTTATACCTTTAATATTACAAACTCGTGTGTCATAGGTTATTTGGTTTAAATACACACAATTTCTTTAATATTACAAACTTATTTTCCATATATTAGTTGGTTAAAAATGTTTCTCACTATCAAAATACTCAATCTAAAATTCCAAGTGATAGTTGATAATAGAATTGGAATGTATATTTTTCATTTTCAGGATATAATAAACCCATATCCTTTCTTTCACAAAAATGATAATATATACCAAAACTTGTTAGTATTTGATTCAACACAATTCTATAAATTCCATTTATTACACATGTTCTTGGGAATTCGTTGAAAGAATCTGAGAAATATAGTTTGTTTATGTACCTTCCTACTATTCCTCTAAATGAATCTTGCTGGACAACATATCTGAAACCATCAAATGTATATAAATCAATGGAATGCTTGGAACATTGAATTTTCAAACAGCATAATCCTTAACAACATAATTAAATCAGGAAAAGTGATACATCCAAAACTACTGTCATTAACCAAATGTCTTTAAGTGGCCTCATATTTTCGTAAAAATAAATCTATAACATAAAATAACCTCTTTAATGTGAAACTTGACTATCTTTTGATGAAGGTGCTATCTAAATAACTACCCATGGTACCTTAGTTCTCACAAACTATAGAAACTATTTTAGAACTTCTTCCTATGATGTTTTCAAACTCCTACCCTGGCACATGTGAAACTTGACTATCTTTTGATAAGGTGCTATCTAAGTAACTACCCTGGCACATGTATATGTGAAACTTGACTATCTTTTGATGAAAGTGCTATCTAAGTAACCAACCCTGGTACATGTGAAACTTGACTCTCTTTTGATGAAGGTGTTAACTAAGTAACTACCCCTGGTAGTAACATTAGTTCTCACAAACTATAGAAACTATTTTAGAAATTCTTCCAATGATATTGTCAAACTCTTCTCTCAACGTGATTTGAGATAATTATGCATTTTGTGATCTAATGCTCAAGGAAGACCACGACCCTCCCTTACACAAGGACACAACATCTGTTTTGTTTTGGTTCACAACACCATTCATACCATGGTAAATTTCAAAGCAACAATTAATTTTAAAAAGAGCACACCCCATGAAAGTATTCTAAAGTGAATAATCTAGTTTTTCAATACAGTAAGTTATTTTTCTTTCTTTCTTGGCATTATCCCTGGTGTATTTATGTTTCTTTCTTGTTTTATGGATCTTGGCTATAAAATGTTTATGTTTAGGGGTTGTCTAAATACTTGTTCTCGTTGGATTCTCCATGGGTGTTACGCAAGAGGCTGTCTCCCTATAGAGTTCGTCAACTATTTGGAATCCATGAAGACATTAGGTATTGTTTGTAATATTTGCCATCCATGGAAATGTGTGCAGGTCTTATTCATTTAGATTTCTTTCAACATATCTAATCAGCTATTTTTCTACATTTTATGTGAGAAAAAGATGTTTCAGATGCTGATGTGGCATTATTTTGGCCACAAAGAATGAACATTTACTTGCAACAAACATAGGTCGTGTCACGAAATCAGTAAAGGTGGTCTTTATGCGTCGTTATTTTGTAGCATGACATCTTTTATCAAAACTATTACCCAAAATTTTTATTCCTGACCCAAAAGAAACATGATACAAGATTACAAAAACATAATAATGATAAAAGGAATTGAGCAGTGATTTTTTCTTCTGTACAAATTGTACGATAATAAAGGATTTGATCAGTAGTACAAACAAACGAAGCTTACAATATTACAAGGATTGTCATATATTATACTGTTGATACATATGAACAGGTTTTACAAGTTTGAGTCACCACTTAAAATTAAGCTGTATAAAGCTGAGGCTTCACCAACACGAGTATGTCAGCATATGCTGCTTCTTGTTCAACGTCAATATAGTCCTTGCTCTTTAAACACTGCCGGAATAAATAAGTGGATCAAATTCTATATCATGCACTGAGTAATTAAATATATATTGTTCATTTAAAATCAAGTGAAGAATGAAAAATTACAAGTACAGCACTAGAACAAAAGCAGATCTTGGTTTTTAAGGAGGTTAAGGAGCATTAGCTACCAGTATTTCAAAGAACATTCTACCAGCTTCCTTCCTAGCACTTTTGCTAAGCACTTTATCTAAATTCAACTTTGATCCAGCCTGATGAGTATCCAAATTTTGAAATGCTGTTTTCAGATACTGTGCCACAGCCCTGCATGGGATTTCATGTAGATGAATCAGATTTACAGTTACAAACAAAACCTACAAGCATGCTCCCAAGCACTATAGACCATTATGAGATCAAATAAAAACAACCTTGTCCTCGTTGACAAATTATTAGTATCCAAACCTACACTAGCATTTGAAGAGCCCTTTGCATGTACTCCATTGCCTGCAGCAACAAAATCTGAAATCAAAAAATAACAATAACACATCCTTTTATTAAAGTTGAGAAATGTGAAACCTATAGACCAATGGCAAATCGGATCACTGCCTTTTCATCTTGCACAGAATAAAGCGATATTCAATGGGCAAGATGAAAAGGCATTAAATCAATAATTGGCTTACTGCATTGTGCTTAATATTTGTCATAGAGGAATGCTATATTTTCCCTCATGTCTTATCTAGGCTTCTTGAGAAGACTTACCCACAGAAGTAGATTCTTCTTCCAAGAAGCTGAGGCCCTGCAAAGAACAGACAGATGTGAGGTGCTCTTACAGCCTACTGTGGGAGTCATTGCCGAGATTCAACTTAACACCATATATTTTAAGCAACAGAGGATGTTTGCACTGGGTTTTTCAAACACTTTTGGTACTTAATAAATCTGGGGTTAAGATGAATACATGCCCGTTTTAGAGTGACAAAATGTTGCTAGTCTCAAACTTTTTCCCTTTAAATGAATATCGAAGGCATTAGATGCTAAAAGACTCACTTGATCACCCTCTTTATGATACGTAGAAGCCTCCACACAATGGGCCTCTCCAGCTGCTGCAGTCTCTGCAGCATTCGAGTTTTCGGCTGCCCAAGAAGGGCTTGAAATCTCTCCATTTAAATCTGTTGATGGAGATGTGACTGCAGCATTCGAGTTTTCGGCTGCCCAAGAAGGGCTTGAAATCTCTCCATTTAAATCTGTTGATGGAGATGTAACCGACTTTATAACAGTATTTAATGCTGTATGTTTAGGTCCCTGAATTTCTAATGTCAACTCTTCAGTGCTTTCCCTCTGCAGATCCATCTTATGAAGAATTTCCATTGTATCAACTGTGTTAGCCTCTGGGGCACATCGAGCCTCTTCAAATTCAGATGCATGAAAAGATGGTTCAGGCCTACGTTCTGGCAATTCTTTGAAAGTCGGTCTCAAATCACGACGAACATCTTCAAAAGAAATATTTTCTTCATGGTCAGCGCAGACTTTCTTATACAGCCTCTGAATCTCCACAGAGATGCCTGTAACACAACTCGGGCATTATCGACATAGATAAATTTTATATTCTACCATCAGATCATTGTTAGTTGAAGGGAGTAGATGCCCAAAAATAATCCCCAATGCAGCACTACAAGTATTCAAATCTATCAATTCAAGCCATAGCTAAATTTAATAACATCAACCCCAAAAATAAAGGAATGGCTGACCTGGAAGGGAAGGTTCTAAAACCAATCGCTGTATATGAGAAATCTTATATGACTTCAAGGCCTCTGTGGCAGAGAAAGGAGCTTTTCTTCGAATTCTACGTATATCATCGGTATTTGTTAACTGCTGCTTCATAAACCTGTGGTCCCATTAAGAAATAGGAAAAGTAGAAATAAAAAGTTAAATCATCGGTATTTGTTAACTGCTGCTTCATAAACCTGTGGTCACATTAAAAAATAGGAAAAGTAGAAATAAAAAGTTAAATATCTTTTAATGTCAAATAAAATTACAATTTGAGGAAAAGTTTGTACATTCAAAGATTTGACTTATATTAACTTTTGTTAAATTTTGAATTAAAAAAGGTGCAGTTCTTAATAATACTATTTATAAATGAAGAGCTGGTAGCCCGATCCTCTGTTTTTCGGCATTGGGTGGGGTAAGGGGGTATATCTGACCATCTGCCCATCCTTCTGGAAATTAAGGGTCCAAACAAAAAACCTGGGTTGCCTTTCAAGTTCAACTCATCGTGGCTCAAAGATGAGTCATACAACCAATTGTTCCATGTCACCTGGAGGAAGGGAGAGAAGGATGGGCAGGGAAGTAAGCGCTCGCTATTTATGAACAATCTCAAGAGAATGAAAAAAACTACTTTGGAATGGGCAAAAGCAAAAAAACTCAGGGAGGAGGAAGCCTTGCGGTTGATAAATGAAGAATTAGACTTCCTAGCGCAGCCGGAAGGTGCGGGATATGATTCAATTGATATGAGAGACAGAGTAAAGAGCCTTGAATCAGCAGGAAAGAAAATCTTATCGGAAAATGAAGAAAGTTGGCAACTTAAAAGCCGGGCAATCTGGCTGTCAGCAGGGGATGAAGATACGAGGTTCTTCCAGAATTATGCTAAAGGTAGGAAAAATATAAATACCATTTGGGGGATGCAAATGGAGGAAGGAAACACTGCTAGAACTTTCAAGGATCTTTCGAATCTGGGATGCAAACATTTCAAATCCTTATTTAAAGCCCCAACGGAGCCCTCAATAGCCGAAGTGATCAGAGTGGCTCAGTTCTTCCCCAGATATATTGAATAAGGGAATGATAGTATAATGGATCCCGTGTCTAAAGAGGAGGTGGAAGGGATTCTTAAGGCAATGCAGAAGGATAAGAGCCCTGGGCCTGATGGATGGGCAGTGGAATTCTTTCAATATTTTTTCGATTCTTTGGGAGAGGATCTGCTCGCGGTGGTAGAAGAATCAAAGATCACAAGTACCATCCATCAACCTTTCAATTCCACGTTCCTTGCCCTCATCCCCAAAAAGGAGGACCCTAAATCTTTTGAGGACTTCAGACCTATTTCTCTTTGTACATGCATTTACAAAATCATTGCAAAGGTGATTGCAACTTGTCTAAAGCCTTTCCTTTCAAAAAAACATTTCGATGGAACAATTTGGCTTTCTGGATGGAAGGAAAATTCATGAGGTGGTGGGGGTGGCTCAGGAAACACTACATAGCTTGAAGAGAGGCAGGGAAAAGGAGCCATTGTAAAAATTGACCTATCCAAGGCATATGATAGAATAAGCTGGATGTATCTCCTCCTGCTCCTAACCCATCTGGGCTTCAGGAATGATTTTATCAACTAGGTGATGGGGTGCATCACCACCACCAGATCAATGGGGCTGCAACTCCCTTTTTCCAAGTTCAAAGGGGCCTTCGCCAAGGATGCCCAATATCTCCCCTTCTCTTCCTCCTTGCTGTTAAAGGCCTCAGTTAGATGATTCATGATGCAAAAATAAAAGGCAAATTGAAAGGTATCGAAGTAGCAGTCAACCTTTCCATTACACATCTGCTCTTTGTAGATGATATCCTTCTTTTTAGTAATGGAAGCAATGAAGACATCAGAAGAATAAAATCAGTGCTTGATCTCTTCCTAAAGGCCACAAGGTTAAGCATCAAAAGGCAAAAATCCTCCATAACCATGGAAGAGTTCACTCGAGCCGAAGCAGATAGAATCTTATAAGTGCTACCCTTTGAAGTAAAATCCCTCCATGACATTTTCAAGTACCTGGGTTTCCACCTAATGCCAGACCTTATAGAATCCAGGACTGGCACTGGCTTATGGCAAAAATTGAAACCAGAATGAAGCATTGGAGTTTCAAATGGCTGTCTCAGGCAGGGAAGCATGTGTTGATCAAATCAATCGCTATGGCTATCCCGGTGTACTGGGTTGCCCTAACCTGGGTCCCGAAAAGTATTCTCTCTAAAATAAATAAACTCTGTAGCAGGTTCCTATGGGCGGGCCCAAAGACTGAACCTATAATGCCGTGGGTGGCGTGGGAGAAAGTTGCAAGACCAAAGGCCTGGGGAGGTTAGGGAATAAAGGAGCTCCCGTCTTTCACCCTCTCTCTAGCAGCAAAATTGGGATGGAGACTTATCACCTTGGAAAACTTATGGACATCAGTGATAAAAAGGAAATACATTGACCCTATGCCAATGGATGAATGGTTGCGCCTCCCTGCAAAGAAAGTGCAAAACGCTTCGATTGTTTGGAAAGCCACGCTGGCCTCGATGAAGACCATTGAACAAGGGCTGGCATGGTATGTAGGGAATGGTGCACAGGTCAGGCTTGGACGAGACCCGTGGGTGGGGTGCAATGGTGGATATGCACTCTCCAGAGAATTGCTTGACCATATTGAAAATAGAGGCATCCGCACTCTGAGTCATATTGTGCAGTTTGGCCAGTCAACCATTTGGAAACAAGCATGGATGTCAGGAGAGGCCCTGCAACTTGAAGACCGATGGAGAGAAGAATGGAAAGGATTTATTAGCGAGGTTCACAGAACAAATGTTCGTATACAGGAGAGGTCAGACGAGCTTCGTTGGGTACATTCCCCCACGGGCCAGTACTCACTGAAATTCGGATACAAATGGTTAATGGCACAGAAAGGATGGGCGGAGCAGGAGTGGTGGTACAAGCCTATGTGGGAGCTCAAAGGACCGGCAAAATCGAGACTTTTCTTTTGGTGCATTTTACAGAACAAAGTTCCCTCCTGGGAAAATTTGCAAAGAAGGGGCAAGATAGGTCCGGGTTAGTGCACTCTGTGCAAATCAAACTTGGAGTCTACGCAACACCTCTTTCTATCTTATGCTTCTAACATTAGTTTATGGGCCGAAACCTTGAGCCTTGTAAACCTCTCCTAGAGATGGCAAGGTCCAACCATCTCGGAGGCTTGGCAAAGGTCGTGGAATGAAGCCCTTAATGACCGGGTGAGGAACATCCCGCTTATTGTTGCATGGGGTACCTAGATAGCAAGGAACTGAGTCATCTTTAAAGATATCCTGTTTCCCATTACTCTTCTAGCTTCGGAAGGGGCATCTATCTATGAACACATCCCTATCCCAAAGGAATCTCAACAGGTCAGAATCATCAAAATGGAAGATATTAGGGGAGACATCCCGTGGGCCTACTTTGATGGGGCTTCTAACCCATAAAACAGGTGTGGGGCAGGGCTCACTATGCACCTCCCTTCTGGAAAGATCTACAAAGCTTCAGTCGGACTTGGACCTGGAACAAATAATTTTGCAGAACTCAAAGCCCTTCATCTACTTCTGTGCTGGCTCTCTCATCTTGAGCTGAGAGCAGCAAAGATCTTTGGCGAGTCAATGAATATCATTAAATGGTTTAATGGAACACAAAGATGCCTCAACTATATTCTGATTCCTTTATTAGAAGAGGTTTTGGTCTTAAAATCACTATTTAATCAAATCTCTACTTGTCACATTTACAGGGAACGTAACAGTGATGCAAACCTCCTTTCTAAGGAGGGCCTACAACAAGCTATGGGGAACTGGGTAGCAAAAGAATTTTACGGCGATCTGGTTCGGATCCTAGAACAACCTCCTTTTGCTCACTAAAATGATTTCTATCTAGTCTTTATTTACGTTTATGGTTTTTTGTTTTCAAACTCATGATACAACTTTTTGTGTAATTGATAAAACATTGTTGCACTATACTTTTAACCCCACCAATCTCTGTTTCAGATTGTTTTCCTCTTAAGAGGAGATTCAGGAGATAATGTGGGGGATTTTGTCTATCCCATAAACTCTGTACATCTGGTAGGGTGTTTACCACCTAGATGATTTTTTGTAAAAAGCTCAGCGACATGCCTACTTTTGACCCATGTTTAGGGCGGTTTTTCCCTATAAAGGGAAGCTCGGGGGCCAAAACAGGCGCATACTCTTTGCAAATTTTTGAAAAGGCTGGGGAAATAGTAAAAAACGTTTCTTCCAAACCACTGCAACTCCATGTTTCTTCCTTTCTTCTCCTACTCAAAAAAGGAAAACATGCAATTCATTGAATGACAAGTGCATATACTATGTAACCTTCTATAAACTTAATAGAAAGTTCGATTTTATCTTTGGGAAAAAATAACAGTATTTATATTTATATAAATTTTACATTTTTATATATAGAAATATTCTTGTTTTAAATTTTGTTAAAATTATGATTATATATATCATATATGTGTGGCTTGAGCCATTGACATTTTTCATTGACATGTTTTAGAATTATTTTAATTGAATTTTCTAATGTGAGATGCATCAGAGTGTGTGTGTGTGTATATATATATATATAATCTTAAGTTTTTATATGTTCATTAATTAAATGTAAATATGAATTTTTAAAATATAATAGTTATGAATATGAATCATTATTATCATGTTTGTTTTAAAATTTAGTATGGGGGAGATAATGTAGTGTCCATAAATGTGTAAAGTGTTGGGTCAAAATGAAGGAGATGTTGTAATGGTTGTAAATGAGCAGAAAGATTTAAATGTAGGCTTAATATGGGAGAGATGCAGAGATGATATAGTGTCCATAAATGAGTGTAAAGTGTTGTCTCAAGATGAAGGCAATGTTGTAGTGGTTATAAATAACTGTAAACATTTAAATGTGGACTTGATGTGGAAGCGCTGTAAAATAAAGCATTAGATAAAAAAATAATAATAATAAAGCATAATATTTTAATTAAAAAAGTAATAAAAAATAAGGATTCAATTCAATTTGTTATATTGTAATTTTTTTGTTATTAATAAAAATATTTCTTTAAAATAATAATAATTAAATTAAATAATTTTAAATAAATAATGATTCATCTGATTAAGAAACATGAGCCAGATGTAATCTGGGATGGGTGAAATAATAATAATAAAGCATAATATTTTAATTAAAAAAATAATTAAAAATAATTAAAAAAAATGAATGGATTCAATTCAATTTGTTATATTGTAATTTTTCTGTTATTAATAAAAATAATTTTTTTTTTAAATAATAAACATTAAAATAAAATAATTTTAAATAAATAATGATTCATATAATTAAGAAACATTAGCTCCCCCAAGTCCTGGTTACCAAGTGCAAGCCCAGGAAGTGATGATTGATGCTATGTGATTCATTTCACTAGTTTCACCTGATGCAATAAGTGCTAAGTGAACTATTCAAAAATCACCAAAAATTAGTCAGTTACGACTATCTGTCATGGAAATGGTCATATATGAATGACTTACTTACCGCAGTTGAATAACATAAAATGATATTTACTATAATGCACTGCGAAAACCCCTCAATACATATATAATTTTCATAAATTTAATTAAGATATATATATATATATATATATATATATATATATATATATATATATATATATAATAAAAAGATCATTTAAACAAAATACATATGTGACCATATAAATTAAAATGAAAATGATGATTCATATTCATAATCATTATATTTCACAACTTCCTATTTAATTAATAAGCATGACACATTTGAAAATTAACTTTAAAAAATTATAAAACATGTAACTATATATATTATCACGGTTTAATAAAATTAATATAAGAATATTTCTATATATAGAAATGTAAAATTTATATAAATATAAAGAATATTATTAAGAATGTTAAGAATGATCATAAATCTCTTAACTCTCAATCTACCAAGTGACGAAAGGAATCGAATCTCTCGAAGTGCAAACATTTCTTCAAGTTTTACACTCAAAATGATGTTTATATCTTGATAGATTTGATCCTTCTTCAAGCTTGATAGATTCAGATTTAAGATAGATTTATACTGAATTTATTTTAATCTAAATTCAGATTTAAGATAGATTTATGCTGGTCTAAATTTATTTTAATCTGATATACATATTTAGAAAAAAATGTTTGTAGTTTTATTAATAAACACAAAATTACAATATAACAATTTAGATTACTTTTTACAATGTTTTTTTTAATTGAATCAACATTAAAAATTATTATTATTGTTATTTTTTTATCATGAATTATTATTGTTATTTTTTTATCATGAATTATTATTGTTACTTTTTGATCTGGCGCCTTAACACACCAGTCCAACATCTCCCCAAACTGGGCTGTAGAGCATCTCTCATGCAATAATTTTGAATGATAAGAGATTTCATGATTTCATAGCTCCTTACAATTGCACCCAGCTTGATTGTACTTCCTTGCTCTTGTACATATTGTTCTCCTTTTGTATATTTGTTTAGTTAATAGAAGCAGCGTTTTTCAAAGAAAAAAGGTGGATGCAATGCAATTTCCTTGGGAACTTTTCACTACTCACTCGTTAGTCAAAACAATCGATTCATCAAGGCTCTGTTTTCTCTTCCTTGGTCGTAGTTTCCTCTCTTCAGAGGCTGGAGTTTTGGGAGTTGGCATTACTAGTAAAGCTGGTGAAACACGTCCTGCATATGGTCAAACTTAAACAACTGAAACCCCCATCAAATAAAATCAATTATAAGCATCCTCTCAGTTTTAAAAAAGTATATAAATCTAATCGTTACATGAGCCTCAGGATGAAAATAAAGAAAAGTAAATAGATGTTTTCATGGCATGTCGATGATTAATTCCATTGAGATAGGTAAAACATGAGTATAAAGTTTGCATGTTCAAAGCATTCAAGTACTTGAATGAAACTGATAAAATCCAGAAAGATGTGAGTGAGAAACCCTCGCCACACAATACAGGCCACCTCTTTCTATACAATAATAGTCGCATCCTCGGCCAAAGGATATGGATGAAATAATGAATAGATGACTATTTAAAAGAGGATATTATCAAATCACTTCTTTCCTCTTGATTAATAAGAAAAATGTCACCTTTGCAACAAAATCTCATTGAATTTTCATATAAAAACTGATAAAAGATACATACCTAGAATGGAGGCCAGCATGTCTTCATCCGTAGAAATCGATATTCGTTTTGTAGAAGGGGTAGGGGAAGCCATTTGAATGTTTGTAAATCCCTTATCACGTACAGGGCTCTCTTCAAGAAGAGGTTTACTCACCTCTGTTCCCTGAGCTTCATCTGCACCACCAGTATCAGTGGAGTCTCCACCTGCATCTGGCTCCTCATCCATTCCCACAAAGTGTGGCTCGGGCCATGGAACATCCTCTGCAGCACGAAGTGTTTCAAGCTGTGGAATATTTACTCCTTTTGTTGGCTCCATAATGACATTTTGGGGAGTCTCTTCCACTGTATGTTCTCCACTATGAATTGGTGGAGTGGAGACATTGACGGATGAAGGTGAACTGTATCCAGTCTCAACATCCATTTCATTAAAACCCAAAGGACCATCTGAAGGTGAACTGTATCCAGTCTCAACATCCATTTCATTAAAACCCAAAGGACCATCCAATGGTAGAGGCGGGAGAACTCTGTTCGAAGAAACCACCATAAAGTTAACTATTAACTGGCGAAGATCTGGCAAATAATCTCATAAAATACAGAACAACGGAGGATGCATATTTAACCCCTCATCTAATGGGAAAATGAATTATAATGAAACATTCAATAATATTTATTCTCACTACATGAAACCTAAAAACATGATGGTAACTTAATTACTTACTCTTCTGCCAACGACATTGCTGCAGGGTTTGCAGTTTCCAGCTGAAAAGAAGATATCTGCCTTTTGGCTTCCTGCCAGTCATTGAAAATAATTAGATAATACCTGTTTAAATCCCAAATTCAAAATATATTTGTCTCCAACTCGTACCAATGCCTGTACGTACTACAAATAGAGAAGTTATAGTGTAATTGCATATGGATGGCATATACACTAGTACTACCATTGTAATTCTCAAGAAGTATGTATTCCACTATAAGATCAAATGCACAGAGAGAAAGTTGATGTGCAGTAGGCATATGACAAATGCTATGGGATCCAAACCTCATTGAAGTCTAACATTGTATGGGCATCTCCAGCACTGGTAGCACACTCTGTATTCTCAAGAAGTTAAAATGTCACAATTTTAAAACTTAAAACTTTATAACACCTGAGAAAAAAAAAACTAAACTACGGCAGAGGAATCAATTGTCACATTCGCATCTCACCATCAGATCTAAACCAAACTCTAGATGTGAAATCTCGATGCGGTTCATGTAATGTGATTTGGTCACGAGCACTAACATGAGGATCTGAATCACTGCAACAAACAAAAATATATGTGAATCAATAAATATGTTTGTCAAAATTGTGCATAATTCATCCCAAATCAAAAACATCACATTGTAATATGTGAAAAATTACTCACCTTGTACTTGGTAACCCTACATCATCCAATTTCATATACTCAAATTCAGATATCTCAGGCAAAGTTATTGAATGAAATGGTGCTAAATTGGCATCTGGTGGCAAATCAACATGTGCGTTGTGAAATGCCCGATTTATTTTTGTTAATGTCTGACTGCAGTCTTGATAGAGGTAGTTCACTTTTCTTGAATATATCCTCACCACCCCAAAAAGGAGGTGCCCTACCAGTCGAAGAGCAATCGGAACTTCAGGATATATGATCGAATCTGCAAAGCCAAAAATCAGAACAGAAAAACCTCTTTTGAGAACAAGATGCCAATGTATATATATCTTCTAAACCACTTACAAAAAGGAGATTTTACAACATATAAACCCTAACCAGAAAGGTAAAACAAAACAGATGAGGAGAGAAAAAATCAAATATGAGGACAGTTATCCCCCGTGTATGAGGATTGTGCATGTGATTTTCATCACATGATTTAGAGATTTGTGCGGTACATGATGATTCTAGCCTTAGAATTTAGATAGTACCTGCTTCAACCTTGCATCGTGGCCTATTGAGATTGATTTTGGAGATAGCGTGAAAATTCTACTGCAGTGTATTGGTTTATTTCCTCCCACTTGATTTAATTAATACAAGTTATTTTCAAAAATTAGATTCAGAAAATACCGAAAATAAACACAACTACAACCTACACATGCAGATCATTTACTGAATAATACACTCATGCAACAAAGTGACACATGGATTTTTGGATATAAGTCCCCGGAAAAACCCAAAGAGGGAAAACCGGTGCAACAGATATGAGGGTTTATTATTAAGTAGTTCTTAGTACAACAAATCTAGGTTCCAACCTTGGAAAACACGACAGAAAATAAAAGATATCAAATCTGCAGCTAACCTGAAGATCTAGTGCCAAATAGCTGACTGATCCACACCCTCAAACGGGATTTACAGGACTCAGCCCGGATCTGACCCTAGAAACCCTCAACGCTTCTTTTGAAGCCCTAGCGTTGCCCTAGAGGGACTGCGTCAGCCACTGTGTGGCCCTAGGAGGGCCTGCGTCACCCTTGGAGGCTCTACGCTGCCCCTGCGTTGCCTTTGCTAGGCCACCATTGGCCCTGCGTGGCCCTAGCTGCCTCTGCGCTGCCCCTACTGCTCTGTGTGGCTCTGAAGCTTTCCCTCCAAGTATAGAATGGAGAAATGGATGATCACTCTCAAGAACTCCCTATGACGATCATTACTTATAGTATTATGTTTTGTAGATGCCACCAGGTCGTGATGAGAGGGGAATGAATGTCGAGGGAAAGAAGAAGTGCAACAACTAGGGTTCTCGAGGTGATGGTCACATTGGAGAGGAGACGACATGGAGTGATCAAAACCCCAAGGGTACGTCGAAGGAGGTAAAGTATAGTCACCGAGGGGTTCTTCCTTGACACTACACTTGGAAGGGGGAAAGAGCTCAGGAACACTTGAGATCATATGAGAAGGGTTGAGGGAATCACTTGAGGGAGACTTAAGATGATGAGCAAGAGAAAAGGGAAAAGGGGAAAGTGAAGTTTCAACGGGACCGTTTTCCTGAAAATACAACTCTAGAGGTTCAAGTGATTTGAATATACTCTCATAATCATAAGGGCGGTAGGTATGAGGAAGGGTTTTATCAATCTTGCCATTATTGGTATCAAAGATAGGGCCTTCCCAAAAAGGAGAATCAGTTGTCTCTAATTGCTCCTTTTCATGCAGGGGAAAATAATAATCTCCTTCCCAAGGGTATCGATGGATATGTCCTTATAAATAATGCCCGGGAGAAGGGGAAATCCAACCTCAGCCTCATCCTCTTTGTTGGTATCATAGATGGTAGCACAATCAAATGGAGGCCCGATAATTTTCCATTTCTCCTTTTCGATACGGAAATAATCTTCAATGTTATATTCCAAGGAGCTCATGGGATCACCTGCCTCAAGGTTCTCGAAAGGAGAGTTGTCAGGAGTGAGACCCTTGAGAGAGGTAAAGTCAGCCTCAACTTTACTTTCCATATCCTCCTCATCCTCAACACACGTGCTCTCAAAATCATTCCATTCATCATGTGGACCCAACAAGGACTCATCTTCCTCATCTATATCTTAAGGGGTATCTTCATCTTGGTTAGTTGACCAATGAGAGGACTCTTCTTCCCTCTTTTCTTGAAGCAAAATAGGTAAGGTATTTGTTACATGATTTTGGTAATATGCTTCAAGGAGGAGAGCATTAGTAGGGTGATCTTTATATACACATTTCATCTTATGAAGCTTCACCTCTTTTTCGTGCAAATGAAAGAATACTTCATTAGAATCATATTCCCTTACTAACCCTCTGCATGACCTACTATATTCATCCATTCTTTCTTGCGTCATTTGAAGGCTCAGAGGATACAACTCTTCATCATCCTCAAAATAGATATTACCATTGTCTTCCACCTCTATAACTGAAATTTGCTCATCGTCCTCGCTTACACTTGAGCTTTCTTCAATGTCATCCAATTAATCATCCTTTGTGGGACTTTTTGGTTGACTATAACATTTATCATTGATTAGGTCGGTTAGAATAATGAAAGCATAGGTTAGGCGAGCAAAGTCAAAGAGACAACTAGGATCGGCCTCATAGAAACCCTTCATTATGTTGAGTTGCACTCTTTGTGACCTATAAAACCTGAGCATGAATTCCATATCCATAACTTCAAATACATTTTAATAAGATTGTGCATATTTCTCTGCATTCTTTTGTAGTTCCTGAATGTCTTGGTTATTGAGCTTTGTAAATATAGGACAAAGACAAACCTCCATTTTCCGATAGTCCATTTTTATGATTTTGCATATTAGGATTAAGATGGAGTCGCCAGGGAGAAATGAAGTTCCTTGATAAATGGTTGCTTCACCCTACAAGAATTAAATTTAGAGTGCAATGAAGAACTAGGGCTTCGTTCTTCCAATGGAGTTGCCAAGAATGATATATCAATATTGTTGTATGGAGAACCAGACACGCATCTCGTCCCCGATAACGGCGCCAACAATGTTACCACTCAAACTAGCAAGGGACCTAAACGAGTTCCTAAGAGGGCAACGGTGGAGGCTTAGGCCACTGTCACCACGGCTAAGACTCCCTGCTCTTTACGGACTTTCTGTGAAATTTTTAAACTGAAAATCTACAGTTGCAGTGATAGATCTATTTCTCCTACTTATTACTCCAATAAGTTATTTACAGAAATCTATCAGTAAATTTCGAAATAAATACTATTACAACGTTCACAATTATATATGCAGAGAAGTAAATAGTAAAGAACATAAGCACAATAACCAATCACATGTACACAGTTATTTTTGGACAAATGTCCCCAGAAAAACCCAATGCGGGAAAATCGGTGCAGAAGATGAGGGCTTTGTTAATATTCTTCAGCAAATGAATCTTTACAAAGAATAAATAGGCAGATATAATCTAGAAACACCTGAGACAAAATTCTCGGCTCCTCCCAACAATTTCCTGACACCTGGATCAGCCCCTGCTTCCCTCTGTGCCTGTCTACGTGTTTCTCTGCGCAGTCCCTCCACTGAACTGTGTACGTCTGCATGGGTTTACTGTGCTACCTCCTGTGACCCACTGCATCCCTTTATCCTCGAGCTCAATCACTGCTGACTCCCTCCTTCTCCTTCTACTTCTGCAACTCTCTACCCTGCAACTCTCCCACTTAGATCGAATTCTATTCCTTCATAATTGATCTCCTTCAGGTACTGAGTGTATGCCCGACTTACTTTCCAAATGACCCTCAAGTCTTCTTTTATAATCTTCTCATTCGTGAATCAACGACCCAGATTAGAAGTCTAATCAATGGCTAAGATTAAAACTTGATTTGATCTTCGTTTTCTAGAAGATTCACACTTTGTCTTATTAATACCCTTCAATTATTTAATTTCCCTAAGTTTAGACTTCGGGTCTCCATTAAAATAATTAGTTATTTTAATAAGACATGAACTGAGTGGAATTTCCACAAACGATTTCTAGGTTCTTTGGAATACTAATGTCCATGTCTCCTCCCAAAGTTAGAGACTTAGAACACTTTTCGATGCTACAAAAATCAACACTCCCTCTTATCGAGGAAAGTGTTCCAGCAATATGCCTGTTGCATGTTGCTCTGCTTTTGAAGCATCCTCTGCGCTACTGATCTCTGGATGCTGCCCCTCATCTTCTGCGTTGTTGTCTTCTGTACTGCTGCCCATGACACTACCATTGTCACTTCTGCAGCTCCCTCTAAATCCTGATCCTGTCCATTCTTGCTATTGGAATGGATTCTTGATCATCCCCATTGTTGGCTCAAGGGGTCTTGACCTAGGTTCGGAGGTTAAGGTTTGCCAACAAACCCTATACTACTGGCCCTTTCGGCAGTGACCTACTTGCACAGGCCAAAGTCTCACCCGAAGCAGTATGGGAGAGTGCTAGAACTAGGTTTCCGCACCCTGGGGGAGGGCAGGTAAGTCAGGCAGAGCTGCGCTCGATTTCACAAATATCAGATCGCATATTACAAAACCCAGATCTATCGGTCCCTTCGCATCCACGTGCGCAATACCACTTATAATCACAGTAAACAACAGATAATAAAGCAACTATCGCAACTATTCTGGCATAAAGTATAACAGACAGATTCGGATCAATTGTCAACGCAGCATAAGCAAATAACACAGTTACTTTCAGAGCTTAATATAGAATCATGCATAACATAATAGATATCATAGAGTCGCATTAACAGATTCAAATATTCCAACAACCTTCTGCTTCCATTAATCCTTCAGATCCTTTTACAATACCCAAAACCCAAACTGCGCACACAGTAGCAGGGTCCGCACACAGCAGGACTGAAGATCTCCGCGCACACAGCCAGCAGGAGTCCTTTCCCCAAAAACCCAAAACAGATCTATTAATTCACGATTCGCACCAATCTTAGTTCATTGTCTGCCTTACAACTCAAAAAGGTTCAACTACTTATACTACTTTAGCCTACGTATCCAATGGTCCGCAAACCGTGTTTTGCGGACTCTTGGTCTACCCTTGACCCACTTACAATGCATTAGGGGCTTTGACCCACCCCAAAACCCCTGAATTAGACTAAATATAATAAAAAATATACAAAATGGACTAGATTCGCAGCTTTGTAGGAGACCCTGTTCCAACAATCCCCCAACACAATCTTGTGACTCGTCCCGAGTCACTGTGGTGGTGGAGTCTCCACCTGCGCGCGCAGTGCATTGACGGCTGCGACCAATGGAGGCAACACTTCTTGACTCTGAGCAGCAGCGCTCTGCGCAATATCTACAAGCTTCTGTGATGTCGGTCCCTCTGTTGCAGTCGTGACACTCTCTAATGTCTGGTTTAGTCGCTTCACAGCAACATCAACATCCTTTGAGAGTTGGAGGGTTGTGGTAGCCCAAGGCTTCAAGCGTTCTCCGATAACATGCTTCTTATGGCAGAATGCCTCGATCTCATCTTGGGGGGTATTGCTGGTCCTCAGTCGCGCCAATTGCTGTTCAGGAACCAAGGTGGGTAATGTAGCCTCGATTTGCTTGAAAGCTTCCTCCTTCTGCCGCAAGTCCTAATTTATTTGCTGGAGGACCGGATCGCACTGGACCTTGGTCCAAAGCTGCATGGCAGCCTCGAGTAACTGGGCGCCCTGAGCAATCTATCCTATAATGGTGTTTGTAGCCGCGGTTACTAGCGCAACGCATTGGTCTCGTACCTCTGAGGGTGTTTCGGGCTACAATTTGGCCTGCAAGTCAGTGATTTGCTGCTCCAACTGTCTTAATGACCTGCATTTCCATCTTGGAAGCCTTCAACGCTGTGACTAATCCTTCCACTTTAGCCAAGCGGGTGGCTGCGACCGAGATCTTTCTGTAACCTCTATGCAGAGCCAGTGGATGAAAGTTTCGAGCTCTGCTTGCTGCGCAACAGCAAATAGTACTTCTGCATTCTGCTGTGCGATGGTCTATTCAGCCATACCAAGTTGTTGGTGTACTTGCTAGTCCCGATGGTGAATCTCCTGAAACACAGCGCTGTGGAGACCTTGTAATGCTTCGTGTGGTAGCTTGGCAAGCTTCAACTGCACCCCTGCACCAGTTGGGAGTTGAATTTCCTGGTCCGGCGAAATGATCACAAGGGCGGCGCTAGGTAAGGGGCAGAGACGTCTTTCTTCCGTGGCTAACGCTGTACTGTTAGATGCCAAGGGAATCTGTCCCTGAACCACGCTGGTCTGTAGCGTGTCTGTCTTTATCTGCAAGGTTCGAAGCTCTTCCTGGATGGCGTTGGTCGCAGCCCTCTGGTGTTCTTCTAAAGCTACCCATTTTTCTTCTGTGGCTAGTGTGATGACATCTGCAATTTGTTTGAGATCTCCGTCCGTCAACGTAATCGTCTCATCTTGTTCCTTCCGCTGGGCACGCTGCTTCTTTCGGGGTCCCTTGACAGGCTCACCTGTTCGCTTTGTACCTCCGACGTATACTTCCTCCGTGCCCAGCTGCAAATCAACCTGGGTTTCAGTCCTCGATGTTCTTCGTGGTAGTCTGCTTTGGCTGCGTGTCCTTTTTCGTGGTTGTGCCTAAGTCTTTCCCTATGCTTCCAATCTCCTTGATGATAACAGGTGGGAGTACCTGCGTCATGCTAGTACCGACGGTGCCCCTTGCGCTGGTTTTGAAGCATATCTTCCAGGCGAGAGGCCATAGCGTAATCACATTGTCAATTTCCTTGCCTGCTACCATATAAGGAAGTGATGTCCATGTTTTATCCTTGTGGCTACGGATCTGAATGTTGTTCATGGTAACCTGGAATGCTGCGATACTCTTGTATTTGTCATATACTGTGGGGGACACCTGAGGTCGCGAATTGATGGCTGCGCCCACGCTACTCTGGAAGAGGACCCAGAAGACTTGATTATCTTCTATGCGCTGCACGTCCTTGGAATCCCAGAAATGGGCATACCGAGCCCCTTCGCACATATATGGAGGGAGCTCAGGGAGGACCGACTCCGCAAGGGTTTTCCAGGCAACGAGGGCTATAAGAAATGGTAGCTAGGCATAGCAAAAGGCTTTTCCCTACTCCTGCAATTCGCGGACGTTGGCTAAGAACTCGTCGCATAAGTATTGGGCCCAATTGAGGTAGACCCCCTTCGCACACTGACCGGCTCGCTGAATGACATAGGCAGGAACGATTGCGACATGGCACTTTCGCATTAGCTTGCAAGCTAGTAATATGGTACTGATCTGCGTAGCCGAGTCGCTGATGGATTTTATGATGAAGCCCTGCATATTCCTTTCCACATGGTAGGTCTTACGCACATATTCAGCGGTGTCCCCTTCATATTTTTTACCCACATGCTCCAGAGGGTGTGGCTCGTTCATGGGAAGGCCCTTGATTCTGTGAACCAACGTAGCATCTATGGGGACCCTATCCCGAATCCATAGGCAGCCATTGTAAATTAAGGCGAGCAGCTGTCGGGCCAGCCGATCCGTGACGTTGTAATGGCCAAAGTGGGGCATACGCAGTAGGTTCAAGAGCCCGGATTCGGCCAATCCGCTTACCCAGTGCTAAGGAACGACTGTGACCCCATTGTCCGCGTAAATTGTGTCGAAGTACAATGTGGGGGTCAGCTCAGGGAAGGCTTCGTAATTCGCCAAGTCGTGATCGTCGAATTTAACCTCATGGAGGTTCTTGCAGGGGTCACTCAGGATAGGGACCTCTCCCGGGGTGAGCGGCGTCTGCAAATAGGTAACCAAGCCATCAAGGTTCTTTGGTGTGCGCGTCGAGGGCCAGCGCGAGCGGATGAAGGGAGGTAACCAGTTGATCGGATTGGCAGGCAGGGCTTCCTCCTGCGCAGCCTGAGCCTGAGTCGTTGCCCGCGGGGACTTGGCATGCCTTGGGGAGGTCCTAGGCTTCCCTGAAGCCCATTTCGCAGCTTTGGGGGGCTTCCCCGAGCCCTGTGCCTACTCTTTTCCCTTCCTCGTGACCAGCGTTGAGGGCACTTCTTCATCCTCAGACCCGATCCCCACTACTGGGGCAGTAGGTGCCGAGGGCTCAGCTGGGTTAGTGGCTTTCATCCTAGCACGGAAAATGAATCCTGACTCTGGGTGGCTACTATCAGAAGGGGGAGGTTGATCCGACATGAAGGGGATAGTGCAGACCCGAAAAATCTTACAGCGCAAGCTCACGCGAGATAGAGAGGATAAGTACAAGTTATGCAAGTGAGACGGAACCCTTGTCTGAGCTATCCGACCCTTTTTATAGCGCCTGCAGGCGTCCAACGGTAGGATAAACTTGACCTGGAACTTACCATCAGGTAAACGATAAAAAATCCTCAAAATCTGCCCCATTAAATGCCAGCGGCCCGGTCCTTTTAACGGTAACTTGTGCTTTTTACCAGATGTTATTGTGCCAACGGCTAGTTTTCGCACCTCCTGTGCACTTGGCATACCTGCTATGCTTGGGTTAAACACCTGCGCCTCCTGCGCATCTTCCCCCAACACAGGCTTAATCCCTAAGTACTTCAAAACCAAAGATACGTTTGCTTGACATGTGTCATCCCAACAGAACTAGGCCGCCTTCGTAAGCAAATCCTTTAGAGGTGCTATAATCATTGTATACCTTCGAATGAACTTTTTGTAATAACCCGCGTGGCCGAGAAGTGAGCGTAGTTGTCCCCTTGTTGCGGGAGCTGTCGGATATATAATATTCGCACCCCCAATTTTAGCCCACATGGGGTGCGTCTCCATGCTATCCGTTCGTAGCCCAAGTGGTCCGGTAACCGTGCACACCTCGTTCAATTCTGAGTCAGAACCCTCTCGTGGATCATTCTTACCTTCTTGTGGGGCTAGGTTGTAGTATTTGATCATGCTTGGTACCCGCGGTTCCCAATTGGGCCTTTCAGGTGCGACACATAGGTGCGATTCACCCCATGCTATAGTGTCAATGTCCTGCAAAGCTACGTCAAGCGCCTTTGTTCCGCCTATTAACCCAAATGTTCCCAGAAATTCATCCTTCAAAGTCTCCCAGTGGCAGGTGCGCTGATGGAGCTCCACATCTAAGTACAATGCAGTGGGAAGTGGTCCCAGGGCATGGATAAGCAGATGAACCCACTCTTGGGTAGTTCTGTCGCGCCATTGTTCTATCCAAGCAAACAAATATTTGTGTGGATCTTCGGGTCCAAAGAACGTTTTGATTCGCACGTCGGCTGGGGCCTCAAATCGTAGGATCATCATATTTCGACACTCCTCCCAATCCTAGAATGCCTCCTCATGCGTCACCCACCATTGCGCAAGTGATCCAAGCATGGCCAGCTTACAGGTCCATAGTCGTCGCTCTTTGGGAACCTCGACTTCAAATTCTCGCAAAAAGTCCCTAACATTACCAGAACCATCGAAATAAGGTAGATCTCTTACCTCTTAGGAGATGCAGCAGAAGTTCTTTGTGATCCGAAGACATCGCAGCACAGACACATCATGTAACTGGTTTTGCCAATTCTCTATCTCCCCATTAGAGTTGGAGAAACATTCACTGTCATTTTCCCAGCAGAGTACCCCCTCCGCCGTGGGGTTGATCCAATCTTCATCTCGTGCGGTCAACTTATAGATGTGATCCACGTGCTCTTCGTCACGCACTGGTTCTGTGTATCGTTCGCCTTCCGCAGAATCTAATGGTACTTATACCCGGGTACCGTTATTTTCGAATACCATGCTTCTCTTCTTTAGGTTAATGATGCCCCCCATATCGATGGCCCAATCCAAGCCTAGGAGTGTAGGGTAGCGGTCCACATTTTCGACAATCTGAATTACTTCAAAATCAGCCCGGACCTTAACCCCTGCGATATCCACCACAATCTTCGATAGTCTTCCCAAGGGTATGATCTTTTGTTGATTGGCCATACGCAGCTGGATAGTGGACCATTCCAACTTAGGTTCCCCCATTCGTTGCCAAGTCTGTTTAGTTAATACATTCGCATCTGACCCTAGGTCCAAAATAACCTGATCCATCTCATAATCACCGATCTGCGCAGTCAACCGCATCTCCTTACCAGTGCATTTCTTATATCAAAAAAGGTTGTGTACGTCCTTGACTTCTGGAGGGAGGATAGGTCGTATTGCGCAGCTATCTATTAATGCCTGAAGATTTTCCACAGCCTTTGGGTTGCACAGCAGCTTCATACATGCCTGTAAAAAGGGTTTGACTTCCTCATCTGCCTTGAGGTCTTCAGGCGGTTGCGAAGTAGATGCCTTTGCCTCAACAAAGTCTTTGCGAGCTGCGACAAATGTTTCTTTCTCCTTTTTTAGATCCAAACCTTCCTATCTAATAACTATTGGTTGGATCAGAGGCTCGGTTGCAGTTTTCTCCCCAGGCACCCCGGTGGCCATCCCACTACGTGTTACGACATTCACGCTTGGATCTTTGTCTTGTAGTTCAACCTTAACCCTCTGCACATTCTGCGTAGGTGTCGGTTGCTTCTCCTGCATTTTTTCTATCAAGATTGGATAATCTTCAATCGCATGGTCCAGCTGCCTGCAATACCAGCAGGACTGTCTTGTAGTGTTTGGACAGTCCCTGGCAAAGTGTCCTACTTCTCCACAGTTATAACAGATTAGTTGCCCTCATCCCTGGCCTGCGCTTCCACCTCTTCCACCTCCCCTGCCCCTGGCTGGGGAGCCCGCTGCGCTTGAGAGGGATCTTGGCAAGGACGGATCCAACTGTACCCTATAGAGGTTCCCTCGATCGATCATCAGATCATACGTCCGACAGTTCTGTTCATCATGTCCTCCCGACCTGCAGAACCTGCACCATTGCTACTTTACTTCAGGGACGTACGTAGCAAGGCGGGGACAGTGGGTTGTGTCGTGCAGTACAGCAACGTGGCAATCATCGCACCATAGTGTCGGCCCACTTGGTCCTGCAACTTCCCTAGGGCGCAACGAACTAGGTCCCCCGACCTGCATGTAGTCCGTTAACAAAGTGCAGTTATCCTTGGTGTGACCATTCGTCCTGCATTGTATGCACCATCTTTTAGGGCTAGCCTCTGCTCCTCGCTCCTTTCACAGATTCTGGATCTCCATGTGCATCGCCTCCAATTGTCCTTGGATCTGCTGGACGCCTAGCTGGGTATCATCTTTGGGCGCAGCGTCTAACTTCATAGCGACCTCCAGGGCTTTTTTCGGTGATTCGAAAGTTTGGGGACCCATAGGTACGCGCAGGTGAGGTAGCAGCATAGAAATGAACCATTCCGTGTGTTGTCTGTCATCGTACTGAAATCCTCCTTCTCTGATTACCTTCTTCAGTCGTTGATCGGCCTCCCACACAAACTCAGAAGGCCCTTGCTTGAAATCCTTTAGATCGTCCACTATTTGAAAATAGGACTTAGGGTTCTTGAACTGTTGTTTCAAGGCGTTGTTGATCTCTTCAATGGTTGAGTTTGCATGCTGTCCGATGTATCCCATGTACCAATCCAAAGCTCTTCCTTCGAAAGGAAGGGACAGCTATGCCCTCTTCACCGCATCACTAGCTACATTCTGCGTAGTCCATACCGATTCTGCGACAAACCAGAACTAATCCATGTCTTCATCTCCCACACCCTTATAGGTAGGCAACTTCATGTGCGCAGCCATGTCATCTTCTAGCGATGGAGGTGTAGGTGAATTTTTACCCCTACGCTGGTTCGAAAGTGGTGTGGCTGGAAGACTCTGCGAAGCTGCTTCTCTTACCGGGATGTAGACAGATCTACCTCCTTCTCGGTTGGTCCGATAGTATTTGCCACTTCACGTCGTACTCCCGTCCAGATCAGAGGTCATTCATTTGGTGTGGCTACACATAATACTTTTTTCGCACAGCAATATCTTAATTAGTAATGGTAAGGTCTTCAGAAACTTACCCCTGAATCCTTTAAAGAATCTTCGTTCTGCTTTAGAGTAGGAGACGAACTGATCGATGGCAAGTTCAGTCACGAATCCTCCTAGCATGCTATCCACCCAATGGTCCACCGTGCGAGTGATGGTGTTATCAATCTTTTCTAACTATTGGATCAGTTCTGGGGTCCACTGTGTGACCCGCTCGTCCTTCCAACACTTCTGAAATTTGACCAACCTTGTGAGCCACTCCTGGAGCTCGATCGCAATGGTTACAAAGAAGATCTCGTAGATCTTCGTGACAATATCCTTATTTTTCCACTCTTCGGTGGTCAACCTCTTACTGCGGTTTTCTTTTACTACGAATTCCTGAACTTGCTGCTCGAACCATTCATCAATTTCTTTTCTTTCAGGTTTCCAGTACGGCCTTGGCATTACCCAATCCCTCTCTCAAAATGCTACAGGTCCCGCCAACGGAACCATTTGTTGGCTCAAAGGGTCCTGATCCAAGTTCGGAGGTTAACGTTTGCCAACAAACCCCTATACTACTGGCCCTTTCGGCAGTGACCTGCTTGCGTAGGCCAAAATCTCACCCAAAGCAGTATGGGAGGGTGCTGGAACTAGGTTTCCGCACCCTAGGAGAGGGCAGGTAAGTCATGTAGCGCTGCGCTCGATTTCACAAATATCAAATCGCATATTACAGAACCCAGATCTATCGGTCCCTTCGCATCCACGTGCGCGATACCACTTATAATCACAGTAAACAATAGACAATAAAGCAACTATCGCAGCTATTTTGGCATAAAGTATAACAGACAGATTCGGATCAATTGTCAACACAGCATAAGCAAATAACACAGTTACTTTCGAAGCTCAATATAGAATCATGCATAACATAACAGATATCATAGAGTCGCATTAACAGATTCAGATATTCCAACAACCTTCCGCTTCCATTAATCCTTCAGATCCTTTTACAATACCCAAAACCCCAACCTGCGCACAGAGCAGTAGGGTCCACATAGAGCAGGACTGAAGATCTCCGCGCACACAGCCAGCAGGAGTCCTTTCTCCAAAAACCCAAAACAGATCTACTAATTTACGATCCGCACCAATCTTAGTTCATTGTCTGCCTTACAAATCAAAATGGTTCAACTACTTATACTACTTTAGCCTATGCATCCAATGGTCTGCAAAACCCCTAATGCATTGTAAGTGGGTCAAGGGTAGACCAAGAGTCCGCAAAACCCCTACGTTAGAATAAATATAATAAAAAATATATAAAATGGACCAGATTTGCAGCTTTGTAGGAGACCTTGTTCCAACACCCATCTTCTCTCTGAAGTAGAAAAACTTAGTCTTCCCCAGAGCCTTCGTGAGGATGTTTCCACTTGTTCTCCTGTTGGAGTGCACTGCAACTGTACAACTCCCCGTTGAACACAGTCCCCGATGGAGTGACACCTGATGTCAATGTGCTTCGACCGATCATGAAACACCAGATTTTTTGAGAGCTTGTTGCAACTCTGATTATCACATAAAATAATGGTTGCTTCCATTTTCTCCTTTAGTAGGTTCACAAGCAGTTTCCGAAGCTATATGGCCTCACACGAAGCTATGCTAGCTGCCATATATTTAGCTTTCGCAGAGCTCAGTGCCACGGATTTCTGTTTCCTGCTGCATCAGGAGGCCATCCTTGATCCTAGACTGAAACAGTACCCACTGGTACTCTTCCGATCAACTGACTTCCAGCCCAATCTGCATCGATGAACCCACTCAACTTGACATCACTGGTATGGGTGTACTTCAATCCAAGCTCGATTGTTCCTTGAAGGTACCTGAGGATATGCTTGGTTGTTGTCCAATAAGCCCTCTTAGGTTCCACCATGAACTGACTGAGGGTATTTACAGCATAACAGATGTATGGCCTTGTGTTTACCAGATACATCAAGGATCATATGAGCTGCCTATACAGAGTAGGATCAGCCTCATCATCTTTGGACGTTTCGATTTACTTCCAGTTGGTGATCGTTGGAGTCGTCATGGGTCTACAATCCTCCATCTAAAATCTCTTCAGAATCTCTGTAGTATATCTTCCTTGACCAAGAAAGATCTCCCCCTTCTGCTGCCAAACTTCCAACCCCAGAAAATAGTGCATTAGCCCTAGATCCTTCATGTCGAATTCCGTAGCCAAATTATCCTTGCAGTCTTTGATGAGCCTCAATGATCCTGTCAGAAATAGATCATCTACATATAAAACCAGTATCAAGGGCTCACTCCCTACCCTTAGATAGTAGAGATTGGGATCTGCGTCACTCTTGACGAATCCCATCTTCTGCAAGTAGCTGTCAATTCGACCATACCAGGCTCTAGAAGCTTTCTTTAGTCCATAAAAGGCTTTATTAAGCCTGCACACATGAGTCTTCTAATCATGCATCTCGAAGCCTTCTGGTTGTTCAATATACACCTCTTCTTCTATCACCCCATTCAGGAATGCAGTCTTGACGTCCATCTGGTGAATCTCCCATCCCATCTACGCAGCAAGGGATATCACGGATCAAATAGAGGTATATCAGGCTACTGGGGTGAAGTTTTCTTCATAATCTATCCCTTCCTTCTGAGCATACCCCTTAAGCCACAAACCTGGCTTTAAATTTCTCAATGTTGCCATCTGTATTATATTTGACCTTGTAAATCCATCTTGATCGTACAACTGATCTCTCCTGAGGTCTGAGAACCACCTTCTAGACATCATCTGTCATGATGGAACTATAATCTTCCACCATTGCATCTACCCATACCTGGTGCTGAGCTACTTCTCAGAAACTAGAAGTTTCCCCAACCTGTGCAACCAAGGCTTGATACCTCTCAGGCTACTTACGCTGTCTCTTCTCATTTCGGGGAACTCCGACAAAGTCTTTTGCATCCCTCAAAATTTGTCGTAGTTCCCTGCTCATTCTCCCACTGGTAGTGGGCAGATTTACCTGCTCTCCCTCCTGCAAGTCCTCAGAAGAAATTTCCCTTGGATCCTCATTCCTTGGAGATGCAGCTGAATTATCTGCCGCTGGTTGTTGAGGTTGAACTAGCGGATCCTCCTCAGACTGCGTAGCAGAAGGCAACTTGCGAGATCTTCTAAATGTCGTCTCCTCCATGAATTTCACATCCCTCATCACTACAACTTTCCTGCTCTTAGGAATATAGATGCGATATGCCTTTGCATTCTCACTGTATCCTACCAGATACCCCTTTTCCGCAGTCATGTCCAATTTCTTCCTCTTCTCACTGGGCACATGACAGTAAGTTGTACTGCCAAAGATCCTAAAGTGACTCACCTCAGGCTTTCTACAAGTGAAGACACTTTCTAGCATGATCTTTCCCAATGCAACGTGAGGGATCCTGTTCTGAACATAGACAAATGTATTACAAGCTTCAGCCCACAAAAATTTGGTCATGTCTTGATCATACAACATCACCCTTGCAGCCTCGACAATAGTCATGTTTTTCCTTTCTGCCACACCATTCTGCTCCAGATTATATGGAGAGGTCCACTCTCTTCTGATACCTTCCCTTGTGCAAAACCCAGTGAATTCCTTGTCTGTGTATGCACCACCACTGTCTAAATGCAACACCTTGATCCGCTTTCCTATCAGATTCTCTACCAGAGCTTTAAACTCCTTAAACCGACTGAAGACTTAGTCCTTGGTCTTCAAAAATTAGATCCAGGTTTTCTTGGAATGGTCATCGATAACGGTGACGAAATACTCGGCACCACTAAGAGCTCTAGCGGGCATTGGTCCACAGATATCAAAGTGTATCAAGGCTAATACACTCTTGGCCATATCGCTGCTTCGTTGATACGCTGCCTTGGCATATTTACCCAATACACACCCTCTGCAGACATCGTCCCGCTTGGTGCTTAGTTCTGGAACTCCTGTGATAGTTTTCTTGAGAATTTTGAACGCCCCATGATGCAAATGTCCCATTCTTCTGTGCCATAGTTCATTTAAATCCGTTTCATCTGTGCTGCCTATTAGTGCCATTGGGGATTCAAGCTACAACTTATAGAGTTTGCTACTCCTCACTCATATCTTTGTTTTCTTCTTCCAACTGGGGTGTTTGACGTAAACCCTGTTACCAATAAAGTAATCGTCATAACCTCGATTTTGAAGTTGAAACACTGAGAGCAAGTTCATCCCCAGCTCGAGCACATGCAGTACATTAGTGGCCCGAAGCTTATTTCCAGCCTCGGTTTGAAATACTACGGTACCTCTTCTAAAAGGGGTACATTTTGCTTTATTACCCATGGTTATTTTAAAATTCATCTGCTCCTATTGGTAGTCGGAAAAACATTCCCGCACTCCTGTCATATGAGCAGAAACTCCACTATCAATGTACCAAACCTCAGGAGAAGCAATGCTTGACACACAAGCAAATTCTTCTTCAAGTCTGAATGCCAAAACAGAAACATCGTGATCCATCTGTTCTATCATGCTTCTTTCCCTCTTTGGAGAACTGCATGAACCCCTCCGAGTTGATGCCACAATGTCAGATTTTTGTTCACTTGTTGATTCTTCGTTCCTGTTACTCATCTCTAGCTCTGATACCATGTGAAATTTTCAAACTGAAAACCTACAGTTGCAGTGATAGATTTATTTATCCTACTTATTACTCCAATAAGTTATTTACAGAAATCTATTAGTAAATTTCGAAATATATACTATTGCAACATTCACAATTATATATGTAAAGTAAACAGTAAAGAACATAAGCATAAGAACCAGTCATATGTACATAGTTATTTTTGGACAAATGTCCCCGGAAAAACCCAATGCAGGAAAACCGATGCAGCAGATGAGGGTTTTATTAATATTCTTCAGCAAATGAATCTTTACAAGGAATAAACTGGCAGATATAATCTGGAAACACCTGAGACAAAATTCTTGACTCCTCCCGACAATTTCCTGACAACCGGATCAGCCCCTGCTTCCCTCTGTGCTTGTTTGTGTGTTTCCTTGTGTTGGACTATGTGAGTCTATGTAGGCTCTGCGTGGGTTTACTGCATTGCCTCCTATGACCCACTGCGTCCCTCTATCCTCGAGCTCAATCACTGCTAACTCCCTCCTTCTCCTTCTGCTTCTCCAACTCTCTACCCTGCAACTCTCCCACTGAGATCGAATTCTATTCCTTCAGAATTGATTTCCTTCGGCTAATGAGTGTATGCCTAGCTTACTTTCCAAATGACCCTCAAGCCTTTTTTTATAATCTTCTCGTTGGTGAATAAACAAACCAGATTAGAAGTCTAATTAATGGCTAAGATTAAAACTTGACTTGGTCATCGTTTTCTAGAAGATTCACACTCTGTCTTATTAATACCCTTTAATTATTTAATTTCCCTAAGTTTAGACTTAGGGTCTCCATCAAAATAATTAATTATTTTAATAAGACATGAACTGAGTGGAATTTCCACAAACGGTTTCTAGGTTCTTTGGAATACTGATGCCCAAGTCTCCTCCCAAAGTTTGAGACTTAGAACACTTTCTGATGCTACAAAAATCAACACTTTCATTGATGGGAGGAGTCTCGATGTTGTTGGGAAGCCACTTATAAATGATATGTCAATCAATAAGTATGAAGCGATCCCAGTAACCCTATCCCAAGGAAGAGGTTGAAGAAATGGTGCTTGCTTGCTCTTTAAGCAAGGGACTTGCCTTCAAAGGGAGAGGGGGTGAGGATAAGGGAGAGGGTTACTTCCCGATCCCTAAAATCCTATATGAACTTGGTTTCCCAAATAGCCCTTGATGATTAGTCCTTGATAGGAAACAAGACCACACGAGACCAAGTGGACTCAGCCCTGGTTCGGGGATGGAATATAGCAACCAATGATGTTCCTATCTTGGACACGATGAGGAGAAAGAATCAGACAAGAAATTTAGCTTCAAAAGGTCAAATTGATCCTGCTAGGGTCTAGCCTTGGGGATGCCAAAAAAAATGGTCTAGAGGCAAAAAATGGTCTTAGAGCTAGGGCTTGGGATTCTCGAAGATTCCACCGTAGGAATTGCCTCAAATTCGAAGGAGAGGGAGGGGATCCACCAGCGCATTAGCCTCCAAGAGATTGAATTTTTCTTGTAGGTGGATTCTCTAGAAATTGACGCCCTAGGTGATCTATCGAGGCTAGACCTTGGGAAAAGGAAGAAAATGTGAAAAAGAAGGGGAAAATAACCACCCTTTTGAGGGACCAGTGCCTATTTCCCTTGGGGATATGGAGTCAAGGATGATAATGATTGATAACTCGACTTCTTGATCAAGGAGGCTCGAAAAGTCAACTTCATCCAATGTTAAGGGAAAAAGAAGAAAAGTGATCTTCAGACATTTATACTTCATGCAAATAGTGCAAGCTTATCGACATAAAACAATCTCTAGGACATTTCATCTAACAATAGCCCATACATTAAACAAGATAAGCAAACACTCAATTCCACATTCCAATGATGCAGCAACTAGCCCTACTTATAGCGAAGTTCAACAGTATGCAGCAACAAGAATATATCATTAAAATTTACTTACAATGTTAGAGAGTATATCCAACCAACATCACATTTGCAAAAAACGAAGCTCCAATATAAAAATGACCCAAATCCATACATCAAAATTCATCCGTTTATCCAAAATAATCCTCCAAGAAGAAATGCGAAATTCTCTAAAGATAGAGAAATCCCAAGTGAAGTGATGATCCAAATGAATGTAGATAACATCAAATTATACCCCTTTTAGGAGTTCGAATTGGCTTATGGGCCTACATTAGCCGCTAATGATAAAACAATGTGCAAATAAAACCCTTATTGATGACAAGCCCACCAAACTAGCTCATAAATGAAAAATAAGCCTCTCAGGGGGGCAAATAATAATATGTACATGTCATGGGGCCCTCCAAAGGCCTAATAATATTTCGAAGTGCCATAATGAAGAACAAACTCCTCAAAATATGATGGACAAGTGGGTGGCCCCTTGTTCTCCAAGTAGTAGACTTGTGGTGCTCCAAGTGAGTGTGGGGGCACATAAATGACCCCATGGGTTTCCATATGAGTCGAAGATCCCTGTAGATCCTCTGCAAGGGCTTGAGTGATGGAATTAACAGTGTCATGACATCGTACAAGTCCTGGGACACCTGCTAAGAGTGTGGGGTTCTTGTGGGTCCTATTGGGAATAGTGTACCAAGCACATCCTCATCATCCCAAAAGTGGATCGCTAGTAGTCTTTGAATATCGATGGGGATCCATGGAGTGTTGTCTATTGCTGTGGAGGCCCATGGATTTCTACACACACCATATATGTGCCAATGTAGCGCTCTGGGGGTTAGGACCCCGTATAGGGAAACCAAACCCAAATGGCAACCACCTGTAATCCTGTATAAGATCCAATGTGTCCCCTAAGCTTCCAATACAACCAGTCATTAGAATAACCGTGTAAAAGAGCTTACAAATCATGGATAAAAAAGTGGGCACTTCACAATGGCATGCCCTTCCGTAGTGGGCTTTGGCATGTGCTAGTGTCTCCCTACTCCAAAGGGGGTTAGCCATGTACCTTATTAAGTGGTTTCAGCCCCTAAAGGGGATAGTAGGTCCAAGGTACATCCTTTGAATGGGGGTGGTAAGTGATAAATAAGTAATGTTCCACCAAGTTTCCGGGACAGGGAAACACAGGAGTGGGGATACGCACAAGGGGGACGTTTATAAGCAACCACAAAATTTAGGGAAATTTCGGGGAAACAGGGGGACGCTAGATTCATACAAATTATAAAATTATTAAAAATTTAATATATAAAAATAAAAAATAAAATCATAAAAATATGTAAATAACTAAGTTAGTAAATAGTAAATCTTAATAATTATGAAATGTACATCTAAATATGATCACCATTTCATATTAGACTATTATGAATCATAATTATCATTTGACATTTCAGCAATCGTCAATGTAAAATTGTAAATCTAAAAGTAAATTAGTAAATTGAATCCGTCATTTGACATTATGCAATGTTCCATCTAAATTCATCATTTGGCAATGGGCATTAATATTATGCAAGGTACATCTAAATTAAATTAATCATTCGAGAATTGAAATTACACAATGCACATCGAAAGTAAATTCATCATATGACAATGATATTATTGTTGGAAATACTGAAAAGGGAGAGGGGGGGGGGGTTGAATCAGTATTCCTTTCAATTAGAGCATTCATTAATCTTCAATTATTATCAGTGTTTGTACAATGATAGCAGTAAACAAAAGGAACACAAATGCACACAATTTTTAAGGTGGAAACCCACTCCGGGACAAAAACCACCAAATGCTTTTCTAATAATTCTTTAATATTCAACTCCAATTGAAAATAAAGCCCCAACTTCCTAGAATCTAGGAAAGAATTCTTCTCCAGCTCCCACTAGATGGACGCTCCAACACTCGAGATTCTTCAGTAGTCAACTAAATGGATGCCCCAACACCCAATGAGCTACAACTCACCCTAGCACCACCCTACCACCCTGAAGTTTTTACAGGCTTGAACCTATTGGTGACTTCATGCACCAGCCTAACACCACCCTACCACCGTATAGAAGAATAAAAGAAGAATGGACTCCCGTACCAGGGAAAATGGTCCACTTTACAATGATATAGAATGATGTAGAAGAAGAAGACACACTAGACCATAACCCCAACTATGACACAACCACCTAATGATGATCCTAGACCTCCCGACACTGCCTCTTCAACTCTTGGCAGATAGACACTAGTACAATTTTTTACAATAATGTATTTACAATGACTTAGTACAATGATACCTTTATAGTGACTATATGCAATGCTACCCACTTGAATACTTCATGTGATGAACTTCTTGTTGTTGTTCTGCACCTTGATTGCTGCTCTTGTCATGCTACACTCTGTTGCACCTTGCTTTGCTTTGCTGCCCTAGAAAGTCTGGTCCTTTGCAGCCCTTGACAACACATGATCTAGCTTTTTCTTGCCTTCTAGGAGCTCGATATTGAATTTGGTGTATTTCTGTTATTTCAAATCCCCAATATGTGATTTTCGGCCCTGTTGTAGTCCTCTGAGTCTTCTTCCCAATGCCACAGGTCTGACCCAATTTGGATTAAGGTTTCTTGCACTAGCATCCTCATAAAGTTGGCCTGCTCATATAGCCGCTACCTTTTCATATTCTCTTTGCTGCTCCATGTGAAGTGAAAATTCTTCAAGAGAGAGTTATGCCCAATCTCTCACAATGCCCTAATTATGGACCGTTTCAGTAGATCAAAGTTGTACGACGTGCCACGTGTCACTATTTCTTCATTCGGCTCTGAAATTGATATAACGAAAACTACTGTCTGTGCACTATCTGCCACTTTTTACAGAATTTCAATCCGATACTCAGAGAGAGAGTTATGATGATTTTTCCAAGGTCACTTCTTTGAGAAAAATTTCAAGAGCCTGCAAAAACACTGACTTCCACAGATCATATCTCCGAAAATATTGCTCATTTTGATCTAAAATGTTTACAAGATCTTCCTTAGGATTTCGAATTCACCTCATAAAAATTTCAGTTTCTGAACCTTAGTAGAAAAAAAATTAGAGCGAAAATTCCACGATGACTTGTTTCAGATAGCGAAATCCCTGCATAAGGAGGATATGAGGATCACAATTTATATAAATGCTTAGGTTGAGATGGGCTTCAACAAGTGAACGTGGGAGAGATTTAAGGAGCTTAAAAATTATTAATTATTGACTTTTCAATGACCCATGCCACAACCCTATAGGGTTTTAGCCCACTAACTGGGGTTACAAACTTCAAACATGAATATCTCTCAAACCGTGAAGAATTACGTGGCGTGCCATATATCAACGGAAACATCTCGACAAGTAGTAGAAACCATCAAAAGAATTCTTGACCCAGAATATAGTAATTTGGTAGGTCAAAATTCCCATGCAATATTGGGGTAGCACCTGGTGCTGCTTGGGTTGACATCAATGACAACTGCTGACCAACAATCTCCCCCTTTGGCATTGATGGCAACACAAGTACTCCCTCTGCGATCATGACACCTCTTCCTGCAACATTCTCTCCCCATTTGACATCAATGGCAAAGGGTAACTCCCCCTAACACACAACCATCTAGCGAACCTGTACACACTTCTACTCCCCCTGACACACAACCATCCTGCGGACCTATGCACACTTCCACTCCCCCTTTATATTCTGAATAAGGAAAATCTAATGAGAACTTGGGAGAATCCCAAGCTTCTAGTGAAGATATTCTAATGCTTCATGAGTACTCTCACGATCATCAACTCTTCTTGCCCAATTTGCATCTGTAAAGACATGAATAATGAGATTGCTACCCTTGGGATACCACAAGCCATATTCTGTTGTTCCCTTTAGATATCGAAGAATTCTTTTGATAGAAATAATATGTGATTCTTTTGGTGCTGCTTGGAATCTTATGACTTGTCCAACTGCTTGCATAACATCTGGCTGGGAGGCTGTTACATATAGAAGACTACCAATCATAGATCTGTACAACCTTTGATCCACATCCTTCGAGGAGTCGTCTATGCTCAATTTGCAACCTGTTATCATCGGAGTAAGGATGGGTTTGCAATCTTCCATTTTGAATTTCTTGAGCATTTCCTTGATGTACTTGGCTTGACATATAAATATTCCTTTCTCTTGTTAAGATATTTGAAGCCCAAAAAGTATGTCAGCTCACCAAGTAAAGACATCTCGAAATCACTTTGCATCTTTGTAGAAAACTTCTTACTTAGTTGATCATCATTGATACCAAATATTATATCATCCTCTTTAGCTATTAGACGTGCTTTAGTTGCTTCATCCAGAAAATATATGTCATTTGGAGCTCGACTTTGTTGTAGCCACAATTTCACCATACCTGCCTTTCCTGATTTCACATTTTGTGGAGTTGAGTAGTATTGTGTGTCCTTGATCACACTTTTTTCCAACACTGAGCAAATTGTGATTCATGTTTTCAACCAATAGAACATTCTTCGCTAGAGCATCTTTGCTTCCGAGAGTGACGGTACCTGATCCTATAACATTTGAAGATCCATCATTTCCAAAGGACACGATTCCATCCTTCTTCTCTTTTAGAGATACAAATTTCTTTCTATCTCTAGTCATATGCGTTGAGCAACCGCTATCAATATACCTCACATCTTTGTTGTTTTGAGCCTTGAGAGCGAGAGCACAATTATTAGTGTTCTTCTTCTTCCATGTTCGTTCGTTTTGTGGCTTCGAAGATTCTTCTGGAGGATTTTCAAGTCTGCAGTCTCTGGCTATGTGTCCAAAGTTTCGACATTTGCAACATTCAATATTATTTCTTAAATGTTCAAATCTATTGATGTTTCGTTGAGCCCTGGGAGCTTCATATTTGACAGATCTCCTGGAATTGTATTGGTTCCTAGGGTACGTGCGACATTCTACAACTTTATGACCAAATTTTCCACATGAATAACAATAGCCATAAAAAATATGTTGGTACCTGGATGGAAATCTTTGCCGAGGAATTGTCTTCCAAGGTTGTTCTTGCAAATCTTGTCCAATGAAGTCTACATGCATTTCAGATCTCATAGGTTCATTGTATTTTGTTGTAGAAGATCCTGCTTCTTTTTCTTTGTAACCGAGGCCAGTTCTGTCATTGTCAGATCGTTGATTGTTGATGAGTTCTTCCAATGCCCTTGATCTATTGGCATAGTTTTGGATAGTTTTTCCCTTCTTCACTTCCTTACGTAGCGAGACTACTTCGGCTTCTAATTCTTCCCTTTCTTGGTTGCTTTCTTCCAACTTCTTTTGAAGTGACTCTTCAATGCATTTTTGTTCTTCAACTTCAATTTTGAGACCTTGAACTTGTTCTTCAAGAGTATTAGAACAGATATTCTCAACCTTGAGCTCTTTTATAAGCTTGATTGCTTCCTTAGAAAATTCTTTTATGGTCAACCTTTCTTCTTCGTTGTTTGATACCTCTTGTTTATTGTGCTTGGCCATAAACAATACTCTCATTGGATTCTTCTTCGTTATCATTGTATTCATCAGATAATGAGCTATCTTCTTTAAAGAGAAAGTTCCTTTTGGATCCTTGCTTGTTGTTATTAAAGCCTTTCTTTCCTTTTGAGTTGCCATCACCTCTGTTCGGACATTTTGATGCGAAATGGCCAACCTCACCACAGCCGAAACATATCAATGGAAGTTTACCTTTGAATTTTCCCTTACCAATTTTTAGTTTTCTCGTAAAGTAAGCATATTCTTCATTTGAAAGACCTTCTTCATCATCTCCCTTTTCTTCACACTTGCAGGTGCATGTCTTTTCAATTGAAGGTTGTTTGTCCTTATTGGTTTTCTTAGATGCAACGAATGTAGTTTCTAGATGCGAAGTACCCTCTTCTTCATCAAGTCTCATTTCATATGCTATGAGAACTCCTTCTAATTCCTCTTTGCTGAGTTTGTCCAGATTTGCACTGTATTCTAAGACCGATACCTTTGGGTTGAATCTCCCTGGTAACGTTCTAAGAATCTTTCATATAATAGTCTTCTCATCAACTGGTTCTCCCAATCCTTCCAGAGTATTGGTTATTTCATCAACGTATTGGAAGTATGCAGCAATGTTGCAATCTTCTTTCATTTCGAGTTGCTCAAATTTTGCTCTATAGATTTGAAGCTTTGCTTCTTTGACATTTGAGTCACCTGCATACATATTCTCAAGCTTGTTCCATACATTTTTGGCGATTTACAACCCAACACCTTATGATAAGCAGATTCAATAAGTCCAATGATAATAATATTCTTTGCTTTTGCATCATTTACCAAATTCTTCTTACCTTGTTCATCCGCGGTTGATGTAAATCCATTTTGAACAGTGTCCCATACTTCGTAACCTTGCGCCAAAAGATAGACCTCCATTCTTCCTTTCCAGAGTGCATAATTATTTTCATTGAACAGAGGTACACCATTCTTGGTATGCTCCATGACCTCCTTCCAGCTGTTAAACTGCTATTGAAGGAACCAAGCTCTGATTCCAATTGTTGGAAATACTGAGAGGGGGGGGAGAGTGAATTAGTATTCCTTTCAATTAGAGCATTAGTTAATCTTCAATTATTATCAGTGTTTGTACAATGATATCAGTAAACAAAGGAACACAAATGCACACAGTTTTTAAGGTGGAAACCCACTCTGGGACAAAAACCACCTAATGCTTTTCTAATAATTTTTTAATATTCAACTCCAATTGAAAATAAAGCTCCAACTTCCTAGAATATAAAAAAGAATTCTTCTCCAACTCCCATTGGATGGACGCTCCAACGCCCGAGATTCTTCAATAGTCAACTAAACGGATGTCCCAACACCCAATGAACTACAACTCACCCTACCACCACCCTACCACCCTGAAGTTTTCACAGGCTTGAACCTATTGATGACTTCATGCACTAGCCTAGCACCACCCTACCACCCTATAGAAGAATAAAAGAAGAATGGACTCCCGTACCAAGGAAAATGGTCCACTTTACATTGATATAGAATGATGTAGAAGAAGAAGACACACTAGACCATAACCCCAACTATGACACAACCACCTAATGATGATCCTAGACCTCCCGACACTGCCTCTTCAACTCTTGGCAGATAGACACTAGTACAATTTTTTACAATAATGTATTTACAATGACTTAGTACAATGATACCTTTACAGTGACTGTATGCAGTGTTTCCCACTTGAAGACTTCATGTGATGAACTTCATGCTGTTGTTCTGCACCTTGATTGTTGCTCTTGTCATGCTACCCTCTACTGCACCTTGCTTTGCTTTGCTGCCCTAGAAAGTCTGGTCCTTTGCAGCCCTTGACAACACTTGATCTAGCTTTTTCTTTCTTTCTAGGAGCTCGATATTGAATATGGTGTATCTTTGTTATTTCAAATCCCCAATATATGATTTTCGGCCCTATAGTAGTCCTTTGAGTCCTCCAATGCCACAAGTTTGACCCAATTTGGATTCTTCAAGAGAGAGTTATGCCCAATCTCTCACAATGCCCTAAATATGCACTGTTTCAGTAGAGCAAACTTGTACGATGTGCCACGTGTCACTGTTTCTTCATTTGGCTCTAAAATTGATACAGTGAAAAGTACAGTCCGTGCACTATCTGCCAATTTTTACAGAATTCCAATCCGATACTCATAGAGAGAGTTATGATGATTTTCCCAAGGTCACTTCTTTGAGATGAATTTCAGGAGCCTGCAAAACACTGACTTCCACAAATCATATCTCCGAAAATATTGCACAACTTGAACTGAAATTTTTACAAAAGCTTCCTCAAGATTTCGGCTTCGCCTCATAAAAATTTCAGCTTTTGACCCTTCGTAGAAAAAAGTTAAGAGCTAAAATGCCACGATGACCTATTTCAGTGAAATCCCTGCATAAGGAGGATATGAGGATCACAATTTATATAAATGCTTAGGTTGAGAGGGGCTTCAACAAGTGAACATGGGAGGGACTTTAGGAGCTTAAAAATTATTAATTATTGACTTTTCAATGACCCATGCCACAACCCTATAGGGTTTTAGCCCACTAATTGGGGTTACGAACTTCAAACATGAATATCTCTCAAACCATGAAGAATTACATGGCGTGCCATATATCAACGGAAACATCTCGACAAGTAGAAACCATCAAAAGCATTCTTGACCCAGAACATAGTAATGTTGGTAGGTCAAAATTCCCATGCAATATTGGGGTAGCCCCTAGTGTTGCTTGGGTTGACATCAATGACAACTGCTGATCAACAATTATGCTTAAGTCTAAAATAGCCATAGAATACTAAACTAAAAGTAAACATACAAAGCAATGAAATACTAGTAAATTTCTCAAAAAGTACTAAATAATAAATTGCAGCTCCAATCTGGTGGCTCCAAGTCACAAAATGGAAATTGCAACTCCAATCCAACAGCCCCAAGTCACAAAATGAAAATCACAGCTCCAAATGTCTCAAGCCTCCAGTCGATGGTAAATCTGAATCACAACAAATTGCAGATGGAAAATGTCGAGTAGCGACAGTAAGAAAATATCGAGCAGCAAGGTAAAATGTTGAGCGACAGTAGAAGGAAACTGTAAGGTGGTAAGGTAAAATCGTAGGGTTAATGAGAAATGAGAATGATTATGTTTTAAAGTTCTAATTTATCCTTTAGTTTTTATTTTCATTTTTTTTAATTATATTAATATTTGTAATAGTTTATGTTTTTAATTGTTATTAGCAAAAAAATTTTGGGGGGACACAGGGGGATGCGGGGGGACGTTTTTCGTCACCAGGAAAAAGTCCCCCCAAAGTTTCCCTGAGTTTCCCCAAAAAAGGGGACATGGAGAAACGTTTCCCCAGGAGTTTCCCCGTCCCAGGAGCGTGGGGGAGCGAGGAAGTGCGTCCCCCACCCTGGGGGGCGCATCCCCGTGGAACACTATAAATAAGTGAAACAAAGTAGGGAATGAGAGGGGCAAACCTGGGCCACATATCGGAGCATAGGGAAGCCAAATAAGGGGAACCCCACACCAGGGTATATAATGTGTAGGAGGGAGCAATCGTGGTACATGAGGTGTCTCAACCATGATTTTTCCACCCTTCTTTACATGCCTTTTGCCTTTTATGAATTTTCTTTAATTAACTGCTCAAGGCTCAAGGATAAGAGCATGATGTGTCAAATATAGCAATGATTACCTCTTTTAAGATAGGGCAATTCATTGCCCTCCAGAAGTTGGGACAATCATGGGTTCCTATATGACAAAGGAGGTTCATCTAGGGCCTATGGAACCAAGGTGATGGCCATGGGTAAGGGGCAAAGCTCATGCATTGGCTTTTGCCCACATGTTAATCATTTTTGTCCCGACCATCTTTTGCATTTTGTGGTACAATTTCCTACTAAGTGTGGCCAATTATGCTTTTTCTTTTTATTTTAGATACTTCAGCCTTCGGAGCATCATTCCAGGCTAACCCAAAGTGGGGGCAAGGGGATAGGGAGGCTGACCCTATGTGGATCCATGGGGGCTATGTGGACCCAAGTGGGAGAAATGATGAATGAGGGTACAATGTGTGGAAGGGGAGTAATATATGCGGATAAAGGAGTGGGACCACACACCCAAAGTCGGGATTTCCCAAGTAGTACCACCTTAGAACCAAACGGTCAATAAAGGAGATCCCACGGGAATAAGATGCAAAGGTGTTAAATTTGGACAACTAGGTCCAAACTCCATGTTATGATGCTCAGATTAAGAGGCTAATATTTTTGTTGGATTCCTCTTTCGGAGAGGTGTAAAATCCATATATAATATGTCTTAATCCGATGAGCAGAACATTTATTTTGAATTTATTATTCTTAATAAATTATATGTGCAGGTCGGCCTTAAGGTTTCACACCCCCACTAGATGTGTCACACGCCCCAATGATGGATATAAATACAGGGAAAGTTGGAGAGCATTTCATCACAACACAACTCACAACATCTTCTCTCATCTGATTTAGTACGAGCTCCTTGGAGGACGAATTCAGTCCACACGTGTGAAGGATAAGAAGGACAAAACAGTACGGCTGAGCTGAAGGACGATTTTCTGCAGTTAGGGTTTTGCAGAAAGTTTGACCAGCATTGACTTTGGTCAACGCATGGTCCAATTGAGCACAACACAACTCACAACATCTTTTCTCATCTGAGTTAGTACGAGCTCCTTGGAGGACGAGTTCAGCCACACGTGTGAAGGAGAAGAAGGACAAAACAGTACGGCTGAGTTGAAGGACGATTTTCTGCAGTTAGGGTTTTGCAGAAAGTTTGACCAGCGTTGACTTTGGTCAACGCATGGTCCAATTGGGCTGAAATTTGGTGAGAAGTTCGATTTTGGAAGGCCGTACTGTTTGGCATAGAAATCGAGGTCAAAGGGTTGACCAATCTGCTGCTGCGTTGACTTTTAGCTTGCTGCCCTGCGTTGACTTTTTTCAGGACATCGTTGACTTTTTTGGAGTTGACTTGGATTGACTCGTTTGCTGATTGGAGGACTGTTGTGACACATTCTGGGTTGGCTGACCAAGGAGACTTTGCTGGTTGAAGCATCCTGTTGACCGCCGTAACGCACCACCACATTTTTCCTGTTTCTGATTTCTCTTCTATAAGATCCACTTATATGTTCTATCTGCATTTTACTTAACTATTTGTATGATTGCTGTGAAAGAAGTAAAGTTGCTCCAAGCATAGAACATCTACAAAAATTTACATGGTATCAGAGGTGAGGTGAAGACAAACTCTATCTTTAGCAATCACCACCGGAAGAAATGGGTTCCACTAGTCTTGAATTCAAGGAGAATGACAAGCTGACTGGAAGGGATGACTTCCATGCCTGGAAGATGATATTAGATCTCAAGTTGGAAGATCATGATCTCTTGGATCATGTGCTCGGTAAGATTCAAGAACCTCCATCCAATGCTACTGCTGCTGTTAGAAACAAGTATAAGAAGGGAGAGATCAAAGCAAAGCTGTTGATCAAGGAATCCATACATAAGAGCTTGGTTGCCTATATATCTGAACTAGGCACATCCAAGGAGATGTATGACAAATTGATCCTTATGTTCAAGGTAAACAATGTGAACCAAGTGCTATTCCTCAAGAACAAGTTGAAGAATATGAAGAAGGGCCGGGATGAATCTATTCAAACCTTTTTTTTGAAATTGACCGAAACAAGGAACAATCTGCTGGCTATTGGGGAGACAATAGCTGATCGTGAGATGGTTCTCACCGCACTTGGAGGACTCCCATATGAATGGCAAGTATTCACAACTACCATTCTCAACAATAATACCATTCCTAACTTTGATGAGCTTATGTCTAGATGTATGCAAGAAGAAACAAGGATGAAGGAATTCGATAATGACAGAAATGTTGCCTATGGTGCTCATACCCGAAAGAAGAACTCTGGTGGTTCTAAGGACAAAGGAAGAACAAGGACTCAAGAGAAGAAGGGAAAATGTTTCACCTGCCATAGGCCTGGTCACTATGCTAGAGAATGCCCCTTCAAGAAGGATTCTCCCATAGTGATGATAACAACAACAACCGAAGGAATGGGAATCGAAGAAATGACAAATCCAAAGGAAAGAGGAAGGCTCACTTTGGAGGAAACAATCAACCTTCTAAAAGGTCCAGACATACCAGGTATGAGGAGTCTAATGTTGTTGATAAAAGAAATGAGTATATTCTTGTATCTGCTCTCTCAGCTGCATCTTCGCCCGACACTATGGATGTCTAGCTAATCGATAGTGGTGCCTCAAGACACATCACCGGATTCAAGGACGCACTTTCTGACATGGTTGAAAGGGATACTAATCTAGAAATTATCCTTGGGGATAATGCCACATATCCCGTGAAAGGGACAGGGGCTGTGACCCTCCACTTGTCTCAAGGACAAGTCCTACGTTTGCAAGATGTACTCTATGTACCTAAATTGAAGAAGAACCTTGTGTCTGTATCTGCCATGGAAGACAAAGGATTCAATGTAACCTTCTCTGATGGAAAGGTGCTCATGTGGAAGGAGAGCTTCAAGGAAGCTATCTCAATTGGTTTTAGAGTTGGTACACTCTACCAGGTTGGAGGGAGTCCGTTGAGAGCTATGACTTGTGATACTATCCGTCAAACCGAACTATGGCACCGAAGATTTGGACACCTTCATTACAAGGCCCTTCCCGAAGCAAGGAAGGTGGTGACAGGGATGCCTGACTTTGGAAATAATCATGAAGGTGTATGTAAGGGTTGTGCAGAAGGAAAACATACAAGGGGACCTTTCCCCTCAAGTGTCACAAAGACATCTGATATTTTGCAATTGGTCCATTCTGATCTATCCGGTATGTTGCCCGTGACATCCCTAGGGGGATGTTCTTACTACATGACATTCACTGATGACTTCTCTCGCAACACCTGGATATATTTCTTGAAGAAGAAGGATGAGGCTTTCATGTGGTTCCGTACCTTCAAAGCCTTGGTGGAAAATATGACCGGAAAGAAGATCAAGATTTTGAGGACCGACAATGGCACTGAATATGAGTCAAATGAGTTCAAAGACTTTTGCAGAGAAGCTGGCATTAAGAGGGAGACTACCACCGCATATACTCCTGAGCAGAATGGTGTTGCTGAACGCAAGAATAGGACTATTGTGGAAGCTGCCCGTGCCATGCTATGTGACCAGGGTCTACCAAAGTTTCTGTGGGGAGAAGCTTCAAATACTGCTGTGTACATTCAAAACCGATGCCCTCATTCCGCTTTGGACTCCAAAACTCCCGAAGAGGTTTTCTCTGGTAAGAAACCTGATGTCTCACATTTTAGAATTTTTGGATGTCCCGTCTATTTTCATGTGCCGAAAGAAAAGAGAAGTAAGCTGGATGCTACTGGGAAGAAAGGAATGTTTGTGGGCTACAGTGAGACTTCTAAGGCCTATAGAGTCTATGTACCTGGTCAAAGGGAAGTAGATAAGCCATGATGTCACCTTTCACGAAGATGCTTCCCTAAAGAAAGTAGTAGATCTTCCAAGATCTGGAGAAAATCATGAAGAAAGGCCTGGAAATCTAGAGGAACCGCAGGATGAGACAATGCCTGATATTGAAGGACCAATGGACCCTATTGATCCATCTCCTTCACTGGGAAAGAGACCATCATGGCTCAGGGACACCCTCGAAGATGCTGAGGGTCATGCTGCCCCAAGAGGGACATTCCGAGAAAGCAAGAAGCCGTGTAGATACCAAGGGTATCTAGCTGCCATGAGTACTATTGTACAATCTGAACCTGGATCTTTTGAGGAGGCCGTAAAGCATCAAGTTTGGAAGGATGCTATGCACGAAGAATATGAGTCCATAATGAAGAATGATGTCTGGGATGTGGTCCCGAGACCTAAGGACAAATCTGTTGTCACCGCGAAATGGCTCTACAAGATCAAACATGGATCTAATGGGAGTGCTGAAAAGTTCAAGGCAAGGTTTGTTGCCCGTGGCTTCTCTCAAAAGGAAGGAATTGACTATGATGATATATTTGCACCTGTGGCACGATATACCACCATCCGATCAATCATAGCCCTTGCTGCTACGCAAGGATGGAGTCTTCATCAGATGGATGTCAAGACCGTTTTTCTGCATGGTGCAATAAAGGAAGAGGTGTATGTAGAACAACCTCTGGGATTTGAAGTTCAAGATCGAGACACTTATGTCTGCAGGTTGAAGAAAGCCCTCTATGGGTTAAAGCAAGCACCCAGAGCTTGGTACGAGAGGATGGATAGTTACTTGATGAAGCCGGGCTTCACTCGAAGTAATGCTGATCCGAACCTTTACTTCAAGGTTGTGCAGGGGAAGCCTCTCATTCTAGTGCTGTATGTGGACGACCTCTTCCTGACAGGTGCTGACCCTCTCATTCATCAATGTAAGAGGGAGCTCGCTGCTGAGTTCGAGATGAAGGACCTAGGACCGATGCACTACTTCCTAGGCCTGGAGGTCTGGCAGAGACCTGGAGAGATTTTCCTTTCTCAAGGAAAATACATTGTGAAGCTTCTGGAAAGATTTGGTATGGTGGACTGTAAGTCCGTGTCGACACCGATGGAACTCAACTTTAAGAAGTTGAGTGGCAGCGCTGCTGGGCCTATCTTGGCCAATCCTACTGAGTATCGTCAACTCACAGGAGCTTTGATGTTCTTAGTGAACACCCGACCGGATATATGTTTTGCAGTGAACACTTTGAGTCAACAGATGGTTGAGCCTCATCACTTTCAATGGGTTGGTGCCAAGAATCTTTTGAGATATCTTCGGGGCACGATAAACCATGGGCTGAGATACACTGCCGGGAGTGTGATACTCCGTGGATATACTGATGCCGATTGGGCTGGCAGTGTGGTGGATCGTAAGAGCACATCTAGATGCTGCTTCAATCTTGGTTCTGCTTCGATCTCATGGATGAGCAGGAAGCAGAAGTCGGTGGCTTTGAGCACCGCGGAGGCCGAATACATTGCTGCTAGTATGGCCCGTTGTGAAGCAGTTTGGTTGCGGAAGCTCTTTAGTGAGCTGTTTGGACATGTGCTAGATACCACTGTGATACTCTGTGATAATCAGAGTGGGATTCGTATGACTGAAAATCCTGTGTTCCACGACCGATCCAAGCATATTGATATCAGGTACCACTTTATCCGGGATATGGTACAGCGAGGCGCCGTAAGGCTCGATCATATAGGAACTGATGAGCATGTCGCGGATATTCTCACTAAGCCCCTGGGGAAGGTCAAGTTCCTAACCTTCCGTGAGAGTCTTGGTGTCGTGGAAAGACCCTATGATGTGGGTCCTGTTGGACGATGAGCTCTGGGAGCTCTGGGGGCTTTGGGGATAGCTTCTCGGAGCTATAAGCACTCATAATGCTTCTGCCCCACCCTTGTGATTATTGAGCTGGTTCGCCACTCATTTATCTGTGCCCCGTATGCATCCTACCCATTGAGTTCAGGGCTCATGGGAAGTACCTCTCATTTGGCCAATGAGGTGGGAAAAGCTAGATACTATTAGCAAAGACTGATGGACGCATCAGAGATTGCCGTACTCTCTATCTAGGATGGCACGGTCCAACCACTTGATCTGGGATCAAGTTTAGTGAGGTCTGGGACCTCTGCCTAACTTCGGGTCAGATGAACCAACTTTGGGTTGGTTGGATACTCTTCATGAGTTTGATAGAGGTTTTGAACCTCTGGACTGATTATGTCAGTCGGGGGATGATGTCTTTGTGACTGACCCACTTCTGTTCTGAAATAAAGAGGCCAGCAAAGCAAGTTACGGCGGGATGACACACGATGTTTGATTGCATTGATGGATGGAGTTCTCCCTAGTTGAGAGGGAGTGTTAAATTTGGACAACTAGGTCCAAACTCCATGTTATGATGCTCAGATTAAGAGGCTAATATTTTTGTTGGATTCCTCTTTCGGAGAGGTGTAAAATCCATATATAATATGTTTTAATCCGATGAGCAGAACATTTATTTTGAATTTATTATTCTTAATAAATTATATGTGCAGGTCGGCCTTAAGGTTCCACACCCCCAGCAGATGTGTCACACGCCCCAATGATGTATATAAATATAGGCAAAGTTGGAGAGCATTTCATCACAACACAACTCACAACATCTTCTCTCATCTGATTTAGTACGAGCTCCTTGGAGGACGAGTTCAGCCCACACGTGTGAAGGAGAAGAAGGACAAAACAGTACGACTGAGCTGAAGGACGATTTTCTACAGTTAGGGTTTTGCAGAAAGTTTGACCAGCGTTGACTTTGGTCAACGCATGGTCCAATTGGGTTGAAAATTTGTGGGAAGTTCGATTTTGGAAGGCCGTACTATTTGGCACAGAAATCGAGGTCAAAGGGTTGACCAATCTGCTGCTGCGTTGACTTTTAGCTTGCTGCCCTGCGTTGACTTTTTCAGGACATCGTTGACTTTTTGGAGTTGACTTGGGTTGACTCATTTGCTGATTGGAGGACTGTTGTGACACATTCTGGGTTGGCTGACCAAGGAGACTTTGCTGGTTGAAGCATCCTGTTGACCGCCGTAACGCACCACCACATTTTTCCTATTTCTGATTTGTCTTCTATAAGATCCACTTATATGTTCTATCTGCATTTTACTTAACTATTTGTATGATTGCTGTGAAAGAAGTAAAGTTGCTCCAAGGCATAGAACATCTACAAAAATTTACAGAAGGTAACGCCCAAAAGAGATCAAGGGGACAGGAGCACGGACTAAGCCCACTCTTTCCGCCAAATCCCCCCCCATCAATCCATGCCCAAAAGTAACCATGATAAGTAAACCCAATACTCAATTACCAAATGACAAGACATACCTTTAGATTCGGGAGGCCCACCTTCAAACATGCGATCGAGTACGGATGGGTGAGGGACCCCATGGTCGAGCTTAGGTGGCGAGAAATGGCACAACGAGCTAGTAGGAGGTTGCGAGGGGGTCATTGGTCGCCGGTTGTGGTCCATCATGGAGAAAAAATTTCTCCTAGGGATATCACCCACGAAGTGGTGGGTAGCAGCATGTCTCGGGTGGTTTCCCCTAGATGCATTGGATAGCCCTTAAGTGATGTCTTGACACTTCTACAACACATTGCAAATGACTTTCATCCTAATCACAAGAGCATTTATGACCTTTCAACCACAATTTTTTCCTTCACAAAAATGAGTGTCATACTTTGGGAAGTCCTCACATGGATGTATAACACCTTATACACCTCCATATGCTGAAATACTCGAGCATATCGCTAGGTCATTGCCAAGATTGATGATTTTCCCAAGAGGAGTCAAGATGCCCCCCAAGTTGGCCTTACACCTTCTTGATGGATGTTTCCTTGTTCGAGAGACCAAACAAGGATGACAATGACTTGAAAAGTTTTGGGAGGGATAGCACACCCCTTCTTGATGATGACATCACCCTTGCAAACCCTAGAGTGATAACATGTATCCTTTTGATGATGACATGTGGCTTGAGGATTTTTTGCATGATGATGCACCCTTTCATGTTGATGAGATGATCTAGAGTGAGAAGCCCTTTTGCACCATTACTAGCACCTTTCTTGATGGAGAAACTCATTTTGTGAGGATGAAATCTTGTTGGAAAAGCCTTATTTCCACACATGTAGAGTGAAAAGAGGAATTGTTTTTTATGTTATCATTTTGAGAGCTATCTTATGGGTTGGCTTGTGACTTTTTTTGAACTTGTGAACACTTAAATTCATGTTTTAGGGACTTTAATTGTAATTTAAACTAAAATATTTGACTTGGTTTCCCTCCTATAAATATAGGGACAGTCGAATTACTTGAATCATTGTCACACACACAATTCTTTCTCTTGCAAAGAATGTGCACTAGTTCTCTCTCTTTCATTTGAATGTAATGGGAAAATAGGGTATGCAAATTATCTTGGAAAGGATATGTTTTGGATGGAGATAAATTCTATGGATTGATGAAGTGATGCTTGCTTGAATGGTGTAAGGTTAATGATATTTTTATTCCATTATGCATTTATTACTGAAATTAGGTTTTATCTCATGCAACATTAAAAAAATGAAATAACATTTATGAACTCTTGTTTCTTATTATGCAAAATTTGTCATCAAGTATCCATCAAAGGAACTAGATTGCATCTTTTGACCTTAAATCTCCTAAAATAGAAAGTCATTAGGGTTTCAAGGAGAAGAAAATTCTCTCATACCTTTCCATCCAAGGTCCTCAACCTTTTGACCTTGTCCTATTGACTCCATTTCCCAGTTCATTGAAGAACTAGTCATTGTGCTGATCAACCCAATTTTCCACTGTTCTTTATTTCATGGTAAACTAGTGTTAGGGTTTTGATAAATATGCATTTTATAGCTAAATTGTACTTATATGTTATTCTCCTAAGCTTTTTTTATTTCATCAGCATTAATGTTAAAAAAGGAAAAATCTATATTTTCATGCATTTTTCATCCCCATTTGTAGGGCTGAAATCTAGGTCTTATTTATTGTTATGTGAATTTAAGCCATCAAAAACATATTGTTGACCTATTCCTTGTTTAACCCCTTTAATATCCTGAATTCCCTTGTTGATCATACCCTTAAAAGGCTATTTATATTGTTGTTGTAAAGTTTTGCAAGCTATACAACTGCATTCTTTGAAAGCCTAACTTATAACAGAAATCCATGATTTTATGGTGGCTAGTGGGAAGTCCTACTTCAAAATTAATATAATTTATCTCAGCCTCCTTGCTGGTAGTCTCCTCCAATCCGTCATCTCTTTTTTTACCCCTGAGCCTCTCTTTACTAAGATATTTCTAGGGTGTATAATTTGCACACTCCTTAGAAAGCCATTTGGCTTAGGGTTCATTATTCATCTAACTTCTAGGCCTTGCTGGCAAAGTTTCCCTTATGGGGATGATGTCTAACCACAAAACAACAAGGAAAAGGCACTGAGGTGATAGTGGTGTTGAATCCTATTTTTTTCTCTAGACCTAGAGAACCTAGTGAGGCTTTGCACTAGTCTGTTAGATTTTGCGGAAATAGTGAGAATGGCCCCCACTTAGTTACACCAAGGCCTTTCTTGAGCACTAGGACTTTATCTCAAGATGTGATTGTTTCAATGATAATATAAGCACAAATATTTATTATCTATTTGTAAGAGTAGAAATATCCATCCACTTGTTTTTTGTCATAAGACAAAAGAAACACATTCATAAGAACAACCACCTAAGAATCTTGTATTCTATGAAATAAGCATATTTTCAACATATTTTTGGGCTGCAGATGTTTGAAGAAAAAACCAATATGCAAGCTAGGTATCATTGATCAACCTGTGATATAATCACACATAAAATGAGGCATGTAATAATTAGTGTGTGATACAATCACATACGAAATAAGGGATATGTTAATGATTAACATGTGATATAATCACACATAAAATGAGGCGTGTAATAATTAGTGTGTGATACAATCACATATGAAATAAGAGATATGTTAATGATTAATCCCCAATGGGCAGGACATATGAACTTAAATGGAAGAAAAGAAGAAATAAATTCCAAATGACATCAATTCCACTAGTGACATCAGCAATCAAGGGGAGGAATGATAAGGCACCTATTATGGACCTTTTCTTCATAATAGAACCATAAGCAAAAAAGAAGAAAAAGATAGTGATAGTGTTAGCATCTATGCAGATCTAATCAAGCAACTACAACTTTGAGAATACCAAAGTAAAACATTGCTTAAAAGTAGACAGTTCTAGACCATTTGAGAAAGTTATATGGCAAGCCAAACCTTCCATGAGTTTCTTCCTCCAATGATTAGAGCCACATGGTCAATGATATCCCATATACAAGAAGATAGTGCACATCTAACTTGCAGTGCACTTATAGCCATAGGCCCAAAATGACTATCCTTAGTGCCTTGGAGAACCTCATCACATAAGCTATGAAAATGTAGAATTTTTTTCAAATGGCTTTGTTACCCACCAAAAGTGGGTGACCCCACTGAGGAGAATTTTTCTCCTAGTTATTTGTTCAGTCGAAAGCTAGCAGCCTCTCGACAGCGACCGATGTAACCAATATATTGTGTCAATTGATCTCAGTCACTTGCATCGGTTGTACGTCTCCTCGCCCATTTGTCAAGAGCATTTTTTTAGAAGATGGGTAATCCAACCCAAAGGTATGTTTTTCATTGTGCAATCAAGTGCTTATGCTTGTTTGTCTTGAGCATCTTGGGCACGGATTATTGGCTGACTTGGAGGAAGGAAGGGCTTTGACCATAGTTTTGTTCCCTCACCTTAAATGACGTGTTAATCCTCAATCATAGTCTCATGGGATCTCCCCCTATTGGTCTATGGCTTTAGGAAGGACACTACTTGGGAAACATTGATTTTGGTAGCGTGGTCCCATTTTCCCATTCCACATTTTTCACTCCCCTCTCGCACATTACAAGACATATTTCATCCTTGTCCTTCTCTCGGGTCCACATGACCACTAGGTCCACAAGGAAATGGCGCACACCCTTCCCTTGTCCACATATCTGGGCTAGGCTTGGAAACATTTCCCTAGAGGTTGATGCGGCTAAAACAAAATTAAAAGCATATCATGGACACAAGCAAGAAACAAAGAAAAAAGAATATTATAAAATGCAAAACATGGTCAAGGCATTTAATATAGCATGTGGGAAAAAAGCCAAACATGAGCTCTACCCCTTATCATTATGGCCATCACCCTGGTTGTTAGGGCCCATTAGTGCCCCCATAACATTAAAGGAACTCATGCACGTCGCGCGATGAACTACCCCACCTTAAAGGGGTAATAACTACTTTACATCATACACAACATGCTCTCATTTCTGGGAGCCCCGAGCAACAATACAAAGAAATTTTAAAAAAAAAGCAAAAGGAAAATAAAGAGGGATGGAAAAGCAAAGGTCGGGGTAACTCATGTATTCAAGATTTCTCCCTCCTACATCCATATATCCAATATGTGGAAATCCCGCATCCTTGTTATCCTTGAGCCCATGGAATTTGGCCTTGAGACCCCCCATGTTCCCTTCCATTCATCATCATTCACATGACATCTATCAATTGAAGGATGTACTCGGGACATGTCTTCCCCTTAGGGGTGGGAACACCTAATAGGGTTGTTTATTAATCACTCATTCCTAGGGAGGTAACACTACTTTGAGATCAAAGCCCCAAATTTGAAAGGGAAACCCCATATGAAGTATCAATTTTCCCTTGATTGACAATCTTGGTCCACTTAGATGCACTGATGAATTTTTTGTACTTGATGGTGAGGATGCAGCATTAGACATTCTATGTGATTGGTAGGTAGTTTAATCATGGGATGGGAAACATAATTGGATCCCAAGTCCACTAGAGGATCATATTGACACCCCCCGAGTGAAGCATTGAGAGCCATGGAGTTTCCATCATTGCACAAAGCATCATTTCACATCGTGGGCACCTTCAACACCCTCGGGTGGTTTGCTCATTGGCCCACATTATTCACTGAGATGATGCACTTGGGATCGGTGTGCTCTAGCCGGCTTAACATTTACCACGTGGTGTGGAAATTGATCCAAGCCCCAAAGGAGGTTTGTCTCGCCTCTTGAGACATGGGAGGGCAAACACCGTCATCGGAGCCTTCAATATTGGAGCATTACAGGGCTATTCTATCATCTAGAGACCTATGAGACTAGTTTTGGTGCCCCAAACACAAAAGCTGGGGCCCGCATGATGATTTACATGAAGAATTAGGGGCCATCTCCTAGTTCAACATTTATGGAGCCCTCTCTCACATTTTGGAACAGAGGACTCAAGGTTGCCTTCCAACAAAGCCCTACATCAACATGATATCATTTCAACTTGCATTTGGATGGATAATTCATATTTTTTGTAAAGCTACTTGGTCGACTTGTGACCAAGGGATGTATATTGCCTAATTTTATAATGTTGACGGGCTTCTAGGCTAAAATTACACTTGATTGATCTTGTATAAATAGGCGAGAGCTCATTTGAGCTACTCATCATCATCACACTTGGATTCATTCTCTTGAGAAGAACTTGCACTTGTATCCGGCTATTGGAAAATCTTTTGGACACATATTGACGTTTGGAGCTAGTTTGTTTTTTGTCTTTAAAGCTATTTCTTGAATCTTGGATGGATATATTGCATGTCATATTGTAAGTGCTTAATGTTGATGTAATATTTCTCTTGAATTTGTTTAATGTATGGAATTGTTGCTTCTAGAATGTGCAAGTTGTGCCCTAATTATTGAAAATCAATTTTGGAAAGCTTTCTAGTTGAGTATTGCATATGTTATTCAATGTATGGAATGTAATGAATGTTCCTAATGTTCTTTGAATTCTCCATGAAACTCCATTATCTCTTGAAGTGGGTAAATGTTTAAAATCGGTACCTAGGGCATCGATTTTGAGCCTACCTAGAGACGATTTAGCTCATCTTAAGCTTCCTAAGACTCCATATGCTAAAAAGGCCAAGGAGTTAATTTTGGACAACCCAAAATCCATGTTGTGATGCTCAGATGAAGATGTCAATATTTTTATTGGGTTCCTCTTTCGGAGAGGTGCAAGATCGATCTAAAGATCATCTTGATCCCATGAGCAAAACATTTATTTAGAATTTATTCAAAATATGTGCAGGTCGGCCTGAAATAAAATGTAGGCTTGAAGCCCCAACAGTTGTGTCACACACCCTCATTGATGGATATAAATAGGTCAATGTTGGAGGTATTTTCACTCATCCATCACATCACATTCTCTCTCCTCATCTGATTGGTTCGATCATCTATTGGAGTCTCTTCTTCTCCACACGTGGGAAAATTGCAGCAAGAAGATTTATGTTTTCGACCTAGGGTTTTCAACACAGAGTTGCCCAGCAGTGACTTTGGTCAACACATGGTCAAACTGACCCTAATCTTGGTCAAAATTTTGATTTCTGCAGTTCGCATTTTCTGGCATAGAAATCGAGGTTGACCATTGACTTTGACCGAGCTGCGTTGACTTTTTGCTGCTGCTGTTTTGAGTTGACCGTTGACTGTGACAGCGTTGACTTTCGTTGACATTGAGTTGACTGATATTGTTGTCCGAGAGGGTTGTGTGACACTTCTGGTTGGCTGACCATATTGAGACTTTGCTGGTTGAAACACCCTGTTGACCGCCGTAATGCAACAACACATATTTTTGGCTTGTCTTCTGTCGATCTACTGGTATGTTCTATCAGTATTTTACTTTCTTTTTTATGTGACTACTGTTTGAAATTGGGATAAAAATTAAAGTTGCATCAAGCATAGAACATCTACAAAATTTACATGGGATCAGAGCTGAGGTGAAGACAAAGCCCAAGTTTGTAGCACTCACCGAAGAAGAGCATGGGTACCTCAAACTACAATGGATTTAAAGCTGATGACAAATTGCCTAGGAAGGAAGACTTCCATGCCTGGAAGATGACATTGGATCTTATGTTGGAAGACCAAGATGTCATGGACTATGCGCAAGGTAAAATCCAAGAGCCTCCATCCTCTGCACCTGCTGCCACCAAGTCAAAATATAAGAAGAGGGAAATCAAAGAAAAGCTGATGATCAGGATTCAATTCACATGAGTCTGGTAGCCTACATATCTGAGCTACACACATCCAAGGAGATGTATGATAAGTTGGTCAACATGTTCAAGGCCAACAATGCAAATCAAGTCATTTTCTTCAAGAACCAACTGAAGAATCTAAAGAAAGGCAGGGATGAATCCGTTCAATCATATTTTCTAAAGTTGACCGAAATCAGAATAATCTTCTGGCTATTGAGGAGACAATAGCTGATCGAGAAATGGTTCTCACCGCACTTGAAGGTCTCTCATCCGAATGGCATGTATTCAATACTACCATTCTCAATAACAATGTGATACCTGATTTTGACGAAGTACTATCGAGATGCATACAAGAAGAGACAAGGATGAAGGAATATGAAAATGAAGGAAATGTTGCCTTCATTGCTCGTGCTAAGAAGAAGAACTTTGGTGGTCCGAGGAACAAAGGAAGAGTAGGGGCCAAGAGAAAAAAGGTAAATGTTACACATGTCACAAGACCGGCCAATATGCTAGAGAATGCCCTTTCAAGAAGGATTCTCCTGATGATGATGACAACAACAACAACCGAAGGAATGGAAATCAAAGGAACAACAGGTTCAAAGGAAAAAGGAAGGCTCCCTCCGGTGGAAATGGGCAACCTTTCAAAAGGTCGAGAAATTCCAGGTATGAGGAATCAAATGTTGTTGATGATAAAAGAAATGAATTCATTCTTGTACCTGCCCTCTCTGTTGCATCTCCACCCGACACTATGGATGTCTCGTTGATAGATAGTGGTGCCTCAAGGCACATCACTGGGTTCAAGGTAGCACTTTTTGATATGGTTGAGAAGGATGTTAATCTGAAAATTATCCTTGGAGATAATACCACATATCCCGTGAAAGGGAGAGGGACTATGACCCTCCACTTATCTAAAGGTCAAGTCCTCTGTTTGAAAGATGTACTATAGATACCTGATTTGAAGAATAACCTTATGTCTATATCGGCCATGGAAGACAAAGGTTTCAATGTGGAATTTGTTGATGGGAAGGTGCGTATCTGGAAGAATAGTTTCAAGGAAGCTATCACAATTGGTTTTAGAGTTGATACACTCTACCAGGTTGGAGGAAGTCCACTAGGAGTGATGACATGTGATACTATCTGACAGACTGAACTATGGCACCGACGGTTTGGACACCTTCAATACAAGGCCCTTTCCGAAGCAATGAAGGTGGTAACAGGGATGCCCGAGTTCACAAATGATCATGAAGGTGTATGTAAGGGCGGTGTCGAAGGAAAGCATACAAGGGGACCTTTCCCCTCAAGTGTCATAAAGACATCTGATGTCTTTGGTGATAAGTACGATCCTATACGGTATACGCCTATGACATCCTTAAGGAGGATTTTCTTGTGTGTAAACGTTCTGGACAGCTTCTCTGTAGAAACACAGATATACTTGAAAAAGAATGGCATCGTAGTTCTATACCTCCAAGCAACAAAAGTGGAAAATTTAACAGGGAAGAAGATCAAGATATTGAGGACCAATAATAGCACTGAATATGAGACGAACGAGTTCAAGAACTTTTGCAGAGAAGCCGGCATTAAGAGGGAGACCACAATTGTCTATACTCCTGAGCATAATGGCGTTGTTGAAAGAAAGAACAGGACCATTGTGGAAGCTGCCCGTGCCATGCTATGTGATGAAGGTCTTCCGAAGTTTTTGTGGGGAGAAGTTGCGAACACTGTTGTGTACATACAAAACCAAGGCCCACATTCCGCTCTACACTCCAAAACTCCCGAAGAGGTTTTCTCTGGTAAGAAACCTGACGTCTCACATTTTAGAGTTTTTGGATGTCCTGTTTATTTCCATGTACCGAAGGAGAAGAGGAGCAAGCTGGATGCTTCTGGGAAGAAGGGAATGTTTATGGGCTATAGCGAAACTTCGAAGGCCTATAGAGTCTATGTGCCTGGTCAAAGGGAAGTGGAGATATGCCACAATGTTACCTTTGACGAAGATGCTTCCTTGAGGAAAGTAATTAATCTTCCGAGATCTGAGGAAGATCATGAAGCAAGGCCTGGAAATCAAGAAGAACCGAAGGATGAGACGATGCTCGATGTTGAAGGACCGATGGACCCTATTGATCCACCTCCTTCAATGAGGAAAAAACCATCATGGCTCAGGGACACTCTCGAGGATGCCGAGAATCATATAGCCCCAAGGGGGATATTTCGTGAAAGCAATAAGTCGAATAGATACCAAGGGTATCTAGCAGCCATGAGTACAATCGTACAATCTAAGCCTAGATCTTTTGAAGAAGTTGTAAAGCATAAAGTCTGGAAGGATGCTATGCATGAAGAATATGAGTCCATTATGAAGAATGATGTCTAGGATGCGGTTCCAAGACCGGAGGACAAAGCATTTATCACCTCGAAATCGCTCTATAAGATCAAGCATGGATTTAATGGTAGTGCTAAAAAATTCAAGACAAGATTCATTGCTCGTGGCTTCTCTCAAAAGGAAGGCGTAGAGTATGATTATATATTTTCACCTGTGGCTTGATATACCACCATTCGATCTATCATAGCCCTTGCTGCTACGCAAGGATGGAATCTTCATCAGATGGATGTGAAGACCGCATTTCTGCATGGTGCGATAAAGGAAGAGGCGTATGTGGAACAACCTCTGGGGTTCGAAGTCCAGGATCGGGACACCCATGTTTGCAGGTTGAAGAAAGCCCTCTATGGGTTGAAGCAAGCACCCAAAGCTTGGTACAAGAGGATAGATAGCTACCTGATGAAGTAGGGCTTCACTCGTGGTAATGCTGATCCGAACTTTTACTTCAAGGTTGATAGAGAAAAGCCTCTCATTTTGGTGTTGTATGTGGACAACCTCTTCTTGACAGGGGCTGACCCTCTCATTCATCAGTGTAAGAGGGAGCTCGCTGCTGAGTTCGAGATGAAAGAACTAGGACTAATGCATTACTTCCTAGGCCTGGAGGTCTGGTAGAGACCTTGCGAGATTTTCCTTTCTCAAGGAAAATATATTGTGAAGCTTTTGGAAAGATTTGGATTGGTGGACTGTAAGTTTGTGTCGACACCGATGGAGCTCAACTTTAAGAAGTTGAGTGGCAGCGCTGCTAGGCCCGTGCTAGCAAATCCTACTGAGTATCGTCAACTCGTAGGGGCCCTAATGCTCTTAGTGAACACCCGTCCGAACGTATGTTTTGCAGTGAACACTTTGAGTCAACATATGGTTGAACCTCATCACATTCACTGGGTTGGTGCCATGAATCTGTTGAGATATCTTCGGGGCACGATAAATCATGGGCTAAGATACACTACCGGGAGCGTGACACTCCATGGATATACTGATGCCGATTGGGCTGGCAGTGTGGTGGATCGTAAGAGCACATCGAGATGTTGCTTCACACTTGGATCTGCTTCGATATCATGGATGAGCAGGAAGCAGAAGTCGGTGGCTTTGAGCACCACGGAGGCCGAATACATTGCAGTGAGTATGGCCTGTTATGAAGCAGTTTGGTTGCAAAAGCTCTTCAGTGAGTTGTTCAGGCATGTGCTAGATACCACCGTGATACTCTGTGATAACCATAGTGGGATTCGATTGTCCGAGAATCCCATGTTCCACGATCAATCCAAGCATATTGATATCAGGTACCCCTTTATCCGAGATATGGTACAGCGAGGTGTCGTAAGGCTCGATCATATAGAAACTGATGAACAAGTCGCAGACATTCTCACAAAGCCCCTGGGAAAGGTCAAGTTCCTAACCTTCCGTGAGAATCTTGGAATCATGGAACGACCCTATGCTGAGGGTCCTGTTGGACGATGAGCTCTGGGAGCTCTGGGGGGCTTTGGGGATAACTTCTCGGAGCTATAAGCACACACGGGGCTAGGCTTGCCGAACCTTGTGGTGCTTCTGCCCCACCGTTATGATGTTGAGTTGGTTCACCTCTCATGATTTGTGCCCCGTATGCATCCTACCCATTGAGTCCCGGACTCATGGGAAGTACCTCTCATTTGGCCAGTGAGGTGGGAAAAGCTAGAGACCAGTAGCAAAGATTGATGGACGCATTACAGATCGTTGTACTCTCTATGTCTAGGATGGCGCGTGTCCAACCACTTGATCTGCGATCAAGTCTAGTGAGGTTTTGGACCTCCAACTGACTTCAGGTCAGGTAAACCAACTTCGGGTTGGTATGAGACTCTTTTTGAGTCCTATAGAGGTTTCAGACCTCTGGGCTGAATCTGTCAGCCAGGAATGATGTCTTTGTGACTGACCCACTTTTGTTCTGAAATAAAGAAGCCAACAAAGCAAGTTACAGCAGGATGACGCACGATGTTTGGATGGCACAGGTGGATGGAGTTCTCCCTAATTGAGAGGGAGTGTTAATTTTGGACAACTAGGTCCAAACTCCATGTTGTGATGCTCAAATAAAGATGCCAATATTTTTGTTGGGTTCCTCTTTCGGAGAGGTACAAGATCAATCTAAAGATCAACTTGATCCGATGCGCAAAACATTTATTTTGAGTTTATTCAAAATATGTGCATGTCGGCCTGAAATGAAATGTAGGCTTGAAGCCCCAGCAGTTGTGTCACACACCCTCACTAATGGATATAAATAGGTCAACGTTGGAGGTCATTTTCACTCATCCATCACATCACATTCTCTCTCCTCATCTGATTGGTTCGATCATCTATTGGAGTCTCTTCTTCTCCACACGTGGGAAAATTGCAGCGAGAAGATTTCTGTTTTCGACCTAGGGTTTTCAGCGCAAAGTTGACCAGCGTTGACTTTGGTCAACGCATGGTCAAACTGACCCTAATCTTGGTCAAAATTCTGATTTCTACAGTCTGCATTTTCTGGCACAGAAAGTGAGGTTGACCATTGACTTTGACCGGGTTGCGTTGATTTTTTGATGCTGCTATTTTGCATTGACCATTGATTGTGACAGCGTTGACATTCGTTGACTTTGGGTTGACTGATATTGTTGTCTAAGAGGGTTGTGTGACACTTCTGGTTGGCTGACCATATTGAGACTTTGTTGGTTGAAGCATCCTGTTGACCGCCGTAACGCACTAACATACATATATATTTTTGGCTTGTCTTTTGTCGATCTACTGGTATGTTCTATCAGCATTTTACTTTCTTGTTTATGTGATTGATGTTTGATATTGGGATAAAAAGTAAAGTTGCATCAAGCATAGAACATCTACAAAAATTTACAGCAAGGCATTAGTCCAAGTCCTTGGTGGTCAAACTCATTTTTTATCCATAATTTCTCCTTTCTAAAATTCAGTCCCCTAAAGTTAGATAGATAGGCTATGGCATTGAGAAAATTGCATTAGAAAGTGATTTGGTGTATTCCAGAATTATAGACACCAAGCCTAGTGTCTTATCTCCTAGACCTCAAAGCTTGGTGAGCATTGAGGTGGTTTTCATCCATAAAACCTCTTGCCTTAGGTGTGCCCTAAGAGGGAAACCCTAGTTTGATTTTCCCTCAACTTGGGGACTTCTTTGAGGGTTGTATGAGCCTATTTCTTGGTGAAGTAAGTCATAAAAAGCCCTTTATCCTCCTTGCCTTGATCTTGGGAGTGCTTTCAATGGTCATGCAAGGCCAAACAAGGAAGATGAGAAGGGCCTCGGGAATGATGAACTCCTTTGAGTTTTTTTAATAATGAGGCCCTTGAAACCTAACTTAATATAGGAGGAACCTAGACAAGTATGGTCTTATGGCTAGGGCTTGGTGTATCTCCTAATCCGACTGTGGGAACAACCTCAAACTTGGAGGATCCCAGAGGAGACACCAATGTAGCTACCTATGAACTCGCTCCAAATTAGGATGGCTATAAAGCAATTCACTTGATGTCTTAGGAGACCAACTAGGACTAAGGTAGGGTTTCAAAGAAAAGGTAGAAAAAGAAGGTTTTAGGGTGATCATCAAGGGTTAAGATTAGTGCCTATCCTATTGGGACAAATGGAGTCAAAATGATTTCAAATTTTTAAGGTTCTCACTCAATCAAGGAGTCCTATTGCAACTTCGCATATCCTTAAGAGGCACCAACTAGGTCAAAAAGGAATTTCTACTTCTTGTTGCACAATTCGATGACTTTTCAAGATGACCATGAAGAAAATCCACCACTAGGAATATTCATTTGCAGTACCATGACATGTAACGTATGCAATACTTCAAAAATCTAAATTTTCATAAATTCGCATTTCATTTAGGGCATATTTCAGAACAATGAAAGAAATTCCATACATTTTCATGTGAAAAGAGAGAAATATATCATCAATATAGCACTACAAGGTAGAGCGAGTATATCCAATCATCAAAATAGAAAAATTAATGTAATATTACCAATTTTCCATAAGTTAATTGGAATATTAGAATTCTTACTTTTCTTAATTAATTAAGTAAATAAAAGGGTGGAGGGACCCATAAACCCCATAGATGAGTAAAATCCACTTTTTGTGTGTGTATGTGGGTTATTTAGATAGTAGATCAGCATTATGGAGTAGTGGAGCAGTTCATTAATGAAGGAAGAGTGGAGATTATGGAGAGATAATGAGGAAGATGATGGAGATAGTGGAGGAATAAAAGTAAGATCATAGAGCATTAATGATGCAGTGATGGAGGAAGTGGTGCATTAAATGCAAACATGATGGAGGGAGTGGAGATTAAATGCGGAGATCATGGAGATCATGGAGAACGGTCAATGCGCATCTGGGGACTGGTAGCCACATGCAGGGCCATCGAATTGTGAGGTGAGCCAAAGCTGAAAGGCTCACAACCATATAAGAAAGATAGGGAAGCAAGAAAGATAAATGGGTGATAATTTTTTTTTTAATCTATTTTCATAAATACATCTTTGGTGGGTGTTCCAGGCAGGAAGTCTTACTTTACATGAGAGAAAACTGGTTCCTGCTGGAAGGTTATTTTGAGCATCTGTCGTCATGTTAAGCCGTGAGCACACAGCTGCTCTCTTCTGCATATACAGCTTCGGTAATTACGCATTACTGTCTTAGGGCTTGAGAGGAGGAAGGTAGTTCTTAGCATTTCAGCTAAGAAACCGGTGAAGGGTTCATCCTTTCATCTTGTGCTTCCATTTCAGTCTTCCAGGAGCATTGTGATATCCAGCATCAGGCCATCAATTTATACCTCCATGCAGCAGCAGTTCCTCTAGGAATTGCACAGTCCAGCTAGGTAGATCTACTGGAGGAAGGAAGTTCCAAGTATTTCAGCTTGGAATCCTGTGAGGGATCATCCCCTCACTTTGGAGAGACTATTTCCATCAGCTGTGAGCTATATTCCATTACTTAGCAGCAGGCTACAGCTTCAGCCCTCTTGACAGCGCAGTTCATTCCAGCGGTTGTGCAGTGTGCAGCTGCAACTTGAGCAGAGGAAGGAGGAGCTAGATCCCAAGCTTCTAGCTTGGAGATCAAGAGAAGGGACCAGCCCTTCATGTATTGAGCTGATTGGGTGCAATTGCAGCAGTGAGATCATCCATTCAGCCCCATCTCAGCAGTTACCTAGGAGGATTGCATAAGTCAGCCAGCAGGGGTGCAGTTGGAAACCCAAAAAAGCTGAAAATCCAAAGTTAAATCTGGTCAAACCATTTATGGGTTTTTCTGGGTAGAATCCGTGGTTAAAATCCCGGATCATTCTGAGCACTCCAACAGCCTCCCGCACATGGTTCTTCTTCCCAGTAGCAGCAATTTCAAGCAGCAGCAGCAATAGTAGCACAACATTTCCAGTGCTAGTTTTCATTAGTGTATTTCAGCCACTTGTTGTTGGCTTGAGTGCATCTTCTTTAGAGCACTGTGTACTTTATATTTGTTGTTGTTTATAATGATATGGCTCAGTTGTTTCTGCTCATGGTTATAATGTCTTGATGTTGCAGCATATTTCCGGCATTTTCCAGATTTTAGTATTATATTCTTTTTTGCTTATTTGGAATGTTGTAAATGTTCTATATTCCCGTCTTTTCCATTTTGGGATATTACAGTGGTATCAGAGCATGATCTTTGGCTCAGCTTGTGGGCACTTCATGACATCAGAAGAATAAGAAGAAAAAGCAGAAAAAGAAGAAGTCTTCAATGGCAAAAGGATTAAGTTTTGCCACACTTCTCTTTAGATCTATGCAGGATCTTTCCACAGAGACTAAAGAAATGAGAAGGGGAAGGCAAAGAGAACCTCAAGAGGGTTTCAAAAAGAGGAAGGTCCAAGCACTTCCTATCAACAGCATAAACAACTGGCAATGCAAAGAGCTCCATAACACTTTTCTATGTCCACTTTCCTTGCAGAAGGAGATGGAGGATACTTAGAGCATGAGACTCTGAGTAATTATCTTGTAGAGTACAAATCTCAATCAAGAGCATTCAAGGAGAATCTAACTCTCCAACAGTTTATCCAAATCAAAGAAAATCGGATATCCTGCAGCAGCAATAGAAGAAGAAGGCATATTCATAATAGATTCTTCTTGCCTACATTCGATGGATCCACAAGCACAGTAAAATCTTGGATGAAGGAGTTAGATCACTTCTTCCAGCTACACCCAGTAGCGAAAAGAGAGGCTATTGAGATGGCAGCGTTGCACCTTGAGGGTGGAGCAAAGGATTTGTGGTTCAGCGATATAAAACATGCAAGAGTGACTTCTTATGCAAACTTCACTCAAAGGCTGATTAAGAAGTTTGATAGAAGGAAACCGAAGGTACTTCCATAGAGACATTTCCCAGCATTGATGAGATAGCACAAGAAGAACAAAGGGAAGATGTCAGCATTATCACTTCGGAAGAGGAGGAACTTCCACCACCATCAGCTACAGAAGTACTTGTATCAGATGAAGGAGCACTTGCATCTTTGCAAGATGGTCTTGAGCTCTTGACAATGGGAGTGCCATGCATGATTCAAAAGATGCATGAGGAAGAAGAGGCAGATACCAGCGCTGGTGCAGCAGTAGAGGAGCATCCATCACCATCACCAGCAGTTGGAGAAGCCATTGCACCGGTTGGAGGAACTCTTGTAGCCTTACAAGATGTCCCCAAGTATCAGCTTATCCAAGGTTTGCAAACATTTCCGTCCCATATTATTTTCGCACCTTAGTTTGAGATTTGTGGGGTCATGCCATCAGGGCAATTGCATAACCAAGGGTTAGAGAACCTTGCTGATTTGGAGCAGCAAACTATCACAACGCAGAGGACCGTTGACTTGCTCAAGGAGGATATGTATAGCCATCCTAGCTGTTCAGTGTTGAGCTACACACAACACTTTGTGTTGAAGTGTGGAATTTCGGAAGATAGGATGAGCACAGTCCTAATCAGTACAATGTCGAACTATGAGTTCAACATTGTGCATGGTCATGAGACAGCAGATGCACCATCATGGAGATCAGCAACGCTGTCACTGGGGAGTAGTGATGAGTTGGGGGCCCAACTATTCTTGGAGCATTCCGATGACCGTTTCACTCATGAAGCATTGGAGGGACAGATGATAGTTGGTAGACATCTTATGATGGATAGCATTTTCCATTATCAGGATGAAGCCTTCTTGATGAGCATCTCACAGCTCAAAGAGAAGTTTCTACCTACAGCATATTCATAATCTTACGGATTCTACCGGGTCATTGATGAGATGTTCTCATGGAGTAACCTCAAGGAGGATGCACTTCAACATATCATGGAGTGCAAAGATCATCAGATTGGGGAGGATGGTATTCTCCCTTGGGTGGATACCAAGGTTGGAGCATCATATGAGTCATCACCCACAGTTGGATGGATGGGTGAAGATGATAAGCAAGTGATTGGTGACTTGCAGATCTATGACACAGAGCAACAGGAGGCATAGCAGCGCTTGTTACTCTTGAGAGAGTTTGGCCATCATATGACATATCCTATGTCAATGGGTGTGTTATTGTTTGGGACATTGCATGGCACTCACATGATGTGGCAGCAAGGAGCTTGGTTATGATGGGTTGATGTGACATTCTACATGTCAATCAGTATGTTTTTGCTCCATGGCTTGCATGATGATGATGTGAAGTGGAAACAAGAGTCATTGTTGCTTTGGTTACTCTTGAGAGAGTATGGGCTGACTTTCTCCCATACCTTGCATGATGAGGAGGGAGGATGGCAACAGGAGGCCTTACTGCGTTGGCTTTTGTTAACAGAGTATGGCCACCATACTTGGTATGATGATGGGGTGGTATGGAAACAAGAGGCATTGTTGCAGTGGTTGTTATTGAGAGAGTATGGTTTGACATTTCACATGTCAACCCATATGTCTCTGTTTCCTATTTTGCACAGTGTTGAGATGATGCTTGGAGAAAGCAGGGCTGACAGGGCCAATGATGGGAGCATGGAGAGGTACATCCTACTCCATGTAGCATGGGTTGGAGAAATAGTTCATGAGTTGGGACTTTCCTTTGGGAGGAGGAACCACTTCACTTCATATGTATCATGCAAAGAAGAGGCTCTGGAACAATGGATGGTTGCCACTTGGAGGTTCACTGATGAGGAGAGGAATCTAGCAATACAGTTGGAAGCCATTCTAGACATTCTAGAGAGGCAGCTACTGAGCTCGGCATTCATTACACATTGGAGCAGATGGCGAGGCCTTCCATATGAGGATGCCATTTGGAGGGAGATGGATTGTTGTAGCATCCACTTTTGCAGTTGCTTGAGAACAAGCAACATTTTGGCGGGGAAGAGTATAATATTCCCAATTTTCCATCAATTAATTGGAATATTAGAGTTCTTACTTTTCTTGATTAATTAAACCCCATAGATGAATAAAATCCACTTTTGGTGTGTGTATGTGGGTTATTTAGATAGTAGATCAACATTATGGAGTAGTGGAGCAACTCATTAATGAAGGAAGAGTAGAGATTATGGAGAGATAATGAGGAAGATGATGGAGATAGTGGAGGAATAAAAGTAAGATCATAGAGCATTAATGATGCAGTGATGGAGGAAGTGGTGCATTAAATGCACACATGATGGAGGGGGTGGAGATTAATTGCAGAGATCATGGAGATCATGGAGAGACAGCGCAATCTTCATGGAGACAAGTGGCCACATGTGCAGCGCAGTTATGAGGTGGGCCAAGGCTAAGGAAGGCTCACAACCATATAAGGAAGATGAGGGCAGCAAAGCAAATCAGTCTAGAATTTGATATTGTATTGTCGTTTGACATTCTTTGCACGCTTCAATTGTTTAACAATGTCTGCTGTGTTGTTTAGCACACGGGTGTTCCCGAGCGGGAATCCCACCCTTACCCACAAGGGACTTCGAGTGCCTACTCTGGGAAGGTTATTTTGAGCAGCTATTCATCATCCGGCATTGGTGCCACATTCAGCCCCTCTCTTCTGCATATAAAGCTTCAGGAATTACACATTCCTGTCTTAGGGTTTGAGAGGAGGAAGGTAGTTCTTAGCATTTCAGCTAAGAAACCGGTGGAGGGTTCATCCTTTCATCTTGTGCTTCCATTTCAGTCTTCTAGGAGAAGCATTGTGATATCCGGCATCAGGCCATCAATTTATACCTCCGTGCAGCAGCAGTTCCTCCAGGAATTGCACAGTCCAGCCAGGGAGATCTAGTGGAGGAAGGAAGTTCCAAGTATTTCAGCTTGGAATCCTGTAAAGAATCATCCCCTCACTTTGGAGGGATTATTTCCATCAGTTGTGAGCTATATTCCATCACCTAGCAGTAGGCTACAGCTTTAGCCCTCTTAACAACGCAGTTCATTCCAGCAGTTGTGTAGTGTGCAGCTGCAACTTAAGCAGAGGAAGGAAGAGATAGATCTCAAGCTTCTAGCTTGGAGATCAAGAGAAGGGACTAGCCCTTCATGTATTGCACTGATTGGGTGGTATTGCAGCAGTGAGATCATCCATTCAGCCCCATCTCAGCAGTTACCCAGGAGGATTGCGTAAGTTAGCTAGCTAGCAAGGGTGCAGTTGGCAACCCAAAAAGGGCCGAAAATCCAAAGTTAAAATCTGGCGAAACCATTTTTGGGTTTTTTGAGTAGAATCCGTGGTTAAAATCTCGGATCATTCTGAGCACTCCAGCAGCCTCGCTCACATGGTTCTTCTTCCCAGTAGTAGCAGTTTCCAGCAGCAGCAGCAGTAGCAGCACAACATGTCCAGTGCTAGTTTTCATTAGTGTATTTCAGCCACTTCTTATTGGCTTGAGTGCATCTTCTTTAGAGCTCTGTGTACTTTATATTTGTTGTTGTTTATAATGATATGACTCAGTTGTTTCTGCTCATGGTTATAATGTCTTGATGTTGCAGCATATTTCCGACATTTTCCAAATTTTAGTATTATATTCCCATTTTTCTTATTTGGAATGTTGTAAATGTTCTATATTCCTGTCTTTTCCATTTTGGGATATTACAATGAAGCTCCAATCCAAACATTGAAATGCATTAATTATCCTCCAAATTCATCCACAATAGCAAGTCTGAAATCTTTAGAGAGATGTATCCCCAAATCTAAGTGATGATGAGGAATGTAATGCACCTCTTATCAATTTATATGATCCTCTAAGGGATTTGAATTGCCTAATTAGGCCTAATAATGCCCTACAACAAAAATAATGTGCAAAATAACATCCTTTTGGTGACAAGCCAACCAAATAACTCCATAATATGAAAAATAAGCCTCTCAAGAAAGTTGAAATGATAATACAATAGCTAGGAGGGGAAGGGCTCCAAAAATAGTGATAAAGGGGATGGACCCTTGATCTCCAAGCAAATGACCTATGGTGCTCCCAAGTGAATGTGGGGGCACAAAAGCATACTCATGGGTCTCCCACTGAATCAAACAATCGTGTATCCCATATGCAAGGGTTGGAACAATGATGCAAGCTCTCCCTTTGTCTCCCATGGGGAGACAAAACCTGTCTAGGCCCTGGATTAACTGCCAAGTGCGTGGTGCAAGTGTGTAGTTAGTTGGGTAAGGTGGTCCAAGTGCATCATCATCATCAAAAAAGTGGAATACGAGCGAGCAGTGAACGGTGTTGAAGGATCCCATGGCATGGTTATCTGCTCTTTGCTATAGTGGAGGCCCATGGCTCTCAATGCACACCCTACAAATGATAATATGACCCTCTGGAGGGCTTGGACCCCGTATAGGGAGACCAAACCCCGATATGAAGACCCACCTGCGATTCCTGTATAAAATCCAATGTGTCTCCTCACCTTCCAATACAACAATTCATTAATGCAATTGAGTAAATGAGCTTACAAATCATGGAACCAAGTGGACACTTCATAGTGGCATGCCCTTCCATAATGGGATTTAGAGTGTATAGGTGTCTCCAAGTTCAAGAAGGAAGTTAATCAAGGGCCCTATTAGGTGGTTTCAACCTCTATGGGAGTGATAGGTCCATGGTACATCCATCATGTGATAGGTGTCATGTGATATAATGATGGAACGATGTGGGGCATCGGGGGAAGGCTCCAAGCCACATGCCATAGTACAAGGGTAACTATGATGAGGGAAGCCCACACTTGGGTTTATAGATGCAGGAGGGAGCAATCATGGTACATGAGTTACCCTGACCTTTGTCGTTCCACCCTTCTTCATATGCCTTTTTCCTTTTCATCGATTTTTCTTTTATAATTGCTCGAGACTCCAGGGGATAAGAACATGATGTGAATGATATAGTCGTGAATACCCCCTTAAGGTTGGACAGTTCATTGCCCACCAGGGGTTGGGACAATCATGGGTTCATTAATGATGTAGGGGGCCAATATAAGGGCCCTAGGAACCAAGGTGATAGCCATAATGATAGGGGGTAGAGCTCATGATGGCTTTTGCCCACGTGCTAAATTTGTATGTCCTAGCCATATTTTTCATTTTATGGTACATTTCCTGTTGAGAGTTGCCAAATTATGCTTTTTACTTTCTTTTAGCTACATCAACCTCTGAGGCATCGTTCCAGGCCCAATGCAAAGTGTGGATGAGGGGAGGGGGAGACTAACTCCTTGTGGACCCAAATGGGAAATAAGTGAAAAGGGGTTATAATGAGCAGAGGGGAGTGATGTATGTGATGTCGGGAAGTAGGATCACACAACCGGAATTAGGATTTCCCATGTAGTGCTACTTCTAAAGCTAGTAGCCAATAAAGGGGATCCCACGGGACTAGGATACAAGGTTAACCACCAAGTTGGCCAAGGGGGAAGAGTACAAACCAAGCCCATTCTTTCAGCCGAATCCCCCCACTAATCCATGCTCAGAAGTGTCCACGATAAGTAAGAAAAAATACCCAACTACATAATGAACCATACCTTCAGGGTTGGAAGGCCCACCTTCAAACATATGATCATAACAGATGGGTGAGGGAGCATAATGGTTGGTTCAGGTGGCGAAGATGATGGCACATTGAGCTATCTAGCGGCTACAAGGGGTTGCTGGCTGCCAGCTAAGGACCATCTAGGAGAAAAATTTCTCCTATGGGTGTCACCCACAAGTGGTGGGTAACACTACCATCCACGATTACCTACGATTACCTATAAAACTCTAGGTCTTGCGCAAGTCTTTCTAGGTCTCTTAGAGGGAGTGAAGCACATTTAGCAGCATCATTTCATCACCCTAAGCTTCCCTTGAGAGGTCCTAACTCATCTCCTAGAATCATAAACCCTAGAATATCTATCAAAGGTGATTATAATCCTACCATGACTCCTCCCATTAGTGAAAGTCTGTAAAGAGCAAGGGACATTGGCTATTTTGATAGTGGGCCGTTTTTCTATTGTTAGCACTTTGTCTAGCTCTTTGTATTGTAGGGCTTCCCTCCTCAAGGCCTGTTATATTTTGTCGTAACATTTTGGTGTCGTTGTCGAGGAGGAAGCAAATCTACCTTCCTGCTTATAATATTTGAATGGGTGATTCTATTATATAGATCCTCTTCTTGCGACTCCACAAGTTCCTACCAATGGATGTTCGAACCCAAACCATGTTAACATATCATAGGAGAGGCGATGAGTCCCCTCATACACCTTTCTTAGATAGGGTTAGCATGTGAAGAATTGTTGTTCCATGGATACAACGTGTGCTCCACCCCATAAATTTTGATAATATATTGGGAGATCCTCATCCTCTCCCATAGAATTACGATAAGGTAACCCTATTTTTTGGTGAGGAGGATGAAGACCCTCAGAGGCATGTGGCATTGTTCCAAAATTTTATTGCTGGGGGGAATTTGAAGAAGATGTAGTTATGGCCATGTTTTCCCTTACTCTTTAAAGATTATGCTCAGGATTGCTTCTTGTCCTTCTCCCCTAAGCTTATTGCATCTTGGGATGACCTCACCACTAAGTTTGGAACAAGGTTGGTAAAGGAAAGGGGACATGGTTGAATTGTACAATGACTCTCTTTCAACTAAAAGATAAGGAGGATGAACCTATCAAAGAGTTTAACCAAAGGTTCATTGTCTTCGTTAATTTGATCCCTGATAATCTTAAGCCTCCAAGTGAATTCATTTTTACAACATACCTGAGAGCGTTTACAAGGGAAATAACCTATACGGTCAGAAGTAAAAAGCCTGTGAATATTATTCAAGCCCATGAATTTGTTCTTGAAGTAAGTCAAGCTATAAATGAGCATCTGATTAGTATGGTGCACCATGTTGGTGAAGAACAAGATGATCCTTCACCCATGCCTTTAGAGAAAAGTAGCATGCCTCCTGACAAGGATATATTCCTACCTATGAAAAGAAAGGCAATGAAAAAGAAGCATAAAACAACACCTCCCAGAAATTCTAGTATTGACCCTCCAATTGTGGTATATACTATTAAACATGAATTAGGTCCTTCCCCATTTAACATTTCCCTAAACATTGATCAGTACATTTTAAGGAATTGTGGTTGATTCTAGATCTCCTCAAACAAATGTACAATCAATTCTAGGGAAGTTGAAGTCCAAGGGATCATAGAGGGAAAGGAGGTCTACATAGAAGGATACCCTAAAAAGAACAAAACCATGGATATAATTGTGGTAAAAGTGCCTCCCTGGTGGGGGATGCTTTTGTATAAGCAATGGCTAGATGAGCTAAAGGCAACCATCAATAACGACAGATCTTGTATAGAAATTCCCATGGAGGAAAATTCTTATGCCATCATATATAGGGCCTAGGCATAATTTTGCTATGTTGTTTTTGTAGCATCAGAAGTGCTCTAAGTCTCCAAAATTGTGGAGAGGCTTAGGCATATGTATTCCAAATAACCCAGAAATCGTTTGTGAAAATTCCACTCAGAATATGCTTTATTGTAAAAATTAATTATTTTAATGGGGACCCTAAGTCTAAACTTAGGGAAATTAAATAATTAAAGGGTATTAATAAAACAAAGTGTGAATGATCTAGAAAAATCGAAGATCAAGTCAGGTTATAATCTTAGCTATTGATTAGAGATCTAATCTCGGTCGTTGATGTCTCAACGAGAAGACTATAAATGAAGGTTTAAGGGCCATTTGAAAAAAAACACTGAGTGAATCTAGTGATTTAATTCTTCTGACGGAGCAGTGCTCGGATGAAGATCAGATCTAAGTGATTCCAGCGCAGAGAGGGGCAGAGATACCTTCCAGAGAGTGATTTTCTCAGTTGAAGAATCATCAGCAGAGGGAGGCGCAGAGAGATCCAGCAGAGCCAGAGAAGTTGATGCAGAGCTAGCACAGAGCCACGTAGGGCTACATAGTGGCCAAGAGGGTTTCCGATATTTTACTGTCGGATCAGATTCAGAAGCCAGGATACGGGGTGTCAAACCGGGAGGAAAAGATCTAAGATTCCGGGAGGCAAATCAATCTTCTAGTTGGGTGACGCAGTGCCTAGAGAAGTTGATGCAGGGATTGCGCAGTGGCAGCGCAGAGCCTGCCAACGACACCTCATCCAGTGACTGGATTAGTCGGGAAATTCCAATGATTGCCCGAGGTAAAACTCACAATTTTTATGCCAGTGTTTCTCTCTATGTAACTAAATAACCCTTGCCAACGACACCTCATCCAGTGACTGGAATAGTCGAAAATTCCAATAATTGCGTGAGGTAAAACTCACAATTTTTATGCTAGTATTTCTCTCTATGTAACTGAATAACCCTTGTGGTATTTAGAGATGTATTAAGAAATTGCTACTGCTTAATAATATAAAACCCTCAAATCTGCTGCACCAATTTTCCCACATTGGGTTTTTTCGGGGACTTTTGTCCAAAATAAAAGTGTCCTATGTGTGTCTTGTTCTTTGCTCATTTTCGTTGTTTCAGAATCATAAGAAATTAAGTGTAGGATGCTTCAATATTTCATGAAGAAATCTGAAATAACTATGTAATATAATTTACAAGTAGATGAAGTAGATTCAGTTGGTTGCAGCAGTATTCCTGAGATTGTTAGATCTAGGAATTTTCACATGCTAGGCCTAATATCACCCACTTATGGGAATATGATGAAGAGTTATTAGAAGAAGATTATGATTTTGGTGAATGGAGAGTGTATAAAAATGAGCCTAGCCGGAGCTTTGAATCTGAGGGGATTTGGACCATGCACTTTGATGGAGCCTACTCAAAAGTTGGTTCTAGAGTAGGTATAGTCTTAACTTCCCTATCCGAGGATTACACATTGTTTTCCTTAATGATTGAGTTTGAATGTACTAATAATGTGTCCAAGTATGAATCTCTCCTACTAGGACAAGACGTTGCTCTCTCTAAGAAAATTCGACAATTAATAGTTATAGGTGATTCTGAATTAATTGTTTCCCAGGTAAAAGGCTCTTTCAATTTAAGAATGAAAAGCTAAATCCATACGAAGAGCGGGTAATGAATGTGGTTAAGCAATTCCAAAACTTCTCAATCCAGGTTTTCCCTAGGAGCAATAATTATATCGTTGATGTCCTTGTTGTGGCTGCATCCAATTCCCAATATCCTGATGAAGATATGTCTAAGCTAAGGCGGTGTGTGATGGACACCATATATCGGGAAACCATTCCTAATTATGATGACCATTGGCCTATTTTCAAAAACGAAGAGAAGATAACTGGCTTCAATAGTAAGCCACATGACAAGCAGGAAGATTTGGTTAATAAACAACAATTTGATAGGAATGATAAAAGCATAGCCAAAGAAGATGTCCAAGATTCATTTGATACCATAGATCTGAATTTAGGGATTTTTGCTTCTCCTTTAGATGTCAAAATAAGCAAAGGACTATCCAAGCAAGAAAAGGATGAACTCAAAAAAATGCTTAGAGAATTTAAGGATGTTTTTGCTTGGTCATATCATGATTTAAAGGCATATAGCCCAGGAATTATATAACACACCATTCCTCTCAAAGAAGGGGCAAAGACTATTAGACAAAAGTTAAGAAGAATGAGCCCAAAACTTGCCCCTTCGATCAACGAAGAACTTCAAAAGACGTGGATGTTGGTATCATTGCTTCTATTCGACACTCTTCACGGATTTAAAATCTTGTGGTCACTCAAAGACTATAAATATTAGAATGTGCATTGAATTCAAAGACCTTAACCAGGTATGCTTGAAAGATAATTACCCATTTTCAAATATGGAAAAAAGTTTCCAGAGAATAACTAGCTATCCAATGATGTCATCCCTTGATGGATTTTCTGCATATAATTAAGCTGTGGTCAAGGAAGAAGACCGATTGAAGACCGCATTCACCACCTCTTGGGGGACTTAAATCCACCTCAGGATGTCATTTGGTTTATTAAACGTTGGTTCCACTTTACAAAGAGCCATGAACTTTTCCTTTAGAGACCTTATAGGAAAAATCATGGAAATATATCAAGATGACTTGACTGTGGCATCTAAGGAAAGAAAGGATCATTGTAAGAATCTAAGGAAGGCGTTCAAAAAATGTAAACAATATAACATATCCCTTAATATTAAGAAGTTTATCTTCAAGGTTGATCAAGGTAAATTGTTAGGCCATGTCGTATCTAAAAAAGGAATTAGCATTGCCCCTAAGAGGATTTAGGTAATTAAGAAGATCCCTACCCCAAAGGACGAAGGAACTCTAAGGTCATTCTTTGGTAAAATTAATTTTGTAAGAAGATTAATACCAAATTTTGTTGAAATCATTAAACCTATGAATGGCCTTATTGAAGAAGGATGTGCCTTATGTATGGGATAGTACTAAGGAAATATCTTATGAAAAAATTAAGGAAAGGATCCTAACTACTCTAAATATTTTATTATTTATTCTTTTTCCTCAAAGGATAGAATTGTTGGTATACTCATGCAGAAAGATGAAGAAAGCAATGAGTGACCCATAGCATTTAAGAGTAAACCATTAAGGGATGTTGAGACAAGGTATACTCTCACTGTAAAGCAAGCTTATGCCCTTCTCAAAAAATCACTTAAATATTTTTTAGCATATGTAGGGTATACCTATGTCCCGTAGCCCATCATAAAGGATGTGTTGTCACAAAATGATTGCCTTGGGTCAAGAGGCAAGTGGGTGGAAAATATACAGGAATATGACTTAGAGATTCATCCCAAAAAGATTATCAAGGGCCAAGGGTTGGCCGAAATGCTAACTGAAAACAACAATGAGGCCATCCGAGAAGGGGAAAATGAGCAAGTATGCGATACTACCAGTGAACTTGAAAATGATGAGTTGTAATCTCATACCATCTACTATTTGTGTAACTTGACTGCCCCTCCATGATTAGTTGATCACAAGAGAAGATCCCTTAGGCTGAAGGCCACAAAGTATTGCTTGACTCAAGAAGGGCTTGGTTGGATGAGCCCGGATGGGGTTATTCTTCGCATAAGTAAAGATGAGTCCCAAAATCTTATAAATGAGTTCCACAAAATATTAAGGGCATGATATTATTGGCCTTCAATTTTTGATTAGAGATCAATCTTGGTCGTTGATGTCTCAACGAGAAGACTATAAAGGAAGGTTTGAGGGCCATTTGAAAAAAAACACCGAGTGAATCTAGTGATTTAATTCTTCTAACGGAGCAGTGCTCGAACGAAGATCAGATCTAAGTGATTCCAGTGCAAAGAGGGGCAGAGATACTTTCCAGAGAGTGATTTTCTCAGTCGAAGAATCATCAGCAGAGGGAGGCAAAGAGAGATCCAGCAGAGACAGAGAAGTTGATGCAGAGCCAGCGCAGAGCCATGTAGGGCTACACAGTGGCCAAGAGGGTTTCCGATATTTTACTGTCGGATCAGATTCAGAAGCCGGGATCCGGGGTGTGTGACCGGGGGGAAAAGATCTGAGATTCCGAGAGGCAGATCGATCTTCTAGTTGGGTGACGCAGTGCCTAGAGAAGTTGATGCAGGGATTGCATAGTGGCAGCACAGAGCCTACCAACGACACCTCATCCAATGACTGGATTAGTCGGGAAATTCCAATGATTGCGTGAGGTAAAACTCACAATTTTTATGACAGTATTTCTCTCTATGTAACTGAATAACCCTTGCCAACAACACCTCATCCAGTGACTGGATTAGTCGGGAAATTCCAATGATTGCGTGAGGTAAAACTCACAATTTTTATGTCATTATTTCTCTCTATGTAACTGAATAACCCTTGTGGTATTCAAAGATGTATTCAGAAATTGCTACTGCTTAATAATATAAAACCCTCAAACCTGCTGCACCAGTTTTCCCACATTGGGTTTTTCCAGGGACTTTTGTCCAAAATAAAGGTATCCTATGTATGTCTTGTTCTTTGCTCATTTTCCTTGTTTCAGAATCATAAGAAATTAAGTGTAGGATGCTTCAATATTTCATGAAGAAATCTGAAATAACTATGTAATGTAATTTACAAGTAGATGAAGTAGATTCAGTTGGTTGCAGTAGGATTCCTGAGATTGTTAGATCTAGGAATTTTCACATGCTAGGCCTAATATCACCCTCTCATGGAAATATGATGAAGAGTTATTAGAAGAAGATTATGATTTTGGTGAATGGAGAGTGTATAAAAATGAGCCTAGCCGGAGCTTTGAATCTGAGGGGATTTGGACCATGTACTTTGATGGAGCCTACTCAAAAGTTGGTTCTAGAGTAGGTATAGTCTTAATTTCCCTATCTGAGGATTACACATTGCTTTCCTTAATGATTGAGTTTGAATGTACTAATAATGTGTCCAAGTATGAATCCCTCCTACTAGGACTAGACATTGCTCACTCTAAGAAAATTCGACAATTAATAGTTATAGGTGATTCTGAATTAATTGTTTCCCACGTAAAAGGCTATTTCAATTTAAGAATGAAAAGCTAAAGCCATACAAAGAGCGGGTAATGAATGTGGTTAAGCAATTCCAAAACTTCTCAATCCAGGTTTTCCCTAGGAGAAATAATTATATCGTTGATGTACTTGTTGTGGCTGCATCCAATTCCCAATATCCTGATGAAGATATGTCTAAGCTAAGGCGGTGTGTGATGGACACCATATATCGGGAAATCATTCCTAATTATGATGACCATTGGCCTATTTTCAAAAACGAATTGGAGATAATTGGCTTCAATAGTAAGCCACATGACAAGCAAGAAGATTTGGTTAATAAACAACAATTTGATAGGAATGATAAAAGCATAGCCAAAGAAGATATCCAAGATTCATTTGATACCATAGATCTAAATTTAGGGATTTTTGCTTCTCCTCAAAATGTCAAAATAAGCAAAGGACTATCCAAGCAAGAAAAGGATGAACTCAAAAAAAATGCTTAGGGAATTTAAGGATGCTTTTGCTTGGTCATATCATGATTTAAAGGCATATAGCCCAAGAATTATATAACACACCATTCCTCTCAAAGAAGGGGCAAAGACTATTAGACAAAAGTTAAGAAGAATGAATCCAAAACTTGCCCCTTCAATCAAGGAAGAGCTTCAAAAGATGTGGATGTTGGTATCATTGCTTCTATTCGACACTCTTCACGGATTTATTATCTTGTGGTCACTCAAAGACTCTAAATATTAGAATGTGCATTGAATTCAAAGACCTTAACCAGGTATGCTTGAAAGATAATTACCCACTTTCAAATATGGAAAAATATTTCCAAAGAATAACTGGCTCTCCAATGATGTCATCCCTTGATGGATTTTCTGCATATAATTAAGTTGTGGTCAAGGAAGAAGACCGATTGAAGACCGCATTCACCACCTCCTGGGGGACTTACATGCACCTCAGGATTTCATTTGGTTTATTAAACGTTGGTTCCACTTTACAAAGAGCCATGAACTTTTCCTTTAGAGACCTTATAGGAAAAATCATAGAAATATATCAAGATGACTTGACTGTGGCATCTAAGGAAGAAAGGATCATTGTAAGAATCTAAGGAAGGCGTTCAAAAAATGTAAACAATATAACATATCCCTTATTCTTAAGAAGTTTTTCTTCAAGGTTGATCAAGGTAAATTGTTAGGCCATGTCGTATCTAAAAAAGGAATTAGCATTGACCCTAAGAGGATTGAGGTAATTAAGAAGATCCCTACCCCAAAGGAGAAAGGAACCCTAAGGTCATTCTTTGGTAAAATTAATTTTGTAAGAAAACCTATGAATGGCTTATTGAAGAAGGATGTGCCTTATGTATGGGATAGTACTAAGGAAAGATCTTATAAAAAAATTAAGGAAAGGATCCTAACTACTCTAAATATTTTATTATTTATTCTTTTTCCTCAAAGGATAGAATTGTTGGTATACTCATGGAGAAAGATGAAGAAGGCAATGAGTGACCAATAGCATTTAAGAGTAAACCATTAAGGGATGTTGAGACAAGGTATACTCTCACTGTAAAGCAAGCTTATGCCCTTGTCAAAAAATCACTTAAATAATTTTTAGCATATGTAAGGTATAATAAGATACATGCCTATGTCCTGTAGCCCATCATAAAGGATGTGTTGTCACAAAATGATTGCCTTGGGTCAAGAGGCAAGTGGGTGCAAAATATACAGGAATATGACTTAGAGATTCATCCCAAAAAGATTATCAAGGGGCAAGGGTTGGCCGAAATGCTAACTGAAAACAACAATGAGGCCATCCAAGAAGGGGAAAATGAGCAAGTATGCGATACTGCCAGTGAACTTGAAAATGATGAGTTGTATTCTCATACCATCTAATATTTGTGTAACTTGACTGCCCCTCCATGATTAGTTGAACACGAGAGAAGATCCCTTAGGCTGAAGGCCACGAAGTATTTCTTGACTCAAGAAGGGCTTGGTTGGATGAGCCTGGATGGGGTCATTCTTTGCGTAAGTAAAGATGAGTCCCAAAACCTTATAAATGAGTTCCACAAAATATTAAGGGCATGATATTATTGGCCTTCAATTTTTGTTGATACATTGAACTTTGTTAAAAGATGCCAACCATGCCAATTGTTCACCAGGAAGCAAAAACTTTCTACTATGCCTCTAAAGAATATCATAGTGGAAGCTCCTTTTTAACAAAGGGGCCTTGATTTCATCAGAAATTCAAAGATAATTCAAGCAATGGATATAAATGGATACTTACTACCACTGATTATTTTACCAAATGGGTGGAAGTTATGCCTACAAAGAAGGCTACTAATCAAAGTTGTTATGGATTTCCTTGAGGAAAGAATCATCACTATTTGGTGTGCCCGCCAAAATCATAATTGATAATGCCAAATCATTTGAATCCATGGCGCTAACATCAATGTGCAACAAGTATGGAATAATATTGTCACATTCGTCTAAATATTACCCTTAAGGAAATGGCCAGGCTGAATCTAGAAATAAGAACCTCATAAAGATCATTAACCGAACAGTGGGAGAAAAAAAACGAAATAGGGATAAGAAAATTAAATATGCTCTTTAGACTAACCGTACCGCCATAAAAGCCTCAAGTGGATATATCCTGTTTCAATTAGTCTATGGAGCTGAGACCAAATTATGTATTCAATTACAATTCCCATGCTGGAATGTTTAAAAGCATTCCCTAAACAGTAAGATGCCATACAAGCACGAATTGATCAACTCATAGAAGTTGATAAGGTTAGGAGAAAATCCCTTGATTAGATTGGATGAAGTCATGAAAGATGAAGAGCACCTTTGATAAACATGTCAAAAACAAGACCTTCGGGCCCAAGAGATTAGTCCTATTGTGGGACAAAAGAAGAGAGAAGCCTGGTATGATAAAGAAGCTTGAAAACCTATGGATTGGTCCCTATAAGATATCTGAAATAGTCAGTATAAATGCCTATCATTTACAGACTCTTAATAGAGAACCCATTCTCTCCCCGTGAATGGGAAACTCTTCAAAGAGTATTTTACCGAAGGTACTTGACATTGTATACTATGCATGTCAGAGTAGGATGCATTGCATATTGATTTTGCATAGCTACTATTATCATATCATGTTCTCATGATAGATTAGATTTCATTAGATCAGACTTTCATCTTAGAATGAATTTATTTCTTTGTATGGTTTTATTATTTGGTAAAAAAACATGGGCAATAAAAGTACACCCAGGGAACATGCTTCCAACATGGATTGTGATGTGCAGGATATAGGTCTTCCATCCCAGAGGATTTCTAGTGTTCTCATGACCTCCCCATTCAAGTATGTGGATCATGCGCTATACGGTGAGCTCATGTCCTAGTTGGAGACGGATGCTACCCACCAAAAGTAGGTGACCCCATAGAATAATTTTCATCTCATATATTATGCCATTTGATCTCTGCCACCTGCATCAGTTTTATGTCTCCTCGCCCATTTGTTAAGAGCATATATTAGAAGGTGGGAAATACAACCCAAAGGTATGTTTTTCATTATGCACTATGGTGCATTTGCTTATTTGTCTTGGGAATCTTGGTCATGGATAACTCGGTGACTTGGAAGAAGGAAGGACTCTGACCATGGTTTTTTTCCCTTACATTAAATGGCGGGTTAATCCTCAATCCTAGTTCTATGGGATCTCCCCTATTGGCCTATATATTTAGGAAGGGTACTACTTGGGAAACCGAGATGTTGGTAGTGTGGTCTTGTTTTCCTGTCCACATTTTTCACTCCCCTCTGCACATTACAAGCCCTATTTCATCATTTTTGTTCTCTAGGTCCACATGACCATTGGGTCCACAAGGCCGGGTCTGGAAACATTGCCTTAACAATTGATGCAACAAAAAGAAAACTAAAATCATATCATGACCACAAGAAAAAATAAAGAAAAAGAATGTTATTAAATGCAAAAGATGGCTAGGACATTTAATATAGCACATGGGCAAAAGTCAAACATGAGCTCTACCCCTTATCATTATGGCCATCACCCTAGTTCCTAGGGCCCATGAGTGCCCCCACATCATTAAAGGAATCCATGCACATCCCAACCCTTGGTGGGAAATTAATTACCTCACCTTAAGGGGGTAATAACTACTTTACATCATACATAGCATGCTCTAATTTCCTGGAGCCCCAAGAAGTAATACAAAGAAAAAACAAGAAAAGGCAAAAGGAAAATAGAGAGGGGTAGAAAAACAAAGATCAAGGTAACTCATGTATCCACGATTGTTCCCTCCTGCATCTATATACCCAATATGTGAACATCCCTAATCCTTTTTATCCTTGAGCCCATGGGATTTGGCCTTGAGACCCCCGTGTCCACTTCCATTCATCATCATTCACATCAAATATATCAATTCAAGGATGTAATAAGGACCTATTGTTACCCTTTAGGGTTGGAAACACTTAATAGGGTTGTTTATTAACCACTTCTACCTAGGGAGGTAACACTACTTTGAGATCAAAGTCCCAAATTTGGAAGGGAAACCCCCATATGAAGCCTTAATTTTCCCTTGATTGATAAGCTTGGTTCACTTAGATGCACTAATGAAATATTTATCTGAAAGCAAGGATGTTTCACTAGACATTATATGTGATTGGAAGGTGAATTCATCATGGGCTTGGCAACTTAATTGGGCCCCAAGTCCACTAGAGGACCATATTGACACCTCCGAGTGAAGTGTCAAGAGCCATGGGGCTCCCATCATGCGCAGATCATCATTTCACGTCGTGGAACCTTCAACACCCTCAACAATATGCTCATTACCCCACATTGTTACTTGTGATTCTTTATCTATTTAACTGTTACTTGTACATTGTTTTGGTATTACTGTTATTTTTCCATTAGGAATATTACAGTGGCATTAGAGCATGATCTTGGCCAGTTGTGGGGAAGCTAGCAAGATCATGGAGGTGTTAGGAATGCATGCACAATGATTGGTGAAACTATGGACACTCCAATGACGCAAGAGAGGAGAATGCATGGAGAGCTAGGAGAAAAATGAGCAGCCTAGAAGGGGTGGTCAGAGACAGGTTCTAAAGGAGTTGGTGAGGCAGAACTAGCAGGTTCTAGATATGATCCAACAAATGATGGGAATTCAACCACAGAACCAGCAAGGACAAATCAACAATGGAGAAAGGGGTTCACGAACTAGAGAAGGAAGCCACGCACATGCACGCACATTATAGCATAACAACACCCATGCATATGGCTAGACTAGCCATCCCACCATGCCTCAATTTCTGGATGACCCTAAGAGGGAGAGAGAGTTGGATACTTTTGCAGATTTGTTGAAGTATTTCTCAGATGGGATTGATGAATATGATGTGTTGGATCCTAGGATTAGGAGGGCTCTATCGTTTGGGGAGTTTTTCCATTTGAAGGAGAAGCATAGATCAAGGGTTGGATCATCATATAGAGGGGGGAAACTTGATGATGAGACTCTAAGGGACCTTACAGGGAGGATTTTTTGCTTTACAAGTCAAAAGTCGTGGACCCCAACGCGTAGATACACCAAGGGCAAGGCCCATTACATGGAGGTGCTTCCCGAGGACAAGCCTAAGGAGGAGGCTGAGCATGAGGTAGATAGCACCAGTATCAGAAAGCACATTGATGGCAAGGGTTGAGACAGTGGTAGAGAGAGTGGAGCACACACCCATAAGAGCATCCATTGACAAGATGTCAATAGACACAAAGGCATCTAGATTCATGAAAGAGATTTCAGACGGCAGCCACCTATCGCTAACTGTGAGAATGCTTCGCATGATGGTTGTCTATAGAGGAGCAGTGAGTGGCTCATGTGGAGCCTATGATGTAGGAGGATGCACAACCATCTTTTGGGCTAGCCACTGATGAGGGGCAACAAAGAGAGCACATGTTGGGACTTCAACATAGATCACTTTAGAGACACATTGATGGGGCTTTCAGTATTACTAGCCCACCTCTATGCATGGGACAAAGAGCAAAGTTATCTAGTCATACCATAGGGGATGACCAGGACAGCAGGATTAAGCGACATGCGCTGAGTATGGCACAACATCAACATGGAGGGCTTGTTTCGTGCACAGGAGATAGTGTATTCGATCTCTCCTTTGGGATAGGATGGCGAGAAGTACTCAGCTAGTACTCAATGGAGTAGGCTAGGTGTCTGGGTATATCCAGGGCTATGGGTTACCAGTGGGGCTCAAGGGCTAGAATGTTGTTGCGATACAGGTGGGATTCCCCGTCACATCATGGACTTGATTAGTGATGGTGTTAGTGGTATGATGGATCTGATGACTGATCACATGCACACTTTCAGGTCTTCATCAGATGCACTAGTGACAAGTTGGGTCGACAGGGGGGCAAGAAGAACTCGTGATGTCTTGGCATGTTGACTATGCGTGGGGTCGCATATTGATTAGTACACTATGGCAGTAGCTTGTAGGAGGATGTGGCATTAGCAGGCCACTTGACAGGGCATTGTATGGAGACGATGCTCTCTCATTGATGTATTGGGCATAGGAGATACTAAGGATCGACACCGTAGTGTTATTCCTATTAGCATGTGTGGAGTTAGGCCACTCAAGTCTACCAGAGCAGATGAGGAGGTGTAGCTCAAATCATGGTGGGTTCACTAGTAGAGTGGTGGATGCATTTGCACATGTGGGATACCAAATAATATCGGTGGTTATGGCAGTGGACGTTGGAGTCCGCAGTGAACAGGGTTGTGCCACGGAGTTCAATGTTATGCAAAGGAGTGTGGGAGTACGTGTATGTGTACAACAGAGTATGATGATGCACAACATATTGTTGGAGCGTTGCATCCAAAGGGATCTCCTGATGGGGGCAACAGGCGTACCATTGGGTTTGGCTTACCTAGGATCGATGAGGGCACTGGCAAGCACCTCTCAGACATATCCCACTAGACTCACATGCATATTCCTCCTTCGTATTGCTCGCAGTCTCTAAGGATTTGGTTGTTGTCCCTTAACACTCTTAGCACGAGCATCAAGGTGCAGGGAGCTCACCTGAGAGTTGGATTTAGTGCGCTAAGAGAGAGACTTCCCAGCAGTGGCATATGGTCAGGGCACGAGTTGGCAAATGCAAATTTGGGATTGGCCTGACTTGCTATAGTGGTAGCACGTACGCCACCCTTGAGCTCACACTTATGGAGATGCATGGCACATTTTGGGCGAGAAATTTTGAGGTGTCATAGGAGCATGTACAGCAAGTGGTGGACCTTTCTCATAGAAATATGTTTAAACTCCGGGCAATATCGGGGTGTGCCCTCAAGAGACAGGAAAACAGATCTCATAGTGTGGTATGGCAGGTGCAGGGTAGTTTTGCATGCACCAGATTTATTCATGATATGTGGAGTCTATATATGGATTGCATATAGGGACCAGAGACATGGCACAAGTGGATTCCAATAGTTGTGACGACTATACCGCAACAAATCTAGCTATGGGATCCAGGGATACAATTGGCTGATAGATCACTCCATTTCGTGATGAGCAAGATCATGGCAGAGGGTGATCTAGTTCACTTTGGGTTTGATACATGGGGGTTCATTGAGAACTCCATTGTATGGCTAGACATATTTTTCTTGTTGTTGCTCAGATCGGTATTAGCTTTGGATGGGTCGACATTGACATCATGGAGATGCCTGGGCAAGATGAGTTTGGCCTTTACAGATATTTCATCATCAGATTCTAGGAGAGGAGGATAAGGTTTGGGCACAATGTGTTGTTAGTTATAGTCAGAGTAGCGCAGCGTCAGCATGGTGGTACCCTCTTGAGATTATAGCTTGGCACCCTGACAATACAAGGCTAGGCAGTTCAACTACCCTTATGAATCAGTTGTTTTCTGCAGGAGGAGATCAGGAAGATCTTCCATTGGGTTTTAGTGGTTCAATGGTGACATGGGGTACTTCACCAGTATGGCAGGATGTTCAGTAGGTAGAGATCAGGGGGAGCACATGCGTGTGAGGATTCATCTCCACATGGGTTAGACTATATCTTTAAGAGTTTACACTTGAAGTGTATGGGATCGATTACTCAGTAGGGCAACTTCTTAAGGATTTGACCAGAATTTTACATCACCAAGGTGCACTACTTACTGAGGATATGCAAAGGGCTTCTAGCAACTATATCTTGTTGGATAGCGAGTGGAGAGAAGGGGGCTTCACATGGATTATGATGGTTTGGGAACTTGTTGTCATAGGATTTGTTCATGTGATCGTAGTGCAACAACGAGTGCTTAAGTGGAACATTTGGGACCCTGGCATTAGCCAACCCAACTTGTGGAGCAACGCATACGGTGATATTGCTTGAGGACAAGCAATTTTTGGCGAAGAGGACTGTAATGTTCCCAATTTTGTGAGTGCAAAAATCATTAAGCAGTTTTGCCAATTTTTGGTAATATTAATAAAAAAGGGGAAAATATTATTTTATGGGAGAAAAGCGGAAATTATTATTTTAATAGAGAATGGAGGAAAATTATTATTTTATTGGAGAATTGCAGCAAAATAATATTTTATTGTAGAATGGAGGCAAATTATTATTTTATTTAAATGGCGGCAATAGTCTCCTAGTGGAAAATGGCCGCCACCAATAAAATAATATTAAAAAGGAGTCTAGAAGTATGGGGAGAAATTATAAAGGGAGGATGAACTCATTTGTTGATCATCATTTGTCTATCTATCTTCAGAACTTGAACTCTCTTAGAGTTGTTGAGCACATGAAGAGAAGTGTTGCTAAGCACAGGAATTCCAAGAAAAAATTCCACCCTCATTTCGGAGAACTTCGAGTGTCTCCAAACTGAGGAATTTGGGAGTCCAGTTCAGGGCTTCCCTTGAGCTGAATTACAAAATTTCCAGTCAGTTCTGCGTGGTCTCTTAGGCGCAGAAGGAAATTCGTATTAGCTGATTGTAGTAGCTTCCTTTGATTGGAGATTCCGAGCATTTGTAGAAGTATTTCCCTTGGTTGAAGGTGGAGATTAGTACCATTTTGCAAGGCTCAAGTGGAGGGTATTTGTTGGGTCAAATTTTTCTATTTTTTGGGAAATTCACACTTTTTTGGGCTTTCTGAGTCAATTGGATTTAGCCCAATATTTTTCTAGGTTTTTGTGGATTTGGTGTGAAGAGATTTGAGTTAATTTTGCAGAATTTTCTAAGCAGTTCTGAGGGCATAATTCCAATTCTTCTCCAGCAAAAATAGTAGTATTTTTTTGGGTAATCCACACATTTTGGGGCTTTCCGGGTCACCTGGAATTAGCCCAAAAATTTTATGTGTTTTTGTGGTTTTGGTGAGAGGAGTCCATGGCTAAAATTTCAGAGCATTCCAAGGAATATTCAGCCCTGAGATCAACATTCCAGCCAACAGTCAACAACAGATTATTTCTAGGTAGTGCGTAGATCACTTGGTGGACACTTCCACACTTAGGTTCGAGCTATTTTTTTGGGTTTTTCTCAGCTTGCATAGCAAGCCCAGATTCTATCATTTCAGCCATTTTATGTACATGTTCCCAGTATATTAACAAAATGGCTCAGAATATTTTGTTGGTATCTATTGTGTTTTGATTTGGGTTGTGATTCTTTATCTACTTAACTGTTACATGTACATTGTTTTGGTATTACTGTAAATTTTTCAATTAGGAATATTACAGCCAACTGGTACACACGATTTAATTTGTTCTAGTCTCTATGGTGTTTATGAGGCTAAGGAACACAAGATCTCCATAAACCAGAAAAGGTTTCTCAAGAAACGCCTTAGAAACACATCAATTAGATTAATTAGCCAATAATTAAATTTTTCCTAAGTCCTAGGAACACTAGTTTATTAAATTATATTAATTAAGGAAAATTGATTTTGCTCTAGAGACCTCCGAAAAAGTCATTTTATGGAGTCAAGATGACCTTAGCCATCGATTGTGATTATATCATGGCCATTGATTGATCAACAAGAGATTATAAGAGCAAGTCGATGGGGTTTGGAGGGAGATACACACCAATAGCAAGGGTTCAACAGAGATTTGGGAGGAGAATTCCGGAGAGAATTTCCATAGTTTTTCTCTAGTTTCTTAGTGACAGGGAAGGAGGTTGATCCTATCTACAGGAGGCCGAAATAGCAATGTGAGTTAGCTAGTGCGAGTTTCCCAGAGGAGCTCGTTTCAGTTTGTTAGTGTAGGATCTATCACCCGAAGAAAGAGTGAGTGGGTCATGGAAGTTGTTGGAGGCAGATCAACTTGCAGGAAGGGATTCCAAAGGCTATGCAAATTTTCCCAACGTTGTAGTGCACATTTCTGGCAGGCTGTGCGAATAGCCAGGAGGACTGTGAGTTGGTTGGAAGAGGCTAGTTTGATTTGTAGAGGAGACTTTGTGTCTCCAAACTATTTTTCTAGTGGAGATTAATATTTGTAGGAGCCTTTCCATCATCAAGCAAGAAGATCATTGTACTCTTAAATTGTTGAAGATTAATAATATAAACCCTCATCTACTGCACTGGTTTTCCCCACATTGGGGTTTTTCCAGGGACGATTGTCCAAAAATATTGGTGTCGAATTTTATGTGTGTGCATTATTTTCTCAGTTCCAATACTTAATTTTAAGAAGAATTGCAGTAGTGAATTTAACATTATTTGCCATAATAATTATGAAGACAAATAAACTACATAAGTTAGAAGATAAATATTTAGTTACTGCATTCGTGGAAATTTCACATCAATCAAGTGTGGAATATTGATGACATAACAAGAAGTCCTCGTTTTTTAAGAAACATAGGGTGTGATGGCTGTATAGGATTTTAAGGAAAGTAATTTCAAGGGTGTGGAAACTACAATGGATAACCCAACATCAATTAAACAATGTCCTTCAATGCTAGTAGAGGGAAATAACTTAATAAATGTTTCCCACCACCTATGGGTTGTGTATATATTAGAAATTATTTATCCTAGATGGTCCTCAGCTAGCAGCCCCTTGCATCCACTAGATAGCTCGATGTGCCATTATCTCTGCCACCCGAGCCAACCAAGTGGTCCCTCGCCCATCTATTATGATTGTATGTTTGAAGGTGGGCCTCCTGACCCCAAAAGGTATGGCTTTTCATTGGTCTAGTTGAGTAATTTTCATTACTTGTCATAGGCACTTTTGGGCATGGATTGGTGGAGGGATTCGATGCAAAGAGTGGGCTAGGTTTGTCCTCTTGTCTCCACTGCCCAATTTCGTGGTTAACCTTGTACCCTAGTCCCATGGGATCTCCTTTACTGGCCATTAGCTTTAGGGTTGGCACTACAAGGGAAATCCTGATTTTCGTCGTTCGGTCCCGCTTCCCGACACCATAGACATCGCCCCCATCCACTCATTTTAGCCCCATTCATCTCTTTTCCCATCTGAGTCCACATATGTCTGTTGGGTCCACATAGGGTTAGCCTCCCCCTATCCTTTCCCACACCTTGGGTCGGGCCTGGAACGATGCCCTGGAGGTTGATACTACTCAAAGAAAAGAAAAAGCATAATTTGGCCACTCTCAATAGGAAATGTACCACAAAATGCAAAAGATGGCCAGGAAATACGAATTTAGGTCCTGGGAAAAAGCCAAACATGGCTTCTACCCCTTATCCATGGCCATCACCCTGGTTCCTGTGAGCCCTAGATGAGCCCCCTCCATCATTAAGGAACCCATTATTGTCCCAACCCTTGGTGGGCGATGAATTGCCCCACCTTAAGGGGGTATCCACTGCTATATATATCACAACATGCTCTCATCCCCTAGAGCCCCAAGCAGCTATGAAGAAAAATAAATCAAAGGAATAAGGCATATGAAGAAGGGTGGAAAAACAAAGTCCGGGTAACTCATGTACCACAATTTTCTCCCTCCTACACTCATATACCCAAGTGTGGGCTTCCCTTATTATAGCTACCCATGTACCATGACATGTGGTCTGGATGATTCCCCTGATCCCCACTTTGTTCCACTACTTTATTATGTGCCACCTACCACTTGAGGGATGTACCGAGGACATGTCACCCCCTTTAGAGGTTGAAACCTATGTCACAGGGTTCGCTGAATTTGAACCTTGAGGTTCGAAAGTAAGCGAACCAAAATAAAAATTCAAATTCTTTCAGGTTCGGTGAACCTGATAGTCGAACCTCAACGAATTTGAACGTCAACAAATTCAAACCTAAAGATGAACCTGAAGCCGAATTTTATAATTTTTTTTTTTAATTTGGGATTTGATGTTAGAATTAGAGCAGTTTTTGTCAGTTGTTTTAAGGTTTATGAGAAAAACCATGGGCAGCGCATGGTTTTCTCTTATTCTGCTTCCCGCCAATTAGTTTCCCGCAGTGGCCACTGGTTTGTCTTTATTTACCATGGTTGTCGATAGATTTTCACAAGCCAACTTTAGTCTAAGTGTACTCGCTCTATTGTGCTCAGTGTTGTATTCTATGCAACTTCGTCAATTCAATTTTTAGATGCTGCTTGTCCCCGCCTCCCGAAGCGTGAGGTGAATAGTGGTTGTGATTTGTGACACGTGGGTGCTCATTGCTATTCATATAACTTTATTGATTGATTTTAATTTTTTATTATTTTATGTCATATATATATGCTGAAAAATATGTATAGTCGAACTTAATGTCGAACCTCATGCGAACCTCATCAGAAAATTCAAATTCGAACCAAACTTAATTGTTGTTGAACTCGAATTCGAACCCGAACCATGTGACATAGGTTGAAACCACCGAATAGGGTCCTTTATTAACCCCCTATTGAGCTTGCAGACACTTGTCCGTGCCAAAGCCCACTATGGAAGGGCATACCACCATGAAATTCCCCATTGATTCCAAGACTTGTAAGCTATTTTACTTGATTATTCTAATGTTTTGTTGTATTGGAGGGCAAGGGGACGCATTGGATCTTATGCAGGATTGCAAGTGGGTCTCCATTTGGGGCTTTGTCTCCCTATATGAGGTCCTAGCCCTCGAGAGGACCACATTGGCACTTGTAGGGTGAGAGTTGAGAGCCATGGGCCTCCACCATAGTAGAGAGTACTTCATGGATCCCCAACACCACTTGTTAGCCACCCATATTTTTCAATTATAGCAGTTGGTGGCTAAATGTTCTTTGCAGCCTTCAAGAAACAAGTTTAATCCTGAAAATTGTTGGTACTTGAAGTCTGTTGGTAAGAGTCCAAATTACTGTTCGGTTCTGCATACTCCTCTTCTTCTCTACCTCTGATGTTCCATGTAAATCTGAATCAAATATTGCTGCGTCCTTCCCCTTTTTCCTCCCCCCTTCTTCCATCTTCCCTTCATTTCTTCAAGTCTCCTTTCATCCATAAAAAACCCCATCAGACCCTTTTATATCCCTTATTCCTCCATTGATCTCATTTCCTAAGGTCAAAAACCCACTTTTTGACCTATCGGAGCCTTTCCCCTCTTGCAAAAGTCATTAAAAAACCATAGAAAAACATACATTTTCTATGCGTTGGGCTTTGGCCCCTCAGGCTAAGCCCCCGCTTTCTCTCCATCCATATGTCCCCCCGCCAGAACCGTGTGCTAAAGTCCGCAGGGCGCTTAACCCTCAGAAATAATTTATCACCCGAAAACATTGAAAACCTTTGTAAAAAGTAAAGTCGGGTTTATTTTATTTTTTCCACCGAGGAAAATCATATTAAAACTCCGCCGTCGATCTGTCCCACGGATCAACGGTGCGGAGTGTACCGTCATCTGGTGGACCCCCCCCCCTTTTTCGCCGCGCTGTTTTTCATTTCCGCCTGTTTCGTGCCCGCACCACCTTTCGTCCGGAAGCGGTTTTGTGCCGTCGGCCAGCGATCCCACACGCTGGCCGACACGTGTTCTCCACCTCACCCCCAAAACCGCCGTTCTGTGCCTTTTCCCCGCGCGTTAAACCTCGTCCTATGGCCCCGCAGCGGGATTCATCCCCGCCGTCGGATCTGGGCCCTCCCATCCGACGGTTCTTGATCGCCTTTCCCGCTCACCCTTTAACAAACTCGCCCACCCGTTAAAATCTTCTCCGGCGCTTCCAAGAGCCGATCCCCACTGTCGATCTCCGCGGATCGACGGCTCTCGTTCGTTTCTCCCGATTTTGTTGTACAGTCCACTTTCCTCCCCGTTGACTGTTCGATTTGCTCCCAACCGTTGATCGCGATGCGATCAACGGCCCCGATCTCTCCATTCTCCCGCACGCCCTCCGATGCAGTCTATCCATATAACGCAGGATTTCCTCATTTTTCTTGTTTTTTGCAGGTTTTTAAGGTTTTTCTTCGTATTCTATGAAAATCTAAGGGATGAGGGTGACGACTCCAGTCCTCCCGATTTGTCCAGGGAATCGATCATACGAAGAAGAACAAAGATATCTACAAAGTTTCATGAGCTTTGGTTGCCGCACGTCCCTGTAAAGCTTGAAGAATGCCGCCAATATCAGAGCAGAGAAAGAGTATCGGATTGAAGATAGAATGAACCAGAGCAGTGGTTTTGTGAGAAGATTGGCGGGGATTACGGCTAACACGGTTATCAAAAGCCTAATCCCCGGCTCAGAACACGGATTAAAGCAAAACCTAAAAGTGTTCAGCAAACAGATCGCCTCCACCGCCATACTTTGAGGCGAATTGATTCCTCAACCACCACAGTGCCACCTATTGCCTCAGAACGCTCAATCAGAGGATGAATTTATTGAACAGGATCAGATATTATGCCTCGAACAACCAAAGAAGTTATTACTGCACCGGATTTCAACGACAAAATATCTGCAGAGCAACCCTAACAGTACGCAGAGCCTCAAAGGTCAATATAAGCTCTCTTCGAGCTTACTTCTTAAGTATAAACACATTAATGCAATGTAACACCTGTAGAATTTCTTCATCGAACCTCACGGGGTCAGGAAGACATTAATTCTGCATTGAGTGTGTTTGAGATCTTTTAATCAGATCTCACCTCCTCATCCTTCTATAAATACTTCAATAGAAGATGAGTGAGGGGTTGGTTTTTTATTAGTTGGTTGTCAATGTAATTGCTGAAGCGCTGTAGCTATTTCTGAGTGGGAAACTCTTGACTGTAAATAGTGGTTTCATGGGCTCTTGGAGCTCTGCTTGTAACAACTAGGTTAGGTTGTGAAGAGAGATGTATTAAAACATTGGACTTGAAGATTGTAACCGGTTTGAAGCAATCAATACAAGCTGATTTATGGGATCCTGGTCTATGCTGATGGTGATGTTATTCTCATTGTAACTTGTCATTTTATTTCAGTTTTCAATTTGTTTCATTTTCCACTATAAAGAACAGTTTAAACAGTGTTAGAATTTGCTGTATACCAGTGATCTTCTCTGGCTGAAAAATCTTTATCCCAATGTTTTCTTCTTATTGTGTTATTTAGGAATGATTTAATTCGGTCTAAGTACAGAGATGCTAGCGTCCCCTCATCTTTTCGTCACTGCCGAATGTTGTTTTTAAATGTTACTTTCATATATGTTGTGTAAGGAATGAATTGAGGAAATCAAAGGTTAGCCCTGAGTCCCTTTCTTGTTTGCTCAACTATTTGTCTGTTTCCCTTAGGATGTGTCAAAAGCTGACTAGTTTCAAAGCACTTATCAGATCTTAGGCCGTTCTGTGTTATCTTGGTGATTGTCTTGGAAGTAACTAAGTAAAGAAGAGCTAAGATGAGGAGAAAGGTGAGCCCTGCCCGCTAGTTTCTGCTCCAAAGGTTACCTTCAAGTTTCCCTTTGTTTTTCAATTTGTTTTCTATCAGAAGTGTATCAAAGGCTGGCTAGTTTCAAAGTACTTACCAGATCCTAGTTTGCTTCTATGTTTTTCTTAAGTACCTGGTCAAAGGCTGGCTAGTTTCAAAGTACTTACCAGATCCCGGGCTGCTCTTTGTTCTGCATCTGTTAATTCCCTTTCTTATTGTATCACCCCATTCCATAAATCAAACTTCAAAGAGATCCTTAGGCCTAGATGACTTGCCCCATAGATTACTCTTGAACCTGGATGCTTCAATTAAATTCTCTTATGACTCCATAGCCCAATGGATTGAAAACTTGCCATCATCTTTCTTTAGAATCAAAGCTTATTCTGTTCACTTGCAACTTCTCACCTTTGAACCTATTTGCATATAGATCTTTCCACCTCAGACAGCAACTATGTTCCACCATCTGAGAAAACCAAACAAAACCCTTGTCCTTCATAACTAGCCTAATATCATCACCCTAAAACTTCAAAGACAATATCCATCTTTGTACATATTGGAGAGATCCCTCTCCGGATTCAGGAGGGCTAGATCCTAGAATCCCAAAGTTGGTTGAAATGATGTTAACTCTGTGATCGGACTTTGCCAATCTTGCTTGTTACAGAGACCTAACATTTCTGGCGACTCCACTGGGGAAAAACTCAGAAAATTCTACATTCAAATCTATTCATAAAGAAGCTTGCGTTGGGTTCATGAAGCACCTGCTTTATTAACCAGCTCGAGCCACCAGAACCTAACATTTCTGGCGACTCGGCTGGGGACTCCTTACCCAAAATCTTCATACAACACCTTGAGAGTAAAAAGTAGCCTTTTCAAGCACTACCAAGAATGGTAATCATGATAAAACTTGTTTGAATCAGTGACAAACTAGGTCAATCCTAGGGTTCTTTTAAGTTTTTATCTAACCTTGGAAAATCAGCTAGCTTAGCCACAAGGATAGACTGTCTTTGCTTCACAACCGTAGCTAAGTTTTGAGACAAAGTTAGGATATTCTTTTAAACCACAAATATAAACAATTCAGAAAATACCAAAAACATTTCAGATTGGTAGTAAAACACTAGTTTTGATATCTTGTATACGTCTTTGATGTGTTTTACCCTATACTCTTAGACAGAGACTGGAAAGGGCCAGGTAGCCTCCGGATCTCATCCTCTTCTGAGGGTGACATATCTGGTGAATGCCCTCCCAGTCAATCTCTGGTTAGAGTTTGTTGTGTTTTGAGATATCCTTGAAAAAGAATGTTTCACAAACACTGTGGTGGACAGTGCATTCCTTTGAAAACACTCTGAACCTTCCACCTGGCGACTCCACCATCCTGAACAGACCTTAAGACTCCACTGGGAAGAACCCTTATTATTATTAAATCCTTCAAACTCAGTTAGAAGACTGTAGGAGTTAAGTTGAGAAAACAAGATTAGTTAACCGTCCAAAGATTGTCATATCTGGTTGAACCTCTCTTGTTTAAAGTTGGGTCTAAATATATAAACATTGTGGCTCCTAAAAAGATTCACACTAGAGCCCATCCTGACCCCGATCCTCCTGAAATAGTTGACAACCCAGAAAGAATTCTTAGGAAGTCTCCTAGGATACAATCCTCGACTATCTTCAGACCACCCCTAAGAGCCAATTCAGTCCCTGAAAACCTTTCAGCTCTTCATGAATCACAAATTGACTTATTAAACCCATTCAGAACTAGGTCATTTGGTGATTTAGATCAGTTAGATTCTGAGCCCACCCTTTCATCTCCCGAAACCAGTGAAACCCTCGGGAATAGAGAATCAACACCTCCCGATTTACATTTCTTACATAATCTAGGTGTCTCTCATCCGAGATCAGCTCAGAGATATACTGCTGTTACACCCACTTATGTTCATCTTTCATCCACTGTTCAAACCACTCCACTTCAACCCACACATCCACTTGTAAACCCACCCCCACCGCATATCATGGCAGCATGGTATGCTCCCTTAGTCCTTCCTGTACCATTAGTCAATATTCCACAAGATTATCAGTCCAAAATTCCATTATATGATGCTAATAATACCATAACAGCATCTCAACATGTGGACAAGATGAATGACTACTTTGACAGAAACGAAATTGATAATGAATCTGTCAAAATCAGATTGTTTGCTCAAAGTTTGGGGGGTGATGTGAGAAAATGGTTTAAAGGTTTAACCCCCCATAGTATTAACGACCTTCAAGCCTTCCATCAAACATTTTTAAACAAATGGGAAGTAAGGAAAAACCCTCTCCAAGTCCTTGCTGACTGTAAAAATCTCCATAGGAACCCTGGGGAAAGTGTGCAAGCTTATTTTACTAGATTCAACAGCGTGTATAATGCACTTTCCCTTGAACTGAAACCCCCTCAGGGTTCAGCTCTGAACAAATTTCCTGAAGGGTTTGATCCAGACATGACATATTCACTCAGAGAAAGAGTCTTTGCAACCCTTGAAGATATGCAAAGAGGTGCCCTTTCTGTGGAGGTGAACCTCATGGAGAAAAGAGCAAGGATGAAAGCTGAAAAGAGAGTATCTTTTAGAGAGGAATCCACCCCTTCCACTTCAAGTTCAAAGATGGAAAGAATGATGGAAGAAATGATGAAGAAAATGAGCATTCTAGAGAGAGCGCAAGCAAGTTTAAATCAAAACGCTCCCCAAAACAGAAACCAAAACCAGAATCAGAATCTTAGAAGAAATCAGCCTCCAAACAGACCCAGGGAAGATGATCAGCAGATCATCCCTCCCTTTCATCAGAACTTTTTAAGCGAGGTTGAGGAAACAAATGAAACAACAGAGGATACCGATATAAATTTGTTTGGGGTAGATGATGATGACTTTGAGGTTCATTATGATGAAAAACAAGGTCTTTATATGCCTTGTGATGACAGAAAAGATGATAATCAGAATTACTATCAAAACATGGAAAACGCTGTCATAGAACCTTTAAGGGAATATGAACTTAGAAGTAAATCCAATCAACAGACCCCCAACAATAAAACCTCTGACAAACCTTCTCAAAACAGCACTGCAACTAAGTCTAAGACAATCAAACAAAGGGAAAAAACGGTGGCTGTTGATTCTGGTGGTGGAAAAGAGAAAGACACTCAAATTATTGAAAAACAGAGTGAAAACATTAGTAGTACTAGCACCTCAGCGAGTACTCCTGCAAAGACAACTGTTTCAACTGTAGATAAACCAAATCAGCGAGCTGTTATTGCTGATAAAGTGGCAGTAAACAAGGCTGAAGTCAATACTCTGAAGAATCAAAATCTTTTCAGCATGGAACAGGAAATCTCAAAGATCAAAATCTCTGTTCCTTTGACTGAGTTAGCTGCCCAACATGTATATAGGTCCAAAATTTTGAAGGCTTTGAACTTAGAAAATAATGAAGACACCCTCAATCTTAATAATGACCAACCAGAGCTTATTTTTGGTCCCGAGATTGAAGGAAAGTTCCAAGAGGGTCCTATCCCTCCCTTTTATGTAAGCTTAAACGTCCATGACAAAATTCTGCACAATGCTATGCATGACTCAGGCGCTTCCCATAATTTAATGCCGAAAGCTGTAATGGAAAGCCTGGGTCTTGAGATTACCAGACCCTACAAAGATTTGTACTCCTTTGACTCAAGCAGAGTTAAATGTCTAGGTTTGATAAAGGATCTCTGTGTTAACTTAGCCCAGATCCCAGCCAAATGTTTAGTCATGGATGTTGTTGTGGCTGATGTCCCCCCAAAGTATGGAATGCTTTTATCAAGATCTTGGGGTGCTAAACTGCAGGGAACCATGCAGATGGATATGACTTATGCGACTATCCCTGTTTTTAATCAGACTAGAAGACTTTACAGGGAATCTCACATGCAGTACACAGTGACAAGTCAGGACCGGCCTCAAAACTCCCCTCTCTATGCTATAAGCACGAGCCTTGACTCTTTCATCATGTTCAATGATGAAACACTTACGGGACAAGTCATGTCAAAAGAAATGATGACTGAAACAGGGGGGGAGGGACACAACGCTGAAATGCCGGAACAGTCTATTGTGTCTGAAGATCCTAGCAAACTAAACACAGACCTTGAACTGCAAGTTATCCATCCTTTGAACTTGGATTTTGGCAGTCAGGGAGACAGTCCTCAACCCGATGAAAAACTTGAGGAATCAAATGATACAAAGTCCATTCATCAAACTGAAAATCTGCCTCTCTGGACTATGTATTTTGATGGGTCATGCACCAAAACAAATGCTGGTGCAGGTGTCTGGATCACTAACACTGAAAACAATCATACAGAATGTATCTCATGCAAATTAAACTTTCAGTGTTCCAACAACATAGCAGAATATGAATCCCTTCTCTTAGGCTTGCATCTTTTGAAAAATTTAGGTGCCAAGAGAATTGATGTATATGGGGATTCTGAATTAATCATTAGGCAAGTCAATGGGGAGTATAATGCAAATCACCCCAGACTCAGGGCCTATAGGGATGATGTCATTGATCTTTTGAAAACATTTAAGGAGTACACCTTATCTTTTGTCCCAAGAAAAAGAAACATTGCAGCCCACAATTTAGCCTTTGCTGCTAGAACCTGCCCAATGCTGTATGATGACACCTCTCAAATAAAATTCAGACCAGCCATCCCAGATAACAAGAAACATTGGCAGGTATTTGATGGAGATAAACAAATAGAAGACTTCATGCAATTCAGAAATGAGTTTGAACCCCATAGTTCAGATTCAGACTATGATACAGACTGCAGTGAAGAAAATTTTCTTGGCGAAGAAGAACCATCTCCACAACTGGTAGATATAAACCTTCAGACTATCATATCTACACACCAAACAGAATTAAGTGCAAAATCTAAAACAGAAGAAATGGAAACTCTGCATTCTAGTACTGATAGTCTGCCCAAGGGTTTGGCCCCTCTAGAAGAACTATTTGATTTTGATGATGTGGCCAACAAACCAAAACTGGAACCTGTGGAAACCGAAGTGGAGGAATGTAATATAGGCAGTGAGGAAAAACCGAGATTTATTAAACTGTCTAAAACTTTACCAGCTCACATTAAACTCAAATACTTGGAGCTGTTTAAAGAATTTTCTGATGTTTTTGCATGGAGTTACGAAGATCTTAAATCCTATGACACTGAAATAATACAGCACAAAATCCCTCTTAAAGAAAACCAGAAACCATTCAAACAAAAACTGCGCAGAATCAACCCTGTCCAGCTGCCATTGGTTAAGAAGGAAATTATGAAGATGCATGATGCTGGCATTATTGTCCCTATTAGATATTCTGAGTGGGTATCTAATCTGGTGTCAGTTAGGAAAAAGACTGGAGAAATCAGGCTTTGTATAGACTTTAGGAATTTAAACAAAGCTTCATTGAAAGACAACTACCCTTTACCCAAGATGGATCATATTTTGCAGAGGGTGGTAGGGTCTAAAATAATTTCTTTGCTGGATGGCTATTCAGGGTATAATCAAGTCCTAGTCCACCCTGATGATCAATTAAAGACAGCCTTTACTACACCATGGGGCACTTTCATGTATGTGAAAATGCCTTTTGGTTTAGTGAATGCTAGAGCAACCTTTCAGAGAGCCATGGACATAGCATTCTCGGAAGAATTGGGCTTCTTCATCATTATCTATCTTGATGATGTAACTGTGTTTTCAAAAACAGATGAAGAACACTTAGAACACTTGAGGAAAGTTTTCGAGAAGTGCAGAAGGTTTGGGATATCTTTGAACCCCAAGAAGACATTATTTGGTCTCCAAGAAGGCAAGCTTCTTGGGCATATCATTTCAGAGCAGGGCATAAAGATAGATCCCATGAGGATTGAGGCCATATTGCAAATCTCTCATCCTCGAAATATCAAAGAGTTGCAGTCTTTCATCGGAAAGATAAACTTTTTGCGAAGGTTCATCCCCAACCTGGCCGAGCTCCTTAGGAATATCACAAACATGTTGAAGAAGGAGCAGGGGGTAAAATGGACCGCTGAAGCAAAGACATCCTTTGAACTGGTTAAACAAGCATTAACCAAAACGCCGGTTCTCATAAGTCCGGATTTCTCAAAAGATTTTTATATCTTCTCGTTTGCATCAGAACATACTATAGCTGCTGTCCTTTTACAGAAAAATCCACAAGGACAAGAGCAGCCCATTGCATTCTTTAGCAAGGCATTGAGGGATGCCCCTTTGAGGTATAACATTATGGAAAAACAGGCTTTTGCTTTGGTAAAAGCTTTAAAAGACTTCAGGGTATACATCCTCCACTCACATATCATTGCCTTTGTCCCAAATTCAGTAGTAAAAGACATTTTAACCCAGGATCCAGATGGTAAGAGAGGTAAGTGGATTGCTGTTATTCTTGAATATGATTTAGAGATTAAACCCACAAAGCTTATCAAAGGTCAGGGTCTAGCTAGGCTAATGGCTGAATCAAATTGTGAGGTTCTTGATATTAATATGATTAATACTTTGGATGACCAGGAAGAATTCTCAACTCCCATTGTTGAAGATTATTTTGCGAATTCTCCTTGGTATACTGATATTGTTTATGTTTTGCTTAATTTAAACACACCTCCTGGTTTATCCAAAACAAAGGCAAGATTCCTAAAGTTAAAAGCTGTAAACTATTGCATTATCGATAAATGTCTTTATTGGAAAAATGCTAGTGGTATATTGCTTAAATGTTTACCTGAGTTTGATGCAGAAAAGATTAAGCAGGAATTCCATGAAGGAGAGTGTGGAGGCCATTTGTACTGGAAGTCAACAGCCAACAAAATTTTGAGGGCTGGTTTCTATTGGCCTACTCTTTTTCCTGATGTGCACAAACTTACAACCACTTGCCATAAATGCCAATTGTTCGAAGGCAAGAGAAAATTACTACCCCTTCCTCTGCATCCAATTACTGTTGAAGCCCCTTTTCAACAGTGGGGACTTGACTTTATAGGAGAAATCCACCCTTCATCCTCTGCCCAACACCGGTGGATCCTCACTGCCACAGACTATTTCACTAAGTGGATAGAAGCCATTCCTTGTAGATAGGCCAATGATTCAGTTATCATAAAATTCATAGAAACCAATATCCTTTCCAGATTTGGCTGTCCTACCAAGATCATTACAGATAATGCAGCAGCATTTGGGTCAAAGAAAATGGTTGAATTCTGTCATAAGTATCAGATAACATTGGGGCACTCCACAGCTTATTACCCTCAAGGTAATGGACTTGCAGAGTCTTCCAACAAAAGCTTAGTGAATATAATAAAGAAACTGTTGGAGGACAACAAGAAGTCTTGGCACATAAAGCTGGTCCATGCACTATGGGCTGACAGATTAACATTGAAGAAATCCATTGGTATGTCACCCTTTCAGCTGGTGTATGGTACAGATGCAGTTTTTCCTAACAGCCTTGGTGTACCAGTTATGAAGTTAATTCAAGAGTTGCAGACTGAAGAGAATGACATAATCAGAAAGATAAATCAGACCATCCATCTTCAGCAAACCAGAGAGGAAGTGTACCACAAAGCATTACAAAAGCAAGACAATATCAAGAAGATATTTGACAGAAGAACAAAGGCCAGTAATTTCAAAATTGGAGACAAAATCTTAAAGTGGGACTCCAAAAGGGAAGACAAGGGTAAGCATGGTAAATTTGACAATCTATGGCTTGGCCCTTACTCCATTCATTCAGTTGCTGGAAACAATGCATTCTTCTTACAGGAACTGAACGGAGCAGAATTGTTTGGAGGTCCTGTCAATGGCAGGATGCTTAAGCTTTACCGGTCTTAAGAATTATTTCATGTTTGAAGTCTTTTCACCTTTTTTCCACTGTAAACATTTCATCCACCATTGCATTTAAAGTTATGAAAAATCAAAAAATACAAAAACAAAGAAAGAAAGAAAAGAGGGCAGGAATGAAAAACAAGAAAGGCAAAGCCCCATGCCAAAAAAGAGAAATAAATTTGAAAGTGTGCAAGCTTAAATGCCACTCCTTGAAACACACTTCTAATTGGTCAAACTGTTTAATCTTGACTAATTAGCTTTCAATTTTCTGCTGATAGGGTAGCAGATTTGATTTGCCAAATTGTTTAATCTTGGCTTATCAGTAGATAGAATAGGGTAGAAATGAAGGTTCAAACAAACTCAAAATCTGAACCAAAATTTCCAAAGAGATGACTCAAAGCTACTCTAATTTCTGAGTCAGAGAGAAAAGACCTGGTTCTAATTCACTCAAAACTTGAACCAGAAGAGAAGCAAAGATAGCTCACCAAAAAAGAAAAAGCAAGAACAGAGCTATGAAAATAAGAAAAGGCCATGACAAAAAACTTTCAGATCTTAAGCCTTCTGTTTTGATTTTCAGTTTTCTGCAAATAATAATCTATGTGCAGCTTGTCTTTATGCCATAGATCATAGCAAGTCAAACAGCTCAATCTTGGCTTGGCTATTTTTAAATTTCTGTTGTAGAATTTAGAGAATGAAAGTTTGTTGCACTGTTTAATCCCAACAAACAGTAGAGTAGGTAGAGGAATATCTGAACTCAACTGTTTAATCTGAGTTCAGGGAGAAATAAGGAGTAGAAGTAGATTAGATTTACTGCTTTCAAAAGAATAAAATGTTGTGTTAAGAGTTTGCCAATCCAAGTGCACTCTGATGAAGAAAAAATGTTAGATCAGTAGGATTGGGGTAGGTAGAAATTGTATTGATGAAATTCATCTCTCTTTAATGACTGACATTATTTTATCCAGAAGGAAAACAAGAGCAAGTGCTGGTTCGGACACCAGTCAGCATCCCAGAGAAATCAAGTCTGAATTCTTGATGCCTTCAAGAAGGCACCATCCCCAAGTGGAGCCACTGTTAGCCACCCATATTTTTCAATTATAGCAGTTGGTGGCTAAATGTTCTTTGCAGCCTTCAAGAAACAAGTTTAATCCTGAAAATTGTTGGTACTTGAAGTCTGTTGGTAAGAGTCCAAATTACTGTTCGGTTCTGCATACTCCTCATCTTCTCTGCCTCTGATGTTCCATGAAAATCTGAATCAAATATTGCTGCATCCTTCCCCTTTTTCCTCCCCCCTTCTTCCATCTTCCCTTCATTTCTTCAAGTCTCCTTTCATCCATAAAAAACCCCATCAAACCCTTTTATATCCCTTATTCCTCCATTGATCTCATTTCCTAAGGTCAAAAACCCACTTTTTGACCTATCGGAACCTTTCCCCTCTTGCAAAATTCATTAAAAAACCATAGAAAAACATACATTTTCTATGCGTTGGGCTTTAGCCCCTCAGGCTAAGCCCCCGCTTTCTCTCCATCCATATGTCCCCCCGCCAGAACCGTGTGCTAAAGTCCGCAGGGCGCTTAAATTCTTGGAATAATTTATCACCCGAAAAACATTGAAAACCTTTGTAAAACGCAAAGTCGGGTTTATTTTATTTTTCCACCAAAGAAAATCATATTAAAACTCGGCCGTTGATCTGTCCCTCGGATCGACGGCGCGAAGTGTATCCCGTCATCTGGTGGACCCCCCCCTTCGCCGCGCTGTTTTTCATTTCCACCGGTTTTGTGCCCGCACCACCTTTCGTCCGGAAGCAGTTTTAGACCGTCGGCCAGCGATTCCACACGCTGGCCGACACGTGTTCTCCACCTCACCCCGAAAACTACCGTGCCATGTTCATCTCCCACGCGTTAAACCTTGTCCTATGGCCCCGCAGCGGGATTCATTCCCGCCATCGGATCTGGGCCCTCCCATCCGACGGTCCCCGATCACCTTTCCCGCTCGACCTTTAACGAATTCGCTCGCTCGTTAAATCTTCCCCAGCGCATTCAAGAGCCGATCCCCACCGTCGATCTCCGCAGATCGACGGCTCTCATTTATTCTCCCGATTCCGTTGTACAGTCCACCTTCCTCCCCGTTGACTGTTCGATTTTTTCCCAACCGTTGATCGCGATGCGATCAACGGTCCCGATCTCTCCATTCTCCCGCACGCCCTCCGATGCAGTCTATCCATATAACGCAGGATTTCCTCATTTTTCTTGTTTTTTGCAGGTTTTTAAGGTTTTTCTTCGTATTCTATGAAAATCTAAGGGATGAGGGTGACGACTCCAGTCCTCCCGATTTGTCCAGGGAATCGATCATACGAAGAAGAACAAAGATATCTACAAAGTTTCATGAGCTTTGGTTGCCGCACGTCCCTGTAAAGCTTGAAGAATGCCGCCAATATCAGAGCAGAGAAAGAGTATCGGATTGAAGATAGAATGAACCAGAGCAGTGGTTTTGTGAGAAGATTGGCGGGGATTACGGCTAAGACGGTTATCAAAAGCCTAATCCCCGGCTCAGAACACGGATTAAAGCAAAACCTAAAAGTGTTCGGCAGACAGATCGCCTCCACCGCCATACTTTGAGGCGAATTGATTCCTCAACCACCACAGTGCCACCTATTGCCTCAGAAAGCTCAAACAGAGGATGAATTTATTGAACAGGATCAGATATTATGCCTCGAACAACCAAAGAAGTTATTACTGCACCGGATTTCAACGACAGAATGTTTGCAGAGTAACCCTAACAGTACGCCGAGCCTCAAAGGTCAACATAAGCTCTCTTTGAGCTTACTTCTTAAGTATAAACACATTAATGCAATGTAACACCTGTAGAATTTCTTCATCGAACCTCTCGGGGTCAGGAAGACATTAATTCTGCATTGATTGTGTTTGAGATCTTTTAATCAGATCTCACCTCCTCATCCTTCTATAAATACTTCAATAGAAGATGAGTGAGGGGTTGGTTTTTTATTAGTTGGTTGTCAATGTAATTGCTGAAGCGCTGTAGCTATTTCTGAGTGGGAAACTCTTGACTGTAAATAGTGGTTTCATGGGCTCTTGGAGCTCTGCTTGTAACAACTAGGTTAGGTTGTGAAGAGAGATGTATTAAAACATTGGACTTGAAGATTGTAACCGGTTTGAAGCAATCAATACAAGCTGATTTATGGGATCCTGGTCTATGCTGATGGTGATGTTATTCTCGCTGTAACTTGTCATTTTATTTCAGTTTTCAATTTGTTTCACTTTCCACTATAAAGAACAGTTTAAACAGTGTTAGAATTTGCTGTATTCCAGTGATCTTCTCTGGCTGAAAAATCTTTATCCCAATGTTTTCTTCTTATTGTGTTATTTAGAAATGATTTAATTCAGTCCAAGCACAGAGATGCTGGCGTTCCCTCATCTTTCGTCACTGCTGAATGTTGTTTTTAAATGTTACTTTCATATATGCTGAGTAAGGAATGAATTGAGGAAATCAAAGGTTAGCCCTGAGTCCCTTTCTTGTTTGCTCAACTATTTGTCTGTTTCCCTTAGGATGTGTCAAAAGCTGACTAGTTTCAAAGTACTTATCAGATCTTGGGCCATTCTGTGTTATCTCGGTGATTGTCTTGGAAGTAACTAAGTAAAGAAGAGCTAAGATGAGGAGAAAGGTGAGCCCTGCCCGCTAGTTTCTGCTCCAAAGGTTGCCTCCAAGTTTCCCTTTGTTTTCAATCTGTGTTCTATTAGAAGTGTATCAAAGGTTGGATAGTTTCAAAGTACTTACCAGATCCTAGTTTGCTTCTATGTTTTTCTTAAGTGCCTGGTCAAAGGCTGGCTAGTTTCAAAGTACTTACCAGATCCTGGGCTGCTCTCTGTTCTGCATCTGTTGATTCCCTTTCTTATTGTATCACCCCATTCCATAAATCAAACTTCAAAGAGATCCTTAGGCCTAGATGACTTGCCCCATAGATTACTCTTGAACCTGGATGCTTCAATTAAATTCTCTTATGACTCCATAGCCCAATGGATTGAAAACTTGCCATCATCTTTCTTTAGAATCAAAGCTTATTCTGTTCACTTGCAACTTCTCACCTTTGAACCTATTTGCATATAGATCTTTCCGTCTCAGACAGCAATTATGTTCAACCATCCGAGAAAACCAAACAAAACCCTTGTCCTTCATAACTAGCCTAATATCATCACCCTAAACTTCAAAGACAATATCCATATTTGTACATATTGGAGAGATCCCTCTCCGGATTCAGGAGGGCTAGATCCTAGAATCCCAAAGTTGGTTGAAATGATGTTAACTCTGTGATCGGACTTTGCCAATCTTGCTTGTTACAGAGACCTAACACCACTCATTGATTGCTCGTGTTTCACCTTTTGGATGAGGATGATGCACCTGGTTCACCATGCCCAGCCAGCTCCATACTTGCACCACACACTCAACAGAATATCCAGGGTCTAGATGAGGACTTATGACATCATCCTAGCCCTTACATATGGTTTACAGGAATTTTTGATCCACTTGGAGACCCATGAGGATGTCCTTGTGCCCCTCACACCAACTTGGGGGCACCACAGGGATTTTCTTTGAAAACAAGGGGCTAACCCCTCACTATGTTTGAGGTCCATTCTCACATCATGGCACACTCTAGACTTCATTAGGCCTCCTCAAAGGCCCAACGACTCACTTTTTTATCATTCTACCCTATTGAGAGGTTTATTATTATGTTATTGAGCTATCTTGGTGGGCTTGTCACCAAGGGATGTTATTATTGCACATTGTTTTATAATTTGGGGCTCAATTAGGCCAAATTAGGACTCAATTAGTGATTGTATAAATAGAAGTGAGGTGATTCATTTTCATCACTATCACTCGGATTGGATTAGTATCTCTTGAGAGATTTTCGCACTTTTAAACGTTTTAGAGCTTTCTTGATGCACTATCATGTTTGGATTTTCGCTATTGTCTTTGAAGTTTATTTGTAATGCAAAGTTGATGAATGGATATACTCTCTCTCTCTCTCATGTAAGTCAAATTTTGATGTTATTCTTGTTATTTCACTGGTTTACTACATGTTATGGTTATCATTATTCTTGTATGGGTTAAAGTAAAAGCAAAATTCTATTGGGAACCTTGAATAAGTAATTTAATGCATGTGTTGTACTTGAAGAGAGTGGGTGAATGTTCCTAGAGGCACTTAATAGGTTTTAAGCCTCGAAACTTCATCTCTTTGGCAAATTTGAAGTGTAAATCTCTAATTACTGATTTGTTGCCCTTAAATAGGCTAGCGATGGTTAATTAGGGCTCCTTAGCTCTCTAAATTTCTCAATCTAGGTGTATATTGACTCCATTAATCCCCCTAAGCAAGGAACTGATCTTCGCATCCTCCTGGTGGTCAAATTCATCTTTCTTTTCTTCAACTATCCCAATTATAGGCCTAATCCTGGAAGGTCACCTAGGGCATCAAGTAAAATATTTTGTAGACATCCATACACCTTGAAAATTGGTCCACTACTGAGCTCGAGTTTGCTCAAGAGTTCCTCTAAATTTGAAGCAAATCCAACAGTGAAATCCCGAGATATCGCAAGCCCTGGCTCGAGGACCATTTCCCTCCCTAGGCTGATTTGGGTTAGCGTCCTCATTTGGATCATTGCATTCAAATTTCAAAAGAAACTTAGTCCTTTGATCCTTTACTCTTCCCTAATTAGGTCAAGCCCCTCCATTATTGATCAACTCCATACCCTTGATGTAGTCTGGGTCCACTTGGTTTCTTTGTGGTCCCGCAACTCTACAACTCAAATTCCACAAGGATTACATAGAATCCTTTCCTCCATAAGGATCCTTAAGTCTAAGAAGCCCCTTGTCAATGCATATCTTCTAAACCTAGGCTCAAGTATCCTCTAAGCCCTTCCTAGAGACCATATCACCTTGCCTCTCAAGCAAGTAAGCTATTCAATTGAGTCTCTCTTGTAAATAGGCTTTTGGAATCACCCCATGTCTTATCATTGATCCATCCATTCTTATGATTCCTCTCATATTGGGACTCCTACCATCGGTGAAAGTTCGTAAAGAGGAAGGAGCTTTAGCTAAGGTGACAATGGGCTCTCGCTCCATTGTTTCCCCTTGACCTAGTAGTTTCTCTATAGAATCCCCTCCTACAACCCTTGCTAGTTTGAGTTGTAACATTTTGGCATCGTTGCCGGGGACATGATTGTGCCTTATTTCCCTTATGATAATCACTCTTGGCGACTCCATTGGAAGAACGAAGCCCTAGTTCTTCATTGAACTTCAAAGTTAATGCTTGTAGGGTGAAGCAAGCATCTCTCAAGGAATTTTAATTCACCCTGGCGATTCCATTTTGATCTTAATATGTAAAATCATGAAAAATGGATTATGGTCAAAGAGAAATTATCCTTGGCTCTCCATTTGCAAAACTCAATGATCAAGATCTTCAAGAACTACAAAAGAATGTGGACAAATATATTGAGTTTTATGAAGATTTGTTGGAAAACACGGATAAAGAATTCATGCTCACGTTTCAAGGGACAACACAAAAACAACTCTACATAATAATGTGTGCCTATGAGAAGAATCCTAGTCGTCTCTTTGAATTTGCTACCCAGACCTGTTCTTTTGAAATTTTGACTGACCTTATCAATGAAAAATATTATAATCAATCAAAATTGGATGATCAAGGTGACCTTCAAGAATATTCAAATGTGGAAGGATATATGGAAGAATGGAACCCATCTAAAGAAGATCATAAGACTGTAGAGGGGCTTTTGGATGCAAATTTAACGATTGAGAATGTGAATGACATGAATGAGAGCCCCATTAAAGTCCATGAGGATCAACATGATGAAGTGGAGACTTTCATTTAGGAAAGGGAATTTGAAGGCATGAATATTGTAGCTCCCTATGATGATGAAATTTCCGATTTCTTGTGCATTAATGAGGGAAAGTGGGATGTGGGCAGCGATCATTTTGACTACGACCCTATTTATGATATTGACACTGAAAATGAGGTTGGAATTGATTCTCATTTCCTCCAGGACATTACTCATGATGATATTCCTACTCACACCATTTGGCGTTCAAAGGGAGGATCATGGTTTTCCCACGCATGAAGAAGGTTCATTGGAAATGGTGAGCCCCATTTATGAAACCGATGATGAAGGCCTTGTTTTCCCTGGCCTTCCCCTAGATCCCAATAGCATAGTTGCATTATCCATGAGCCCTCACATTGGCCATTCTCACATTATCACAATTATTGATGATCCCTTTTCCTCTCCTAGGTATGATGCTAAGGAAGAACTATCCATTAGATGTATCCCCCCCTTCCCCTTCATATCCTCAGGACTGTGAATATGATTATCATGAGCAACCTGTGTGTTGTGTCTCCCCTAGCCATCAGTCTCCCTTTTCTCCCAGTCATGACCCTATGGTAGTCACAAAGCATGATGATGGGGACCATAATGGGGATGATATACCCGAGGTTGCTATCCATCAGAAGTTCATAAGCTTAATTGTTGATATCTCTATCTTTTGGTTGGAAGAAAGGACCTCATGGAATAGATTGCATCCTTTGGCTCCCTCCTCCTCTGTGGTGCTCCATGCATGGTCATTTCATTTTCCCGCTTCCATCCCCTGTGACCTTCCACATTGTCATTCCTACCCCTTCCATTGGATCTATTGCATGAGTAAGCAAAATTGCAGTTGATTTCATATTGACTGGATGATGTGTTGGTTGCATTAGGTCTATGATTACACTTAGTATTTGGGCGATGTAACATGCATGTTAGGGTAGGATGCATTGCATGTTGATTTTCTCATTAGAACTAACATCATACGATATTTTCATGATAGATTAGATGAATTTAGATTAAATTTGCACTTTACTTTCTTGTTGATTTTTATGGCCTAATGCTAAGCATGGATGATCATAAGACACCAGAAAAAAAACATGCTACCCCATGTGCTTGGTCTTTGATATGTGTTGGTAATAAGATTAATCAATGCGGGAGCAACTTTTCAACGTGCTATGGATGTTGCTTTTTGAGGACTCATCGACAAGGCTGTGGTGGTGTATTTAGATGATGTAACGGTATACTCAAAAGTCAGAGAAAACCATATTGATGATCTGAGGGAAATTCTAGAGTGCTGTCGGAAATATGGGGTTTCCCTCAATCCTAAGAAATCTATTTTCTGTGTAACCGAAGGAAAGCTGTTGGGATTTGTTGTGTCTAAGGAAGGGATGAGGATCGATTCTGAGAGGTCAGCAGCAATTTCTAAAATCTCTCCTCCTCATAACAAGAAATCTATGCAATCTTTCATGGGAAAAATCAACTTCATGAGGAGATTTGTCCCAAGTTTCGCCCAAACAATCAAACCTTTGCAAGAGATGGTTAAGCAGAAGGCAGAGTATAAATGGGAGGTTAGACAGAAAGAAGCCTTCACTAACATAAAAAGAGCAATTATGGATGCACCGTCTCCGATGAGTCCTGATTTCTCAAAAGGTTTTCTCCTGTATACTTTCGCGTCCAGTGACTCTTATGCAGTTGTTTTGACTCAAAAGAATGTTGAAGGAGATGAAGTTCCAATTTCTTTCATGAGCACAGGGATCGACGAGGCCCAGCTCAAGTATCCGGAGGTAGATAAGCAAGGGTTTACAGTATTCAAGGCAATTAAGCATTTCCGCCCATATATTTTCAAATCTCATACTCAGGTAATTGTGCCTTACCCTGCGGTGAGAAACTTGTTTGTTCAAAAAGAGCTTGGAGAAACTCGAGCGCATTGGATTACAACTCTCTAGGAATATGATGTAGACATCAAGCCTGCTAAGATCATTCGGGGTCAGGGATTATGCAGGTTGGTGGTAGAGTCAGCAGGAAACGAAGTTGTCAAGGAAGAAGGATGGGAAAATGAAACCTGCATGTGCGAAGCCAGCTCTTTGGATGCAATCACCCTTCCAGACTCTTGGTACGCTGACATGAAGTTTTATCTAACTACAGGAAGCCCCCCTGAAGGTCTGGATGCGATTAAAAGAAGAGCCTTAAGATTGAAGTCGGCTCGTTTCCAGTTGGTAGCAGGCGTTTTATTCAGGAAGAACTTTGATGGAATTTTGTTAAGGTGCTTAGAGAAGAAGGAATCTCAAAAGGTTATGTCAAAGTTGCATGAAGGTCCAACGGGTGGTCATTTTGGACCAGAAACTATGATTCATAAAATCTTCAGAGCTGGATATTATTGGCCTACAATGTTTAAGGATGCATACGCATTTGTGCGGAATGCGATGAATGCCAAAAATCTGCAAGACGAGATCGGAGAGATGCCATGCCCCTCCAGCGAGTGATTATCGAAGCCCCTTTTCAACAGTGGGGTTTAGACATGGTTGGTGAACTTAACCCGCATTCGTCTGCACAACACAGGTATATCATCACTGCTACTGATTATTTCACACGATGTTCAGAAGCCATCCCTCTGCGGGTCATCAACGATGATCAGGTAATCTTGTTCCTCACGACCCATGTCATTACCAGGTTTGATGTCCCTAACCCCATAGTTTGTGATAACGCTAAATATTTTTCATCAGCAAAAATAATGGAGTTTGCATTAAATTTTCGAATAAAATTCAAATACTCAGCGAATTATTACCCTCAGGGAAATGGATTGGCTGAGTCAACAAACAAAAATTTGATCAATATCATCAAGAAAACTGTAGCACGCCACCAACGCAGTTGGCATATCAAGTTGCCATTAGCTCTCTGGGCAGATAGGGTGACTCCCAAAGCTGCAATAAAGAATTCTCCTTTCTTCTTGGTCTACGGACAAGACTCAATTCTTCCCACGCACATCTTTTTACCGTCTCTTCAACTCTCCTAGGCAGTCCAGGACATTGAATGTCCAACTATGCAGCAACGCATAAATGTCCTGTTGAAATTAGAAGAGCGTCATACCGCTCAAAATAGGTTCTCGAACCACCAAAAAATTGTCAAATCCTGGTTCGATAGGAAGTTTATGGGAAGGAAAGAGTTTCAAGTCGGGGACCTGGTCCTAAAGTGGGATAAGCCAAATGAAGTCAAAGGGAAACATACTAAATTCCAGAAATTATGGGTAGGACCATACCAGGTCAAAGAATAGTTAGGGCCGAACACTTTCAAATTGCAATCCTTGGAAGGGAAAGTGGACCCTTTACCCGTCAACGAGCAAGTTTTGAAAGGTTTCTTTTCTTAAGGGAAGTCCGGGTTAGGACTCCGGAGTCTGTACATAGTTTTGTTTTGTTTTTCTTTCGTTTGTCCGAACCTGTGCAATTTGATTGTCATCTTTCTTTTTTTCCTCAAGGTGAATATTGTTACATATTTGGTGCACTTCGGGGTTGAAAACAGTACTCTCAGCTGATGTCATGTGAAAATATTTTAGAGAGGGCATATAAGATGACACTGGAATTTGGAAGTATGTGTTTGTTGCATGGAGGAACATCTTGCCACAAGCCTTGTGATTAAAACTTGAAATTTCTCACCTGAGTGAATTTTTCAACTATCATCTGTCAGCTCCGCTCACCAAGACACTATAAAAGATCTTTTATTCGTTTGGGCTGTGAAGTAAGAGGATCCCTGGGCGCCAAGGTAACTTCACTGGGTGCTGCGAGCAAATCTATCATTATCTCTAAAAATCTTTGGGCCAATCTGGAAGGACTGTTTTTCTTATGGGAAAGCTTGAAAGTAAGGATTGTTGCCGGGCTCAAGAGTCAGGTTGAGACAGCAAGCTTGTTGAGGTAAGGACTGTTGTCGGGCTCAGGAGTCAGGTTGAAACAACAAACTCCAACCCTGCTTAAGCGGTTTAAAAATATGGCAAAACCATGACTGTGCCCCAGAAAGTAATCAGTTAATGAGGAAACTTGTGATTTACCAAATAAATTTCTCCCTCGAGAGAAACCGAGATGCGGGACACACCTAAATCGGCTCACAATGGAGAAGCCGCGGTCTAAGGGAAAATCTGAAAAACATACCGACAGGCAGAAGAAGTTAAAATTAACTTCATATCCTTTGGCTGACCGATAATAGCTGTTAAAATTTCCTCAAGGTATGAGGAAAGTCTCTCCCTACCCAGAATACTCAAGGTGGGACACGTGTTTATCTCGCATACTCCTAAGTTCTAAGTGTCTCGAAAGCTGTCTGCGTAACGAACCGCTCCCCATAAGCTATATATATTCAGAGATAACTGCTTCGCCCAGTAAGTCGCCATTTTTTGTAGCAACAACCCCTATTTTAATAAGATAAAATAAAACATATTAAAACCCAAAGAACAAAAAAAAAATGCTCCTTAGAGATTCGGTGAATTTCGAGTGCCTTAGATTTCTTTCGCCGAACTCCTCGTTTCGTTTTGCCGAACTATTTTTGTTGTTTTGTTCGTTTTAGCAAATGATTTTTTCGTGCTAAACCGTAGTCTTTCGCTGACATATGTGCATCTCGGGTACTTCTTTTATAAGTTTAGATGCGGTCTATAGATAACAAAATGATGTTAGCCTGTTGGTTGGCAGGTTTCTGTCACTATGAACACAACATGAGGTTTGTGGCGAAACACAGCAAAGGGCTGAGTCGCACACAAGTCAAAGCCGTAAGTGGTGGGTCTGACCATAGCATAACGGGTGCGCACATTGTCCGGCGCAAGTAAGATGACAGCAGCTGGTGGCAGATCAAGGAAATCCCGTAGGCACAAAAACCACAAGGTGCCTCCGCATGTTGACCGTGACGTAGGCACGTTGACCCAAATCAACGGCCCACGATCACTCCGAGGGCACTGTGTTGATGAAGTCGCGAGACCTAAGGGTGCTCCCGCAATGACGTAGGCAGTCATAAGCAAGGCCCCACCCGCACACGCAGTAGTGACCTCGGCCCCGTCAGCAGGACCCCACCATCATGTACGCCTTTCCCTCTTATTCGCACACATCTCCTCATCTCCACCTCCACAATGCATTCGATGGCCTGAATTTCATTTCGCACCCCGCAGCCTTCAAACTTTAACTATGGGGTGAGGGTGCGAAATAAGTGGTTTCCATTATCGCTCAACCCCCTACATGTCTCCTTCTCATCGTATCGCATCCTCTGCCCCGATACTGCTTACCGCTTGCGAACCATGTGAAAACAAGTCCCCACCCACGCGCAGTACCTGCCACCTCACCGTGATTGTGACATCCCTTCACGACCGTTTGCCACTCCTCAACGTTATTTGAAAATCCCATGACTTGGCCCCAGTGGAGAAGTGTTAAGCTTCTGTTACTATTTTGATCATGATGTTTTACGGGTGGAAGCTCATTTTTCACCGAATTCTGTTGTTACTTTCCTATTTATGAGTGATTGTTGAATGCACGCTCTATTAGTCAGTTAGGATATTTGTTTTCACATGTGTGAATCAATCATGAGAGTTTGGTCCGATCATAAAAACCCCGGGGATGAACTATTGGGGGGGGGGGGGGGGGGGGGAATCACTTGGAAAGAAAGAGTGTGAGCGATGCATGTAAGCTTGGGGACACTTGTACCTCCTATTGAGCTTGGAGACACTTGTACATGCCAAAGCCCATTATGGAAGGGCATGCCACCATGAAACGCCCCATTGATTCCATGACTTGTAAGCTCTTTTACTTGAATAATGATTTTTTTTATTGGAGCGCAAGGGATGCATTGGATCTTATGCAAGATTGCAGGTGGATCTCCATTTGGGGCTTGATCTCCCTATATGTGGTCCTAGCCCTCCAGAGTGCCACATTGGCACTTGTAGGGTGAGCGTTGGGAGCCATGGGCCTCCACCATAGTAGAGATAGCTTCATGCATCCCCAACACCACTCATTGATTGCTCGTGTTCCACCTTGGGGATGAGGATAATGCACCTGGTTCACCATGCCCAACGAGCTCCACACTTGCACCATATACTAGGCAGATGATTTAGTGTCCAGATGAGGGCTTCCTTGTGGTGTGCAGGGTAGCATCGTTGTGTAGGAGCAGTTCACATCTTAGTGCATTCCCTCATAGAGTGACAGACACATCGATACAGGAGGGATACCAGTTGAACCAGGATGATGCATCAACATGTAGCAGGGTCTGGCGATGCACAGAGATGTGCGATTGGGTGCAGTTTTATGCTAGGAGACACGAGGATACATGGTTATATGCAATAGTGTGAGGGGATGCACTGCGGACTAAGGGAGTGCTACTAGCAAGGAGATTCCTTGACGAGGATATCAAGCATGTCATTGGGGTGGACATTCCCATATTGGGAGAGCGGATCAGCCACGAGACAGGCCAGGAGCATCCACACGGGTTCTTGATAATACCCATCGGAGCCCGTGCATCTTCCACTCGTTGGCACCACGTGCAGTTGAGGGGAGCCTTGTTGTGTTCGATCCAAATCAACAGTGTGGATAACAGGACTTGGGGGATTTTCTTGAGACAACGCTATGAGATTCAGTGCCTCATGGGCACGATAGATATTCTCCAATGGAGGAGCAGGGTCGGTGTGCGAGTTGACAGCCATAGGATGGGAGATGAGTTTTTATTCTACAGGAGTGGCATGTCGTTCATCACGAAGCCTACACTCGGGGAGCTGGTCACAAGGGAGACATGTGCCACTCTTTCCACAGGGCATGATGGGATCCTGCATGAGCAGAGGATACTGTGTATGATTGAGGTAGTTTTCCAGTGGGTGTTTGAGCTCCAGACAATGTATTGGCACATTATCGAGAGGGTGGCTGGTAGACTTAGTGGTGATGGTTGGTAGGAGCAGGATAGATACACATACATTGAGTCGATTGAGAGTACCAGAAACGCATCTATTTGCTGCATTCGAGGGGTAGCTACTTGGCACATGCAGATGCCCTTGTGCACCTCGCACCCACTTGGGGGCACCATAGGGATTTTCTTGGAAAACAAGGGGCCAACCCATTGTCCACTATGTTTGAGGTCCATTCTCACATCATGGCACACTCTAGACTTCATTATGCCTCCTCAAAGGCCCAACTACTCACTTTATTGATCATTCTACCTTATTGAGAGGCTCATTATTATGTTATTGAGCTATCTTGGTGGACCTGTCACTAAGGGATGTTATTATTGCACATTATTTTATTATTTGGGGGCTCAATTAGGCCAAATTAGAACTCATTGGTGATCGTATAAATAGAAGTGAGGTGCCCCCAAGTGGGTGCGAGGTGCACAAGGACATCCTCATGTGCCAAGTAGCTACCCCTCGAATGCAACAAATAGATGGGTTTCTGATTCTCGCAATCGAGTCAATGTATATGGATCTATCCTGCTCCTACCAACCATCACCACTAAGTCTACCATCCACCCTCTCGATAATGTGCCAATACATTGTCTGGAGCTCGAACACCCACTGGAAAACTACCTCAATCATACACAGTATCCTCTGCTCATGTAGGATCCCGTCATGCCCTGTGGAAAGAGTGGCACATGTCTCCCCCGTGACTAACTCCGCAGGTGTAGGCTTCGTGATGAACGACATGCCACCCCTGTAGAATAAAAACTCATCTCCCATCCTGTGGTTGTCAACACGTACACCGACCCTGCTCCTCCACTGGAGAATATCTGTCATGCCCATGAGGCACTGAATCTCATAGCATCGTCTCAAGAAAATCCCCCAAGTCCTATTATCCACACTATTGGTCTGGATCGAACACAACAAGGCTCCCCTCAACTGCACGTGGTGCCAACAAGTGGAAGATTCATGGGCTCTGATGGGTATTATCAAGAACCCATGTGGATGCTCCCGGTCTGTCCCGTGGCTAATCTGCTCTCCCAATCTGGGTATGTCCACCCCAATGACATTCCTGACATCCTCGTCAATGAATCTCCTTGCTAATAGCACTCCCTTAGTCCGCAGTGCAGCCCCGCACACTATTGCATATAACCATGTATCCTCGTGTCTCCTGGCATACAACTGCACCCAATCGCACATCTTTGTGCACAACCAAACCCTACTACATGTTGAAGCATATACTAGATTAACTGGTATCCCTCCTGTATCGATGTGTCTGTCACTCTATGAGGGAATGCACTAAGATGTGAACCGATCCTACACCACGATGCTACCCTACACACCATTGTGCACAACTGCACACCTTCATGCTCCTCCGCATACTGTTATGCACCGTTGCATACCCCTATACACCCTTGGACATAAAGGTCTAAGACTGAGTCAATAGGCATCATCCTGCATCCTGTCAAGGTCGCTATCTTTGCTACCACTCTGCTGGTAAGCCCTCCACGATGTGAGTTGTATCTACTCATCTACCCAGATAGACCTAAGCGGCCTACCTCTTCACATGCTAATGTGAATAACACTATTGAGCCTATCCTCAGTAGCTCCTGTGTCCAATATACCAATGAGAGAGCACTGTCTCCATACAATACCCTGTTTGGTGGCCTGTCGATGCCACCTCATCCTACCAACTCCTGCCAGAGTAAGCTAATCATCCTACAATCCCATGTTTCCCAACATGCCATGACAACTCATGAATTCTTCCTGGTCCCATGTCAACCCATCATGTCACTAGTGTTGTTAGGAAATCTGTAGGGCATATGAAACGGTGTGTGCGCCCAACCACGAAGTCCATCATGCAACTACTACCATCACCTACCGACTCCACGATATGATGGATAATCCCACTTGGATCCCAACAACATTCTGGCCCTCTAGCCCCTCTGGTAATCCACAGCCTCTGCTGAACTGTGGCCATGGATCCATCTAACCTCCTAACCAACTCCATCAGATACCAACTCAATATCTCTCGCCATCCAACCCCAAGAGAGGGATTGAGTGCGTGAACAACCATATACAAAACCAATCACCCATCCTGGGAATGTTGCTCACTGTGTAGCTCATGTCGCCTCAACACACTGACTTGGTCAGGACATGAAATATGTCGAGGTAATTCTGCACTTCCCTCTCTATTGTGCAGAGGTAGCCTAGCAATGCTACAAGTCCCATCTATATAAGCTCGAAGAGAGCTATTGTCTGGAGGTATTATGGCTCTGGTGACTGTCTGTGCATATGTATGCTCTAAATTGATGGCTGGCCCAAAAGATGACTGCTCTTCCTCCTCCACGATGGGCACATAATGAGTCACAACCCTCCCCTCCATGACTAGCTCATGTCCCCGTGTGTGTCCTCCATGCTGTTGTAGGTGGCAGTTATTTGGGAACTCAGTCAAAGCTCCGAAGACCTCTGTATCTCCTAGGACCTCAGCTGGGAACGACACCTCATCAACAAATGGCTCTATGGGTGTATGCTCTACTCTCTCCATCAAGGTGTCAACTGGTGCTATCAAAGAGGTATCCAACAATGGTGACTCCAATGCCACACTGGTTATGTCAATGTGCCCCTCACCATCCTGTATGTCCTTCTGCTCAACCTCTTGGTATCTAAAGCCCAATCTCCACCAGTAGAAACGCCTCTTGATCTCACCCTCTAATTTCCCCCCTCTACGTAATGATCCAACCCCTGAACCATACTTCCCCTTCTTCTGTTCATCCAAGAAATGAGGCATGGTAGGATGGTCGAACTGGCCATACGTATGGGTGTTGTATGGCTGGGATGTGCATGCATGTGTTTGGCTTCTCTGTTGGTCATGTATCATTTGTTGCATCGCCTTTAGGATCCGTTGAATCTGCCCCACCAATTGTTGGCTCTACCTCATCAACTCCTCCATGATCTTACTAGACTCCCCAAAACTGGCCAAGATCATCCTCCGATATCACTGTAATATTCCTAATTGGAATTTAACAACTAAACCAAGAAATGGACTAGGAACAGTAAATAAACTAGAACTCATACACAATAATTAAAACACCAAAATGTCCAGCAACACAATCTGAGCCATTTTATTAATTTTATGATAAAAGAGTACATAAAATGAGCTGAAGTTTTGGAACCTGGGCTTGCTATGCAAACCGCATGTAGTACAACTCTGATCTGGAGGAAATACTGGCCCAAACTAGTACTGCGCACTACCCTGAAAATTACTACTACTATTGTTGGAATGGGACTGAATATTTTTCCCTGAAGAATGCTCAATTCACCCTGAAATTCAGCCACGGATTCCCCTCCAAAACCCCAGAAAAGGTTTGGCCCAACTCCAAGCCAAAAATGAGTCCACCAAGTGATGCAGATTCCCCAACTAACTAGCAATTTTCCCTGCTATAAGAATGAGGATTTTAGGCCCGAATATTTCCCGAAAATTTCTATAAAACAAGTTGGAGACTCCTCTCAATAAACCCACAAAAACCCAGAAAGGGTTTGGCTCAAATCCAAGCTAAAACTGAGCCCACCAAGTGATGCAGATTTCTTAGCTAACTAGAAATTCGCCTTGCTATAAGAATGAGGATTTAGGCCCGAAAATTTCTATAAAATTGGCTAGAGACTAGTCTCAATAAACCCACAAAAACCTAGAAATAGTTTGGGCTGAATCCAACGTGCTCCAGTGACCCCAAGAAATGTGTATGTTTCTAACTAGTTGGAAAAATACCCTGTAGAAATAATTTTTTTGTATAAGGCCAAAAAATTACTGTAAAAAACTCCTCCAACCCCTGCAAATCAATCCTCCAAGCCTCTTTATTTCTCCTTAGCCCGAACTCCCCAAATATCTGTGTCAAAATGTCTACATAGTAGCTGTCAAGAAACCCGTGAAATAGATAAATTTGGCCCTCCAAAACGCAGCACTCTCGGCCCTGCAAATCGCCAAGGAAAAAAACGCCCTCCCTATGGATAAATCACTGCAAATTCTCCGGCCAAAACTCAATTGTTTGCTAGCTTCTCTCAGCCCCTTCGAATTTCCTTTTGTGCCCTAAGAGAAGCACGCTCTAGCTAGAAATGGTTTACAATGTAGCTCCTAGAGAAGCCCTGAGATGGACTCCTTCTTACTTCCCTAGGGTGACACTCAAAGTTCATTGAAAGTAGAGGTGGAATTCTCGCTCGAAAATTCCTTGTGCTAAACAACACGGTTGTCTTGGCTAAGCAGCTCAAGAGAACTAATGTTAAAATTGTAAAAGGACCAAAGATCATCCAAAAAATGAGGCCATCCTCCTTTTATAATTTCTCCTCATGCTTCTAGAATCTTTTTTTTAATATTATTTTATTGGTGGGAGCCATTTTCCACTAAGTCACTTTTGCCACCATTTAATAAATAGTAATTTTTTTATAATTTTGGCTTTTGTGATCCATCGTAAATATCTATAAAATAATAATTTGTCGCTATTCTCCGATAAAATAATACTAGCCACCTTTCTCCAATAATATTTTCCCCTTTTTTAATAATATTTCTAAAATTGGGAAAAATTCCTTAGCAACTCCCATGCTTACAAAATTGGGGATATTACAAAGTAGGATCTAACATCTTCTACTGGTACTTGCTAAGTCCAACTCCCTCTGTCGAAATCTGTGAAGGTGGTGACACTAGCTCAATCCCAATGTCAATAGAACCTGTCTGATCCAAAACATCCTCCTCCTCTACCTCTCTCTCCCCCACTACCTCTTCCAGTACCTCCTCCTCTGTTAAAATTGGACAACTAGGTCCAAACTCCGGGTTGTGCTGCTCAGATGATGATCCCAATAGTTTTATTGGAATCCTCTTTCAGAGAGGTGTAAGATTGATCTAAAGATCATCTCGATCGGATGAGCAGAACATGAACTTTGAATTTATTCCACTTATGTGCTAGGTCGGCCTGGAATATAATATAGACTTAAATGTCTTAAAGAGCATGTCACACACCCCCAAAGATGCCTATATAATGGAGAGAATTGGAGTTCATTATACACACATTGTGCAGAGGATTTTCTTCTCTCTTGATGGTGATGGAGCTGCGTTCTTGGTGCTGCATATTTGTGTTTGGGTTGTACTGGGGTTATGTGTGACACGCTTGGCTGAATGACCTATTGGAGACTTTGCTGGTAGAAGCATCCTGCTGATCGCCGTAACGCCACCATTCATTACCTCTGTTTTGGCTTGTCTTCCATCGATCTATTAGTATGTTCTATCTACTTCAGCATTGTGTGCCCTAATCTGAAATGGCATAGAACATGTTCTAAAATTAACATGGTATCAGAGCTAAGGGGAAGACAATGCCCTAAACGTTGATCAAGAAGGCTTGAAACAGCGTGAGGGAGTCTGCCCTAGACAGCGTGGAAGGAGTTGTAGGTGACATCATATTGTTGAGGCATGTTTATGGGCTAAGACAGATCTGGTTAGGCTTGTTTCAAGTTTGGGTAGCAGCAAGGGAAGGCTCAAGATAGCATGGAAGAGAGTCCACTTCAAGACAGCGTGGAGAGGTCTGAATAAAGGCCGAATTGCTGTAGGGTATGCCGTCTAGGATGAAGGACTGCTTCAGGGGCAAAACAGATCCGAGAAGGGTTGTCTTAAGGGCCAGTTTGCCAGACTAGTTGGCCGAGGAGCAAACATGCTAAACGCTATTATATGTGGGTTGTTTGAAGGCTATTACCGATGTAAGGAAGCCAGTCGAGGTAGGCCGCAGGCCTAGCCTCCCAAATCAGGGCAGCGTGAAGGGTTCTTGGGCTGTAACTTGCCCAGAACAGCAACTTGCATGAAGAGGAGCCTTCCTTGCCTAGGACACAAGCTAGAACAAGGTTGTTAGGTGACTGTATAAGGGTTGGTTGCAGCATAAACTTGCCCTAACCAGGTGTCACAAACAGCAAGAAACAAACACGTATGCAGTGTTGGCAAGTTATCTTTGTCTCACAGAGATAGGCTACCACAACAAGGAGGATAAGCTTGCGTGGAGTCTTCCAGCTCTTGTTTGTATGGCTATTTCATCTAGCAAGGAGGCCAAGTAACCTCAGGAGCTACGCAGGTCTGTTTGGGCTGCATAGAGGTAAGAAGAAGTGACAACATATTGGTGTGATAGGCCGCAGACCTTATCAACCTAAAATAGGGACAACGTGGGAGTGTTTAGGGCTGCAAAATGCCCAGAACTTCAGCCCTAGGGACCAGCGAAGGGCAGCATAGAGTATGCCTAAAAGAGGCCGAGTTTGCTGAAGATACAGCAAACTGTTAAGGGTTGTGTGTAGGGCTTGTCACCTGAGTTCAGGGAGAGCATCACGCTGCAGATTGGTGACTTTTGAAGGGTTGGAAGCTTCAGGATAATTGTGGTGTTAGGCCACAAGGCATAGCACACAGCTAGGCCAAAATTAGAGGGTTGTCAAGGGTGGACAACAACCTAAGGAGGCAGTGTGGCATTGGAGGAACCCCTCCAAGGTGAACCGCAACCCCAGAGGGGCTTGGTTGCTGATTGTGTGGAGGATTTTCTTCTCTCTTGATGGTGATGGAGCTGCGTTCTTGGTGTTGCATATTTGTGTTTGGGTTGTACTGGGGTTATGTGTGACACGCTTGGCTGAATGACCTATTGGAGACTTTGCTAGTAGAAGCATCCTGCTAATCGCCGTAACACCACCATTCATTACCTCTATTTTGGCTTGTCTTCCATCGATCTATTAGTATGTTCTATCTACTTCAACATTGTGTGCCCTAACCAGGAGTGCAGTGAACTAACAGTGCAAACATATTACAGCAGTGTCTTGTGGAGGTGTGTTGGGTCCATGATTTGTGGACCAGTGTTTGGATCATGTGCTTGTCATCTTTGTGATGTGCTAAGGTGACAAGGTGCCTTAGACTTGCTATCATAAAGGACCTTGTACAACAGAAAGTGGGCTCACTTGGCAATTCATGATTGGATCATTAGCAAGCATTCTGATGAGGGAAGCAGGACTAGAGATATCTAAATTTGGTACGCTGATACAATGGTGCCGCGTATGCTGTTGTATTATGGAGCCGCTGGCACAAAGGACAGTCCATGTTTTGACAAGGTATGTATGACTATGTTTGAAGTGGTCACCTTCAATTTTTTTTTAAAATCAAATGCCTACTATGGATTGCACGCCTTTCTGTTGCAAAGAAGATACTATTCCGGGCATGCAGATCAAATCTGTAGATTTCACGAATTGTATGTTTAGCAACACTCAAACCAAAAAAACAAAACTTGTCATGCAAGCTTAAATAGTTCAGGAGCTGTCTGGAAAGTATTGTGTAGTCAACAAGGCAACATATCAAAATGACATAGAAGGCCTAATGGCCTGGGAGTTCTGTGTACTCAGAACTGAATGATGCCCTAACTGAGGGTCTCCTATGTGTAAAGGAAGCTAGAAAAGCTCTATCCCTAAGTGGCCCAGATCTGCATAAACAAAGGAACACATGTAACATGTATTGATGACTTGAGGGGCAGTGCAGTGCCTCATCTAACAGTATTATGATACTGTCATAGTTGACTAGTGACAGTGGTTGTGAACCAGCATATACCTGGACTAAATCTATTGGCAATGACCTTAGAAAGTGCCTTGTCCAGATTTATCCTGTTCGATGATTGGGGCAGAAACATTGATGAGCAGGAGTACCCTTATGACTGTGCTGGATCTGCATGGATTGACATAAAGAAAGGACAACTCTATGATTGGAACAACTGTATGATTGGTTCCTAGATCTGTGCAATTTAAGAGACAAATTGCAAATTTGAGATCTGAAGATTTGTAGCCTTAGATCAGTCAACTATTAACTGTAGTTGGGCAGATCTGAAAATAAGAAGCAGTACAGGATGAAATACCAGATGTAGTAGATGAAGCCCTCAAGTGCAGAATCATGAGAGAAGGAATCATGATTGGATCCCTAGTTTTGTGGGTTACAGTAAAGAAAATCTTACGAGGGCTGGTTGAGGAAGCTACAGCAGATCTCCACAGAACATCAGGTAATTGTTGGAAGCTTGAAATCTTCAATTCTGTTAATGATGAAGAAAAATGGCAATTCAGAAGGTATCTCTGTATCCGCCATTTTGAGGAGCTAAATCTGTGATTCTATGTCACTGTCATAGCAATTACAGCATAATGATAAACTTGAAGTGTGAACTGAGAAGTCTTTGCAGCCTTCAGTCACGCTGCTGGAGTCTTGAACCTTGATCAGCAAAGCCTATTTGGATGGCCTTGACTGTGGGAGAATAAGACCCCTTTTCCAAGTTGGTGTTTGGGATGCCCTCATTTAAAATAAATGTCTTCTCTCGAGAGAGAGAAGCTAGCATTAAGAGGGAGAATACATCTGTATATGCTCCTGAGCTAATTTCATTGTTGAACGAAAGAAGATCCTCATGGCTCAAAGACATATGGCTTCAGAGGGGGAAATTCCAGAAGAAAACTGAGAAGCCATATAAATACTAGGGGTATCTAGCTGCCATGAGTACAATATGAGCCTGGATCATTTGAGGAAACTGGAAAGCATCAAAGTCTACAAGGATGCGAGGGTGATGTCTAGGATATGGTTCCTAGACCACATATCAAAGCTGTTGTCACCTCGATATAAGATCAAGCATGGATCTGATGGGAAAATGTGTTGCCTGAAGGCATTTATTATTATTGCACCTATAATCTATTATTTCCCTTGCTGCTAAGCAACGACGGAATCTTCATCAGATGGATGTAAAGACCCTTTTTTTGTGGCATGGTGCGATAAAGGAAGAGGTGTATGTAGATAAACCTCTGGGGTTCAAAATCCAGGATCGAGACACCCATGTCTGCAGGTTGAAGAAAGCCCTCTATGGGCTGGAGCAAGCACCTAGAGCTTGGTACGAGAGAATAGATAGCTACCCGATGAAGCTAGGCCTCACTCATAGTAATGCTGATCCGAACCTTTACTTCAAGGTTGATAGAGAAAAGCCTCTCATTTTGGTGCTATATGTGGACGACCTCTTCCTGACAGGCGCTGACCCTCTCATTCATCAGTGCAAGAGGGAGCTCGCTGTTGAGTTCGAGATGAAGGAACTAGGACTGATGCCTAGGCCCAGAGGTCTGGCAGAGACCTGATGAGATTTTCCTTTCTCAAGGAAAATACATTTTGAAGCTTCTGGTATGGTGGACTGTAAGTCCGTGTCGACACTGATGGAACTCAACTTTAAGAAGTTGAATGGCAGCGCTGCTGGGCCGGTGTTAGCAAATCCCACTGAGTATAGTCAACTCGTAGGGTCTCTGATGTTCTTAGTGAACACCCGTATAGTCCAAACATATGTTGTGAAGTGAACACTTTGAGACAACAAATTGTTGATCATAACATTCACTGGGTTGGTGCCAAGAAACTCTTGAGATATCTCTGTGGCACGATAAACCATGGGCTGAGATACACTGCCAAGAGCATGACACTCCCTGGATATACTAATGCCGATTGGGCTGGCAGTGTGGTGGATCGTAAGAGCACATCTGAATGCTACTTCACAAGTAGATCTGCTTCAGGCAGGAAAAGGAAGTCGGTAGCCTTGAACACCGTTGAGGTCGAATACATTGCAGCATGTATGGCCCGTTGTGAAGTCACTTGGTTGCGAAAGCTCTTCAGTGAGTTGTTCGAGCATGTGCTAAATGCCACCGTTATCCTTTGTAATAACCAGAGGGGGATTCATTTTTCATAGAATCCTGGGTTCCACGATTGATCCAAGTATGTTGATGGTTGGTACCACTTTATCTGGGATATGGTACAGCAAGGCACTGTAAGGCTCGATCATATAGGAACTAATGAGCAGGTCACAGATATTCTCACAATGCCCTTGGGGAAGGTCATGTTCCTAACCTTCCGAGAGAATCTTGGAATCATGGAACGACCCTATTCTGAGGGTCCTGTTGGACGATGAGCTCTGGGAGCTCCAAGAGGGTTTTGGGGATAGCTTTGGTGCTATAAGCAACCATAGGGCTAGGCTTGTCGAACCTAGTTGGTGTGCTTTTACCCCACCGTGATGATATTGAGATGGTTTACCTCTCTCTGATCTGTGCCCCGTATGCATCCTACCCATGGAGTTTCGGACTCATGGGAAGTACCTCTCATTTGGCCAATGAGGTGGGAAATGTGAATAGAGATCATAGCAAGACCGATGGACGCATCGGAGATTGTTGTACTCTCTATGTCTAGGATGGCACGTGTCCAACCACTTGATCTGGGATCAAGTTTAGCGAGGTTTCGGACCTCCAACTGACTTTGGGTCAGTGAAACTAACTTCGGGTTAGTATATGACTCTCTTGAGTCCTAGTGAGGTTTTGGACCTCCGACTGACCTCTGGTCAGGTAAACCAACTTCGAGTTGATATGAGACTCTTTGTGAGTCCTATAGAGGTTTCAGACCTTTGGGTTGAATCTGTCAGTCGAGTATGATGTCTTTGTGACTGACCCACTTCTATTCTGAAATAAAGAGACCAGCAAAGCAAGTTACGGCAGGATGACGCACGATGTTTGGATTGCACTAGTGGTCGGAGTTATCCCTAGTTGAGAGGGAGTGTTAAAATTGGACAACTAGGTCCAAACTCCGGGTTGTGCTGCTCAAATGATGATCCCAATATTTTTATTGGAATCCTCTTTCAAAGAGGTGTAAGATTGATCTAAAGATCATCTCGATCGGATGAGCAGAACATGAACTTTGAATTTATTCCACTTACGTGCTAGGTCGGCCTGGAATATAATATAGACTTAAATGTCTTAAAGAGCATGTCACACACCCCCAAAGATGCCTATATAATGGAGAGACTTAGCGTTCATTATACACACATTGTGCAGAGGATTTTCTTCTCTCTTGATGGTGATGGAGCTGCGTTCTTGGTGCTGCGTATTTGTGTTTGGGTTGTACTGGGGTTATGTGTGACACGCTTGGCTGAATGACCTATTGGAGACTTTGCTGGTAGAAGCATCCTGCTGATCGCCGTAATGCCACCATTCATTACCTCTGTTTTGGCTTGTCTTCCATCGATCTATTAGTATGTTCTATCTACTTCAGCATTGTGTGCCCTAATCTGAAATGGCATAGAACATGTTCTAAAATTAACATCCTCTAACTAATTAGGCACTGATTTCATGACAAACCTCTCAATCTCAACCCTCCATGCAATAGTAGTGTCAATTCCATCCAACGAGATGGCCTCAATGTAAGACATTTTTTGAAGTTGCCTCACCCACAATCAAATATTATAGTAGTCATGGACCATGTCTTTAAGGAACTAGGACTCAAACCTATATGAGGGTCACAACTTGTATGAGGGTCATTGATAATTATAATACATAATTTAGAGGGTGATGGGGAATATAAATAAATAAATTATGATTTATAATGAACTCAAAATTTAATTTTAAAATTTTAAACTGTTGCACTTCTTGGTCATTATTTTTTCAAATACAATCTAGTTGTGCTCAAATCCAAAGGAGCTGCATGTTTTGTTAAGTTCCCAAATGACAAGTTTTTGTAGATTGGGTACTCTTGCACCAATGCTTGTCCGCCAAGCATCTATAAAAAATAAGAGAAACATAAGAAAAAACATTAGAAGTTGAAACAAAGTAAGAAAGAAACAATAAAATTTGAAACAAAATGAAGCTTATCTAACATTTTGGTCTTCCCATCCTAAATAGCCATATTAAATCCAAATGTTCTACCTTCCATCCTGTATATCTCCATTTCTTTAGAAATCTCCACACATTCTTGTGGAGATGTCACCATCCTCTAAATATGAGGAACCCATCCATCACCTCAGCATCAAATCTAAAACCACAGGAGTACAAAAATGCAGGGTTGAGTTAGATCCCTCCAACATGAATGGGTTATGGAGTGTATTGTTTCATGGCTCATTAATCACTCCCCATATCAATAGTTATTTCTCAAATCCATAATTCCCCTTTTCCTCAAAATAGAAATCTCCACACATTCTCGCAGAGATGGTACCATCCTCTAAATATGAGAAACCCATCCATCACCTCAACATTGAGTCTAAAACCACAGGAGTACAAAAATGCATGGTTGAGTTAGATCCCTCCAACATGAATGGGGTGATGGAGTGTATTGTTTCATGGTTCATTAATCACCCTCCATATCAATAGTTATTTCTCAAATGCATAATTTCCCCTTTCCTCATAATAGAGATGGATGTATTCTTTGGCCCTATCCATGGCCTCATACAAGGCTCATCCCCATCAACCAACTGAAGAACCTTTAGCAAAGGTTTGCTAATAGCACACACTTCCACCACTCCGGGCCAAAAGCACTTTTGATATGAAACTAGCCCGCATATGGCCTCCCCCTATAGTTTAAAGCATGCCACTAATATGAAAGGATCATTCCCTTCACCTCCCACATAGAATTCAAGAGAGACAAAAGAGATTTGAAGCTAGTGGCAAACTGTGTGATGGCAAGATGCACCAAATCCTAGTTATTTGTGAATATTCTCATTAAGGTAAGCATGGATGCATAATTTTATAAAAAAATTGTTATGCTCCTTGGTGATTCAACAATATCATTACACATGAAATTTTCCCCAATGTTCTTAAACCAAATCGATACGATGTGTAGCACGAGTCTAAAATCAAATCAATAAAAGGTGTAGCACAAGGAGTCCAAAATAAGGTAGGATACTTCAACATAAACAACCTCCAACAACGACATAAATAGCAATATCATCCATTATGACCTAGACAACATTATGTGGACCTACCTCTTAAACAAACCTATCCATCAAAACACATAATAATAATGCATCTTTAATGTGTAGATGCATCAATAGATTTTATAAATGCTAGCCTCTTAGGACAATCATCCAAGAAGAAGGGTCCTACCATTTTGATTAATTAAACCATCTGACGTCATGGTACATCTAGTGATTTCCCATGGGGTATTAAACTCCTCCAATCTAATAGTGAAATAAGCCTTTTCATTTTAAAGAATAATCCCACTCAACTCATCATAGGTAGGGACCTTGTACACTAGGCCAACAACATCAAACATATTTTGGTAGAATGGATTACTCTTGGCAATGTTGAAAGGCATGTCACCCACTAGCTTTTCATCTTCTTGCTTATTTTAGATTATAAGTATTGTCCTGACTCTTGATAGAAGGTTATGCACCAAGTGTGGTTCTAGGAACAAAAAAAAGTTGTTGAGATGCTAAGCATTGTGGAAGGTGATGCCAAAGAATCATCGTCACTTTCCCCCTGATCTTGCAACTCCTCCCCTTGCAACCTCACCTTTGATAGCTTCCCTATTATCTCTAGACATACCCAAATCTGCAAGCGAATGAATTTTGGGCTTGCTCCTAAGTAATTTTCCATTTCATGTCCCAATTTTTTTTTGCAAAGCAGCATTTTAACTTGGTTAATTTCCCACCTTATATCCTTCCCACACAACTTGCAACTCAACCTTTCTCTATTAACCCCACCTCCCCGAGTTAACCATATTTCCAAACGGAGCCCATAATTATTAACTTATGATTTATGACCCTCATAAAATTTGGAATCCCAATGCCTTTATGACATGGTCTATGTCTACTAAACTATTTGATTATGGATAAGGCAACTTCAAAAAACACCTGATATGGAGGCCATTTCGTTGGATTGGATTGATACCACTATTGTGTGCAGGGTTGAGACCAAGATGCTTGTCACTGAATTGGTCCCTGATTGGTTAGAGGAGGAGCATGTGACAGAGATATAGAGGAGGAGGATGTTTTAGAGAATACACCTTTAGAAGAGACGACAATTGATATTAAGAGTGAACAAACGCTGCCACCTTCATAGACTCTCATAAAGCAAGTTGGAGTTAGCAGTAGCACTAGTAGAAGATGTCAAAGTCTAACTCCCAGTTCTTCTTCTAGAAGATGTCAAAGTCCAATGCCATCCCCAAGACCTTCCTCATTCAGAAGAAAATCCATTTCTAGAGTCCCTTCCTTTGCTTGTAAAAGGGACAAAGGGAATCACTAATTTTAAAATTTATTTATCTGATTTCATTGTAGATGACTCATGATGATGAGATACACTTATTAGTCAGTGATCATGACCCAACATTCATCAGAAAATTTTGGAAGGAGTTGCTTAGAATTGTTGGTAGCATCTTAAATCCAAGTAATAGCTTCCATCCTAAAACAAATAGTCGAACAGAGATCAGTTTCAAAGGTGCTTGAAAATTATGTTCCAGAACATCAAACTTCTTGGCCAAAATAGTTAGACTTCGCAGGGAACGGGTGCACAATACAACATACCACACATCCATTGGAATGCCCCCATTTAAATCCCTTTATAGTCAGGACCCACCTATGCTAGCTAATTTAACCATAGAAGATACTCAAGTGCCATTAGTTAGAGATTTGCTGGAAGAAAGGCATCAAATACAGAAGTAGCAAAATGGGAACCTCAAATTGGCCCAAGATAGAATGAAATCTCAACAAGACCAGCACTGCAGTGGGTGGGAAGTTGGAGTGGGAGAATGGATCTCTTGAGACGACCTTATAAGTAGAAGCCTCTCAAAGGTAAAATGGTGGAGAAACTTGGGCCTATACCCTACGGAACTTAAAAGATTCTAGCAAGAGTGCGATAGGTTGCATATACTCTTGAAATGACATGAGTCATGAGTGTGTAACACCTTTCATGTCTCATGCTTAAAGAAAGTGGTAGGGAAAAATGTTACAATTTCAAATATATTTCCTTCCCTAAATGATGGACATGTTCTTATGTTTCTAGATTGCATTTTGACAACTGAAAAGAAAAAGTAGAGTACTAAAGTAGGCCAGAATATCAGCAAAAGGATTTACCGGTGGATGCTACATGAGGAGTTCTCAAAAGACTGCAACAACCAGCACAACAATTGTTTTGGCACAAATCAATTCAAAGAGCAGAGAGTGTTATGATGTTTAGAAATAGTTAAGTACTAGGGTACTGCCACAATACCAGCAGAAGGATTTACCATTTGTGAATACTATGTGGGAAGGCCTTGAAATAAACCAGCACTACAATTGTCTTGGTGCAAAACAATTCAAAGAGATGGGGTGTTATGACGTTTAAGGATAGCCTGCCTACTTTAGTGTTAGCTATTGGTACTTTATGAGGTTGGGTACTTGGTGACGATCATCAGAACTTTCAGCTTCATTTATAATTTCTGTTAGTTAATGGACTTTTATTAATTGAGAAGTAAGTCAATTAATTGTACTTTGTATTAGTTAATAGAGTTTTGTGTAGAGTCTGAATTTCCACATATGTTCAAGTATAAGGCTTACTTATGTAATAATATCAAGTTGTTAGGAATTCAGCTGTTGTTGGATGATGGCTGAGATAACTGAGATAATCACTCAAACTAGTAGTAGTTAGATCTTACAACAAACTCCAATCTGTTAAAGTATAAGGCTTAGTTATGTAATAATATCAAGTTGTTAGGAAATCAGCTATTGTTGGATGATGGCTGAGATAACTGAGATAATCACTCAAACTAGTAGTAGTTAGATCTTACAAAAAACTCCAATCTCTATAAAAGAGACAAACACTTGTATTAACTATTAAGTGAACTGGAGATAATAGTAAATATGTTTTTCAAATTCCATTGTTTATCATTTGTGCATCATAGTCAAACACTTGTATTAAGTGAACTGGAGATAATATTAAATATGTTTTTCAAATTCCATTGTTTATCATTTGTGCATCATAGTCGATATTTTTTAGATGCCACCAGGGCAGGACTGGGCTTGACACCCTAGCTGGAGGTCAGGGAAAGTGAAAACCTATAAGGCCCATCCATTATACGAGTAGATTAGTGTAGTAGAGCAGAAAGTTTTGTTGTGAATGTTAGTAGAGATTTTCTGTTGGTATTCTGCTGCCATATTGTACTATGATCTATTTGTAGCGATATATTATCCTCGTACAATGATCTGGATAATATTAGAGTATTACCACTATATGCATAATCGATAGCAATACAGAAAATGCAATGCAATAAGCACAAATATCTCAAAGTATTTATATTAAAAGTCATAAAATAAATAAAATAAATAAAATCCATTATTGACAGAAAAAATCAAAAACCTGCAACCCTGTTCTATACCCAAAATGAAAGACTTGGTCAATTCCTTAAAAACTTGGTTTACTAGATAGTAACTATGCGAGCCAATCAAAGTTAGCCACCAAGCACAGCAACCTAATCTAATAAACAGGGAGTGCAACAAAATGCATAGCAGAGAACTGTTTGCTGGAGCAGAGCTAACTGGCTGTTGGGAAACAGATAGTTACAGTACGATACAATTAACCTAGGAGTACAATAAACTGCATATCAGTGACCTTTTCTCTGGAGCAAGGCTACCTGGCTATTGAGAAATGGATAGTTGCAGTATCATATAATTAACTTGGGAGTGCAACAAAATGCATTGCAGAAACCCGTTTGCTAGAATGGTTAACTAGCTGTTGGGAAATGGATAATTACAGTACTATATAATGAACAGTTCTTAGTAATAGAATAGAATAATGTCTACTCCCAACATAGAATAGAATTGTAATAACAGTGGCATATATAGAAAGCTTCTAAGGAATTAAAAGGAAACATGATAATCGATATAAAATTTCAGGTGAGGAATTGCAGTGTCCGGAGTTTTTTCAGGGACCATAAGCATATGTAGAAAGCTTCTAAGGAATTAAAAGGAAAGATGATATTCGACATAAAATTTCTGGGGAGGAATTGCAATGTCCGGAGTTTTTTCAGGGACCATAATCATAGTAAACAATTCACCATTTCAATGAAACACTACCCACCTAGTATTTTTCAAGGACCGGAATTGCAATGTCCGGAGTTTTTTCAGGGACCATAATCATAGTAAACACTTCACCATTTCTATGAAAACACTTCACCCATCTTCAAAAAAACACTACCCATTTCAAGGACCATAAGCATGTAAACACTTCACCCATCTTCAAAAAAACACTACCCACCTAGTATTAAGAGTGTTAAGAGTGGAGAGAGAGAGAAACTGACCAACAGCAGCACTGATATTGGTCCCCGTGACCTGATTCCTGCGAAGCTTGCTCTCGAGATGAGCTGCAATCCATATGATTCCCAGTGGACCTTTTTTATCCAATAAAAACTGTGAGTAAAACATCATGCTGAGTTTGTGCTAACCCAAGAATTCCAACTAAAAACTGCTCTGAGCCATATAATCCAATTCACTAATCCATCCCAACATCAAAATCTTCCAGCAGTTTTGAAATCTGGAGAGCTAATTGATCAATGCCAACCAATGCAAAGTAAGGTTAATCACTAGGAATTGTGAAACCCACTTGGGAATGCAAGTGTTCCACTGACCCAGTAACATATACAATTGCAGAAAACAAGAAAAACATTACAAAAAGCCAATTTGGTCCATATCCCAACATATAAAAATCAAAGGTGGCAGACGCATTGCAGTATATACACACAATATATGTTCGAGTCCATGGCGGTGCTCTTCCAGTAAAACAGTTGGGATGTTGATGCATGACTAGATCGTCATAGATGTCCACAAATATAGATTTGCCCATTTCAATAACTAATCCCACTTGCACTTTGAACTGTGAGAGTGGAGGCTTTATGAAGAAGCTAGTCGGCAGACAGCAAACCTGCCAAAATTCGATGTAATGTTTTGTCCACTTCGACGACAGTGTTTGTATTTTAATATGTATATTCACCCTTTATGTCAATGACTGCGAGGGACTGCCTGTTATGCCACGTCAACTGATGACGTGTCAATGTTCTACCGACTTCTCGGAAGCAAAGCGAAACCCATGGGAAATGAGTTCGCTGTTTGGCATCCGATGAACGTTCATTTCAAAGCAAATTTCAACACTTGGGTTTTCCATTTGGGCCTTGGCATTGGTCGCTCTGGTTTTTGTGGTTGCCAACAATAATAATGTGGTTCTAAGTGGTGTGGCCACTTTCGTTTGTAGTTCTTCAAAGTAATGGTCCTATATGGATTATTAATAGGACTTCTCTAGGTAGTGACGGATTATTAATAGGAGCAGTGACATTTTCGTATGGGTGATTTTTTTTTTCTTGGAATTTATTAATTTTTTATTTAAAGTTGGAAATTGAAAGTGTTTGTGTCGTTTTTTTAATGGTGGAAAGAATCAAAGGAAGAATAAATTATTTTAACGTTTATGAGGTTAAAAATAGCTTATGAGACAAATTGCTTCTTTATCTGGTTGTTGTATTCGGTCCCAAGAGCTAGCTGCCAGAATATCTGCATAACTTTCACTGTTGTCTTTGAAGACCTCGCATTCTAAAATGAAATGCTTTTTTGTTTCCACAAAGAACAAAAAATACATACTCTTTCCTCCCACCCTTCTTTTGGCCTTTTCCAGCACCCTGTTTCACAACAGAGTTGATGAGAATTACTCTTTAACTGGGCAATAAGAATTTTGGCTCTCCAGGAAATATTGGCATTTATATACGCTTTTTGTTGATGATTATGAGTGGGATTAAACACTTCAATGTAGTACTTTTTCTTTCTCCCTAGCTCCTTATCCCAAGTATGCTTGTGGAACTTATCCATAACAAAAGCTTTTATCTTTTTACTGTTTATGGGATACATGTTCAAGCAATTACCCCATTTACTAAAGCATTTGTTATTTTATTGCATCCAAGTCTTCTTTCTTTTGCACAATATGTCATTAAAGACAACCTTAGGCCATCTACCCTCCTCCATTTACTCAATTTTTTTTTAAATACTGAATGACTCGCACCATAGCAATTGCTTCAATAGGAGCAACCCTTGTTTCACTTAACAAGATAACATAACGAACTGCACTTTTAATTTTGAATTTGTTTGTAATCAAACGCTTCCGAATTTTCTCAATTTGTTTCCATTGCATGTTGAATGTATTGTTGGCCCATAGATCACAGCCATCGAGAATCGCCAAAATCAGTAGAATCCCAAAAAGAGTTTGAGTGGTTTTCCAATCCCATTACTTTGCCTCTCTACACCTATTTTGAAAAACATAAAATGCTTTCCAACCCCCCAAAGTTATTTTCTTTATACAGCCATCTCAACTTAGATTTGTGTTGAAGTCAATTCCGAGGTATTTGTAATCTGCAACTTCTTCGAGAATGTTGCCTTCAAAGTAGAACTTATGCTAATTATGCTTTCTTTTTTTAGAGAAAACCACTACTTTTGTTTTGCTAATATTGACTTGCAACCCCACCCTTCTACAAAAATGCTCAAGGGATAGTAAGTGATATTGCAAACCAAGAGCATATTTAGCAATAAGAATAAGGTCATATGCATACAAAAGAAGTCTTTTAACAAACTTTCCCAAATGGATACCATCACCCCCTTGCGAATTTAGCCACTCCTCAAGATTTTCGATATATAAACCAAAAAGGGTAGGAGATAATGGGCAACATTGCTTGACCCCGATATCAATTCTAAAACTTTCAGAAATTCCTCCTAAAGTTCTAATTTTGACTTTCAGTTCTTCATACAACCTATGCACAACTGCTCTTGCATGTCTAGGAACCCCAAGTTCCTCCATTATGTGTCAATGCTTATCCCTAGGAACCGTGTCAAATACTTTTCTGAAATCAACAAAGCAACAAAATACTTCTTCCTTTTTCTCCCAAACTTTTTCAATGATGTGCCTTAAATTTATACAATGATTAACTGTGGAATGTTTAGGTCTAAAACCTGCGTGCCCTTTAGCACGCTTATTTCTTTCTTCTGCCCACTTGCTAATTTTATTTTCTAGCATGCTTCCAAATAACTTTGCAAATAAGGGGTTTATCATTACGGTCCTATAATTGGAGGGATTCTTGACGTCACCGTTCTTAAAAAGAGGTATTGCCAGGCTAGTTGTCCAATCTGCGGGGAACCCCTATTGTATGATGTTGTTGAAAATTTTTGTAATGTGAGGTGCAAGAATCTTTGAGCCCAACTTTAAATACTCTACTTGGAGTTCAACTAAGTCTTTTGTTTTTCCAACACCCAACTTCTTCATACCCATCTCTACCTCTTGCACCATGAAGAGTTCAATATCAATGTTGACCAAGGAAGGAGGGTCAACCTTGGGATCCTACTCATAGAGTTGTTTTGCATAGTCAAACCATTTAGAAGTTGTAATACTATTTTATGTTTGCATCTTTCTCGGTTGGAGTTCCTTCCAAAATAATTTGGGGTTATTTTTCCCAAGGAAGATTAGTTCTTCCCTCCTTGAAACCATGAAATCAACATTTTTCTTTCTTAATATGTGTGCTTGTAAGATTTGAGCTTTATGTTATCCTTGTTTGACTCTTTCCACCTTCTCCTTGCCTTTTTTCTTTCCTCGTCAAACCAAGCATTAACCATAAAGCAATTTGTCTAAGACTTTTTAATTTTTTCTCTTTTTCACTCTGCAAGTGTGCTTTGAATTAATTGTGCTAATTCATGGCTATGAAGGTCGTGACTTTGGATTTTCTCCTTCTCGAAGAGTCTCTCTATCTTCATTTTGAAGGTATTACAATTTTTTGGAGTCAAAATAATTCTTCCCTTTGGGAGATTTTGTTGAACACGCCGAGTTTTTGACTATAATTGCTTCTTTCTAGTCCAAGAGAAAATTAAATAAATTCGCTTGTGATATAATTTTAAGTCCCAAAGTTGATCTCCAATCAAAACTTCCTCCATTTTCTCACACAAATGATGCGAGCAAATTACGTAATCTACTATGCTTGCTCCATTGTACATATTGCAAATTAAATTACTGAACTTTTCCCATCTAGTCAAACCATTACAAATGACTAAATTGAAAGCCCCACATAGAGTAAGCAATTGTTCACCAAAGAGATTGCAACCCTTATCCTCTGAAATTATTTCCCACTAATGATTACTCTCTTCTGTAAGCCAAATAGGGTCGCAATCTTCTTTACAACAAAGAATGCTAGCTTGCTCACTTGCAGTCCTAGCATTGAAATCAACCACTATAAGGATTTCACCTAGCTGATAGTATGTTGCAATATCTATTTTTAAAGCCACAAAGGGATCTTTGTGGTCAATCCCTCTACTTTTGTAGATTTTTGAAACTTGCGGCACAAAATAACATGCTAAAATTGTAATGTGATTTTCATTTTCTGATATTTTAAACCAAATGAATTTTTTATTTGAGTCTTATTTTTCTAACTGAATGAAAAAACCTTCTTTTTCCCTCACTAAAACCATGATACCCCTATGTCCTTTGCCATTCCGTGTTGCTTTGTTCCACACTGCCATCTTCCAGTATCCTTCAAAAAAAGGTTTCTTGCAACCTTCATGTTCATGTGTGTCTATGAGGCAAATTATGTCTCTACCTTCCGCAATATGCCCTAACCCAAGTCCTTGTCTCCATGGGTAACCTCTGTAGTTCCAACAAACTATTCTTAAGGAAAATTGGTTATGACTTGATTGCTATTTTTTTTTACATGCAAGACTCATAATTGAGTCTTTGTCCTTGCTTTGCCATACTGACCTTGCCTCAAGATTTCCTACTGATGAGTTTGTTACCTCTCCTTTATGACCATCTTGCTACTTTTTTTTGGAAGGAGGTCCAAATTTCCCTATCATGGCTTTAGATTTATAAATCCATGCTCTCTTGCCTTCATCTCTTGTTTCCCTGACCTTTGACATTTCCTCCCTCCTTTCCTCTTGTTATATTACAGTTAAACATTCTTATAGAAATAAGCGAGAACCCCTCAAGAGATGCTTCTTGCTTAGAATGATATATTTATCACGCAAGCTAGGCATGATGACTCTTATGGGCCTAGCTCTCTCACTGCTAAATTTACGCACCCTCCATGCTTGGCATATTTTTCCTTGCCATAGCAACTTGTCTTTCAAGAAGTCCCTTGCAAGGTAAAGAGTACATTCATTTTTCCCCTAGTCTTTCACCCTTTAATAATTATGTTTTCTCCTCTATTGTGCCTTTGTTTGCTTTCTCTATCTTGCATGTTGCCAACCTGAATGTTTGTTTCTCCTTCCCTATTAGCAGAATTGCTAATAAATTGAGCCCACGTTTTGGAAACTTTTGTGGAATCTCCTTTCCTTTCTTCTCTTTCTTTCTATTCACTATTGTCTATTTCGACAATTGCTTTCCCTTTATCTTAGGATGGTTTCACATTCACTACCTCTATACTTTCCCCTGCAGATTTCTTCCTGTTTTGCACATCTACCTTCATGTGTTTCCATTCTAACTTCCCTATTAGGAGAGATTCTTGTAGCAATGCCGCTTGCTCTTTCAGAACTTTATTGCTTTCTTCTAAAGCCTTATTTTTAGCTGTTATTATATGGATTTTATGATCTCTTTCTTGCTATTTATCTTCTAAAACCTCCAACCTCTATTTTGTATTTAACAATTCTTTCGCATAAAGATCAGATGACTAGGTGAGAGGTTTGGATGTGTGACTAAGAAGGCAAAATCATCAATTTATTTTCCTTTGAACTTTTTGTTGCCATGTGTTTGCAGAGGGGACTTGTTTGAATATTTGTTATTGCTAATGGCTCGAGTACTTTCCCTTTGAGACCATTTTTTCATTCTCTGCTCCCATTTTAAACGGGCTAATATTCGTTTTAAAATGCCCTGATACTGTTTGGCATTAACCCAAACCCATTTCCCAACTTTGGCTGATGAGGCAATTTTCACTTGTCCTAGATCATTTGTTTCCACAGGTACTCAAATTTCTTGTCCCATTGTCATGTTTGAATGCATTTATGATGCAAGAAGTCGTATAAGGACCTTGCTAAGTGGATCCGGGGATTGAGGAATCAATTGACGCTCTAACTCTTATTCTGAGTTGTAGAAACCCTATGTAGCATTCTAGGTGACAAAACATTCCCTTCCATTAGAAGCCCTTATAAGCAAAAACAAAATAAATACCTGAAATTGTCTAGGCCTTTACGTCCCGAAGAAATGAGTCTCACAAAGACTAGAATATAGGGTTATATGTATATGCAAACATCATCGTGTTAATGCCTCAGCTACACACCCATTGTTCTGCTCTCTGCTAGATCAATTAGCTGCCAAAGTAAATCCAAATTTTTGTCTACTAGTAATGATTTCTTGTCCTCCATTTATGTTGTTCTTATTACGTTGCGGTGACTGCGGATGATTAAAGCAGAGTTAACTTACCTCTACTGTGCCAAAAATGGATTCAATATTTTCAAGGACTCCTCATGTACCTAAAATTTTGAAATTTGACAATTGTAACCTATATTTCCAAAAATATTCATTGGATTTCATCAAAATCGTGCTAGAAAAACCATTCTTTTCTGGGCAAAATAGTCACATGTTTAAACTAAGGTTTATTAATAAATGTTGTAACAATATTAACATAGCATATATTGAAAACAAAATAGGTAAGTAATTTTAGAGATATAAACATACCTATATATAGGTAAATATTAAGCACCATGTACTAAGTCAATTATTAGGTTTATGTCTTTTTATCTTTTTTATTGATTATCACTTTATTTTAATCTAATAGACAAAATAGAAATGTAATAAGCCAATGATTGGCTTAGCCCATGGTGCTCTTTATATTTCCCTATATATATATGTTCCAAAATCAGTTATATTGTTTTATGTTTCTTAATTTTATTGGAAATTCGTAGAAATTTGTTGAAATTGTATATTGAAATTGTTTAATTTACACAATTTAAATTTTTAAGCGTGTTGAATTCATATATGCATTTTAAAAATAAATTTAAACGATAAAAAATAGAAATATCACCAAGAATTATATCATTGAATTCTAGTCTAAAATGTAAAAGAGCTAATCTACTTCTAAATATTATGTGATTAATATTTGTAATTAGAAAAGAGAAAAAAATTATGATTATTCATAAAGATTAGCGACTATAAAGAAAAAAAAAAATTAACAACATTAGAAAGAGTAGTTATATTTCTATTAAAAACACTATGATTAATTTTTATTTTATAGAGATGATTACGTTCATTATTTTCTTTAAAAATAGATGAGTTAAGATTGATAATATATTTGTTGCACTTTTTCAAAACCTTGCATACATCATGTAACTCCATTCCTAAAATAGGTAGTGGACATCGCCCATACATGTTAAGTTTCACTACATCAAAATGAGTTGGGGAGTTTACGAGAGAGATGAAGAGAAATCATTATTGGACCAAATGATGTTAAGTTCCACTGCATCAAAATGATTTGGGGAGTTTGCAAGAGAGATGAAGAGTGGTCATTATTGGACCAACTAGAAGAAAAAAAATGCAAATGGTTAGAGATGTTTTATGTCCATTCACAATAAATATAGTCAAACTACAAATTTTATTAGAATTTTCAAAAAAAGTAAAAGCAACACCAATACATGAGAAAAAAATACATTGAAATACTAAGCTACAAGCACAAAGATAACATAATATGGAGGAAAAAAAAGGGAGGTTGAGAAGCCCCAAGAAGAGGAGTACAAGGCCTACGTGGAGGAGGAGGAGAGTAAATCCTCATTTTGTCTTAATGTGATAGATATTGAATAAGCATTCCACTATAAGCCAGGTAATTCTCGCATTAAATGATTATTTATACCATATGTTATAAAGAGATTTGTGGAGATATTTTGATAAGAGTGGAGGCTACTATTGACTTTTAAATGAATTTGGAAAGTTGTTTCAAAATGAGTCATAAAATTAATCTCTATATTGTTTTCCCTTGACATATAAAAGACAGGGATTTAAGTAACTTAATAATGAATGATTGTATATTTTTTTAACACAACAATAAGGACACATGTATGTTGTTGGTAGGGAATTTGAATTTTAGTGCATGTTATAAGTGATACTATTTCAAAAACACTACATGTCATAATACTAACATCACATACAAAATATGATTGTATAAAAGGTTAACAAGGTTAACATTATTTCTATATGCAATTACTTATGCTCCATTATATGCTATGTGACATTATCACATATCAACTTAACATTATGTGCAAGCAAATTAATCAAATGTGATTATATTTATTTTATTTTCTCTTGTGTAATAAATTTGAGAATTAAAAATGTTTATAACTTATATAAAACATCAAATCATTTATACGTAAGTATAAATTTAATCGTTATATATTATATTAGCTAAGTCATATAAGTTTAATGATTAATAAATGTTGATAAGTTAAAATAGTAATGCAAGCAATAAAATTGGCAAGAACTCAAATATTAAGTTTGGAAGTAAGTTATATAGCTAAAAAAATTGTTTAATAATACAAATAATAAAAAAATTTCATTTATAAAATGTAAATAGCTTAATAAATTGAGAAAAAATCTTTCGGTAAAAATCACATCCAAATAAATTTGGTCGACGCGTTTCGAACCAGCCAGTGTGGTTAATAAATTTAATTATAATCTTTCTAACTACAAAAAAATATTATTTTTATTAAATATTAAACATACACATAATTGATATCCTTATTTCAATATAAATACAATAATTTAATCACATATCAATCAAACATTTAACACTTATCTCCATTTATATATATAAAAATAAAATTTGTAAAATATATTCTATATCATATTTGATAAACCATTATCATATTCTATTTTATTTAACCAATCACTGTTTTCAATAATGCAGAGAAACGTTGATAAACTACATTATTAAAATATTATAATATAAATGATATTACAATCTGAACATGTAAGAAAATCTAACATAATAGAATGTTATTTATTTAAGTATAAAATAATAAAAGCCATAATTAAGCAAACTGTGCATAAGAAAAGGAATATCTAGGTCCCAAAATTCAATAAATACAGCTAAAAAAACATGGGAGTATGGTGGAAAAAATAATTAACGTACCTTTTTGAAAGCTAACCTGTGTGGAGATTGACCGATAGAATTTCTGAAGGTACGAAAAGTAGTTATTTTAAGTTGAACTTGAAGCGACGTATTTTTAAAAGATTTCTGAACTTTCTAAAAGCGTTCCAATGAAGCTAAACGACACAAAATAAAGCAAAACATTATTTTCCCTTGACTTCTTTTTTAAAGGGAGTTTCACTTGTTTCAAATAGTTATAATATGTTACCAATCACGTTATACTGATCATTTTCCGCTTTACCGCTTTATTATTTCTTTTTCAATAGAGATAAAAGGGTGGTGACTTTTGAAATCGTTGGATCCCATTAGAGGGAGGAGACGATAAAGAAGATTCACCTCCAACGTGTATTCACTTTGAAGAGAATTAGAAGACAACAAACCTCCTATAACCCTGATAATGGCCCAATGTGTAGGTATAATGAACAAAAGTATAACAATACATCTTTCTTTAGTTTGTGGAACAATCCAAATGATGATGTATAATATTTGTGAATTAATTTGGTATATGAACAAGGTGGTATAGTTGGTGGTCTTTGCTGCTTAGTTTAATTATTGAATTTTGAAAGATATGAATCAACTCTGATATTTGAACAAAAGGGTTTGTGATGACTGAAAAAACTTCCATACTTTTAGTTATTATTTTTTTTAGCTATACAACCTTGATGTTGCCATGGCGGCTTCACCCAAAAGCTTTTTCGGTTTTTCACACATCGCTATTAATGGACGAGATTAGAAAAAGAAGAGGAAAAAGAAAAGGAAAAGCTCCCAAATTCAAGGGAAATTTGTCTCAAATTCATGATGAAATTCATCACAAATTGCATGCCATATGAAAGCTCGTACAATGTTGGCAACCTAAATGAGACCGAAATTCATGTAAATGAAGTTTGGCAAAGGTACGGTAGGAAGATGAACGACTATTGACAGGGGAATATATGGTAGGCCCAGTTGGCCCATCCGACACATGTGCGAAAGGCCCCGCAGATAACTTTTTAGTGTTGTTGATGTGTCAGCCTGCCCGAATCGACATCAGTCATATCACATATGGACTCGGGAAATTGGAATAAGTATGTGCGTACGATTCTTATTTATGAACTAATGACCACAGATGGTACATAGCCATCATTACAAAATAAGACCAAAATTGGGTGAACCAATCAGAGTGAAATAAATAAATAAATATTAAAAATTGTTTTATAATGTCAACTTTATATATTGTTATTTAAATTTGTGGTCAAATAGCCGATAAATTCATGGACAAGGCGAGAGAGATACTTGCAAATATATAAATAGATATGAATGACTTTTGAGAGATACCTACAAATTAACTTGGAATTTAAGCACAAATGGAAATCTGAGTAATTTCCCCGCAATGCCAACTAGGGTGGCAATTGATGTTTATCGAAATTGACTTAGTACTAGCTCGAGTGGCAATTGCTGTTTATCGAAATTGACTTAGTACTAGCTAGGGTGGAAATGATGTCTGTCGAAAGTAGTGTGAGGGTCTCTCCTGAAACCCTTTAGAGAAACTCGCTTGAGCTCCCAATCAATCAACAAGAAATAATAAAAAACCAGAATGAATGAGAAATGGCATTCTCTCCCCTTTTATAAGATTTTGTTGAATCTTCTCTAATCTTCTAAAAATCTCCTTTTATCATTTTATTAATAAGACACTTAGTGTATTTTCCCCCTATTTTCCAAGTGACTTTTGCCCCCTTTTATTTATCCCTTGTTAATTTTCACACTGCTCTATGTTGTTTTAATTACTTTTAGCCCAATTCACTTCTTCAATTAACAATATTTTCAATAACAATTAATCTTTCCAATCATCAATAATAATTGAAAATAGAATAGTAAATGCAATGGTAAAGGATACAATTAGCACATCAACAAGAGACACCATGTTTGGTCAAAGATAAGGTAAAAACTGCACAACGGGGAAAACCCTTTGAAAATTATTCTTCTATTAGATTGTCATAAAATGTATAACAGAGAGTACAATGAGCCCAATATAAATTCATCCAACAAATTTAACCCAACAACATTCAGAAATATGTTCCCAACATCAATAAATACCAGAGACAACTTTTCCTACCTTAAGTCAACTGCGATCAACTACGGTCATAAGTCAAAAAATTTCCCTTTAGACCAACCACATGGAGGAGTTGTGCATGCGGTTGAGACCTTCCAACTGCACCCTTGAGTCTACCGAAAATTTCCTTTGACGAGCCTGCGGCTGAGACCCAAAACCCTAAAACACGTGCAAGCTTTGGACCCTGTATTTTCGGACTTGTGCGAACCACTTTCCTTGACCTTGCCTCAAACTCGTGCAAACCAATCAATGAAGAAGAGAAGAAGAAGATGTGTATTTATGTCCAAATGAGCTTGAGGTCACTTGTATTTATAGGCTTTCAAGGGTGTCCAATTTCTTGTTAGGACCGATCATGTCCAAATGTGCATATGTGGGATTTTATTCATAAGTACACTTTCCCTAGTCCAAATTATGCGCTTCAAAAGTCAAAATTGGTCCTCTCGAAAAGAGGAATCTAGTCCCATGGTTGGAATTTGTCATTGAATTGCTAAAATTAACACTCCCTCTCAGCTAGGGAGAAATTCCAACTCCATCGTGTCATGAGTATTGATCCAGGTGGATATTGGTGGCCACCCACCTATTCCATTTGGACCCGCACCATCAATTCTTTCAGTTTTTTCAGTTTCATCACAACTTACTATTTTTACGTCTATGTTTCGAGTCTAACCTGTAGAAATTTGTTGAATAATGATTAATTATCCACCGAGACTATCCTGATCACATACAATTCGAATTTATATGCAACACATAATCTCTTCCACTCAGATCATCACACATGCGGAAATAAAACAAGCGATAGCACATCAAATCATCATACACATTAACACGGTATGTATGGGGAAAGCTTATAGCTGAAAACCCCGCAGCTATTGTGTATATTATAATGGATAAATCATGTAACAAAATCAGTACAATACTCCTCACAAGTACTCAGTACTATCTCATGAAGTTACACACAAACTAGCTTGGTTTTGAACAAGTTACTGGTTCAAAACTCACCACTAATTGCCTTGCCTCTATTGCGCAATCATGGCCTGTCTAAAGAGAGATCCAAGGTTCGAATCTCCTTGGCTTGACAGCGCAATCATCATGGGAAATTCCTCCAAGTGTGGTGCAAATCTCATGCACAACTGATGTCGCCACTGATAGCTAACTCCACCCTTTCATCTACCTCTTTCACTGGTCTCCACTGAACTGATCATGCACTGTAGTGAACCGATGTGTTCTTGAGTTGAATAATGAGTTACTAATTAATGAATTAAATAATATTTAATTCACTCCACTCATAACTAATTGATTAGCTAGTTAAACTAATCTCAAATAGTTCAACTAAAATAAACAGAACACAACTCCACTAGCTGTCTCATTAACTCCACCAAACTTCTGCCACTGAAGTCCTAACTGAATTCAACCATGCATGTGCTCACCAAACCCTAGGAATAGCGTAATTCCTCTGTCAGATGCATGAGCCACTTCCAAGGCTCGAACTGAAGTGCTCCAAGAGAGTAAACTGAAGTTTAGAGTCCAAATATTATTAAGGGTAAATAATATTTGACTTCCCTATTTTAAGGAGAGGCAGTCTAAAAATAGACTTCGACCTATAGGTCCAAAAATAGAGTCCCATCTATTTTTACCAACATGACCAATACTCCAAGAATAACATACTGCAATCCCCGGACCATGCTCCATATGTCTAAAAATAGACATAGTCTAAAAATAGATTTTGCGCCAGAATTTGCCTGCGGGCCCACTTAGTGGAGGCGACTTCATTTCACTAAGCTCCATCATCTTGCTGCATTTTCAACACTCCCTCTCAGCAAGATATGGATTATCTGCAACCCCTATCCTGCCTCTGTGGAATTCGAACTTGCTCCTGGTGAGCGCCTTCGTCAGGATGTCGGCATCCCGATCCTCCGTGGGAACATATGAAAGCATCATGATTCTCCGCTGAACACAATCTCTGATATGATGGTACCTGATGTCGATGTGTTTGGATCTATCATGAAATACCGGATTAGCCGAGAGTTTAATGCAACTCTGGTTATCACAGTAAATCACCGTAGGCTCCAAATGCAACCCGAACAATCCAACGAGGATCTTCCTCATCCAAATAGCCTCGCATGCAGCCAAGCTTGCTGCCATGTACTCGGCCTCTGCTGAACTGAGTGCCACGGATCTTTGCTTCCTGCTGTACCAGGAAACTGCTGTCGACCCAATGCTAAAAACTCCTCCAGATGTGCTCTTTCGGTCCGTTGGGCTCCCTGCCCAATCTGCATCAGTGAAGCCAGAAAGCTTCGCTCCATCCTCCTGTCTGTACCATAGACGGCATCCTGATCCTCCATGGGAACATATGAAAGCATCATGATTCTCCGCTGAACACAATCTCTGATATGATGGTACCCGATGTCGATGTGTTTGGACCTATCATGAAATACTGGATTAGCCGAGAGTTTAATGCAACTCTGGTTATCACAGTAGATCACTATAGGCTCCAAATGCAACCTGAACAATCCTGCGAGGATCTTCCTCATCCAAATAGCCTCGCATGCAGCCAAACTAGTTGCCATGTACTCGGCCTCTGCTGAACTGAGTGCCACGGATCTCTGCTTCCTGCTGTACCAGGAAACTGCTGTCGACCCAATGCTGAAAACTCCTCCAGATGTGCTCTTCCGGTCCGTTGGGCTCCCTGCCCAATCTGCATCAGTGAAGCCAGAAAGCTTCGCTCCATCCTCCTGTCTGTACCATAGACCATATCCTGATGTGCCTCTGATATAGCGCAATACATGCTTGCCTGCCTTCCAAAAGAGCTTGGTAGGCTTAACCATAGCTTGTGAAAGCTGGTTAACTGCATAGCATATATTGGGTCATGTATTGACCAGATACATAAGTGACCCCACCAACTGTCGATAGACAGTGGCATCCACTACCTCCGCTGAAGTAGCATCCTCCTTCCTCCAACCACCAGGAAGAGGAGTGTCAACAGGCTTGCGGCCTTGCATGTTGAACCTCTCCAGAATCTCCCGGGCATACTTGCCCTGAGAAACAAACAGTCCTCCACTGCGCTGCCAAATCTCCAATCCCAGGAAATAATGAAGGATGCCCAGGTCCTTCATCTCAAACTCTCGTGCAAGATCCTCCTTGCATGAAAGTATCAACTGCTCGTCGCCGGTCAAAATCAGATCATCTACATACAGTACGATGATCAACAGCTTCCCCTCCACCACAATCTGGTACAGGTTTGGATCCGCCTCACTCTTGGAGAATCCAAGCCCGGTGAAGTAGTTGTCTATGCGAGTGTACCA
>CM076569.1:859079369-859351530 GCA_034641835.2 Pinus albicaulis | reverse complement strand
AACCCAAAAAACCAAAAACCAAACATACCTATCTCTTTACTAGCCTAAAATCAGTTCCTTTATCAAGGCCATCTCGTATCCTATTGCTTATTTTCTCGAGATTGACGGAGAGAGCCCTCTCCTGTCCTCGTAGGGGTAGCTACGAGGCTGAGCGTGGTTTGATGTAGCCTTGAGTTTTACTTCATTTCAGCCTGAGGTAGATTTGAGTGCTAACAAAGAATCTCAACACTCCCTCTCAACAAGATAAGGATTATCTTCCACCCCTATCCTGCCTCTGTGGTATTCGAATTTGCTCCTAGTGAGCGCCTTCGTCAAGATATCAGCATCCCGATCCTCCGTGGGAATGTATGAAAGTAACATGATCTTCCGCTGCACACAATCTCTGATATGATGATACCGGATGTCAATGTGTTTAGATCTATCATGAAATACTGGATTAACCGAGAGTTTAATGCAACTCTGATTATCACAATAAATCACAGTAGGATCCAAGTGTGAACCGAACAACCCGACTAGGATCTTCCTCATCCATATAGCCTCGCATGCAGCCAAACTCGCTGCCATATACTCTGCCTCTGCTGAATTGAGTGCCACGGATCTCTGCTTCCTGCTGTACCAAGAAACTGCTGTCAACCCGATACTGAAAATCCCTCCAGATGTGCTCTTTCTGTCCGTTGGGCTCCCTGCCCAATCTGCATCCATGAAGCCAAACAGCTTCACCTCATCCGATTGTCTGTACCATAATCCATATCTCGATGTGCCTCTGAGATATCTCAATACATGCTTGCCTGCCTTCCAAAAGAGCTTGGTAGGCTTAACCATAGCTTGTGAAAGATGGTTAACAACATAGCATATGTCGGGTCGTGTATTGACCAGATACATAAGCGACCCCACCAACTGTCGATAAACAGTGGCATCCACTACCTCCGCTGAAGTAGCATCCTCCTTCCTCCAACCACCAGGAAGAGGAGTATCAACAAGCTTGTAGCCATGCATGTTGAACTTCTCCAGTATCTCCCGGGCATACTTACCCTGAGAAACAAACAGTCCACCACTGCGCTGCCAAATTTCCAATCCCAGGAAATAATGAAGGAGGCCCAAGTCCTTCATCTCAAACTCCTTTGCAAGATCATCCTTGCATGAGTGTATCAACAGCTCATCACCTATCAAAATCAAATCATCTACATAAAGTACAATGATCAGCAACTTACCCTCCACCACAATCTGGTATAGGTTAGGATCCGCCTCACTCTTCGAGAATCCAAGTCCGGTGAAATAACTGTCTATCCGTGTGTACCAAGCACGAGGTGCTTGTTTCAACCCATACAGCGCTCTCTTGAGCCTGCACACATGCGACTCGCTGCTGAAGATCTCGAAACCTTCGGGCTGCTCTATGTACACCTCCTCCTCAATCACCCCATTGAGGAACGCAATCTTCACATCCATCTGATGAATGTGCCACCCCATCTGCGCTGAGAGAGCAAGAATCGTCCGTATGGAAGAATACCTTGCGACAGGTGCAAAGGTTTCCTCATAATCGATCCCCTCAATCTGTGAGAAGCCTCAGGCAACAAATCTTGCCTTGTACTTCTCCACACTCCCGTCAGCTGCTTGCTTCACTTTGTAGATCCATCTCGAACCCACCACTGATTTCCCTTCCGGCCTTGGGACAATCTCCCATGCACTGTTTCTGACAATCGAATCATACTCTTCCACTATGGCATCTACCCATGCGGGGTCCTCCACAGCTTCCTCGAAAGAGGATGGCTCTGTCACGATACACTTGCTCATAAGAGCCATGTATCCAGTATACCGGTCAGGTGACTGTCTCTGTCTGCGCTGTGATGTAGGTGCTCCTACAACCTTCTCTGCATCTTGAGCCAGTCGCTCAGCTTCTGTAGTGCGCTTTCGCCCTCTGATGGTTGGCGCTGCATGAGTGGTCTCTTCCACTCCATGAACCTCATCTTGTGGCTGATCCACATCCTGAGACTCATCCTTAGAAACTAATAGCTCCTCATCTGCATGCAAGTGTGGCTCCCTCTCAAGCGAACACTTCATGGCTTTCTCCTCATGAAATTTGATATCCCATCGCACAACAGTCTTGTGACTGTCTGGAAAATACACACGACAGTTGTGGGGTGTATCAGTGTACCCCACAAATATCCCAACCTCTGCGGTCGGCTCCAGCTTCTTCCTGGCATCCTTCATCACATGAATGTAAAAAGGTGAACATAAAATCCTCAAATGGGAAATATCAAGCTTCTTACCAGAAAACGCCTCCTCGGGTGTACTCATGCCAAGTATCATGTGAGGACAACGGTTCTGCACATATACTGCAGTATTGCATGCCTCATCCCACAAGTGTATGGGAAGGCCCTGATCATGCAACATCGCCCGTGCAGCACCCACGATCGTTCTGTTCTTCCGCTCAGCAACCCCATTCTGCTGTGGGTTATGAGGTGCTATGAGCTCTCTTCGAATTCCTTCTGCGCTGCAAAAGTCCTTGAATTCGCTAGAGATGAATTCACCACCATTGTCGCTCCTAAGAGCCTTCACCTGCTTCCCCGATTCTTTCTCAACCAGTGCCTTGAACTCACAGAACTTTGATTATGTCTCGCTCTTCTTCTGCATGAAGAAGATCCAACACTTACGAGAAAAATCATCAACAAATATCACATAATACCTGTGCTTTTCTGTCGAAGCTACTGAGAAAGGTCCACACACGTCTGTGTGAATTCTCTCAAGGATCGTCGTGGCGCGACTATCCTTCTCGTGAAAGGTGGCTTTCACAAATTTTCCTAAGGTACATCCCTTGCACTGATCTGACTGCGCAAGAGTACCCTTAGGAAGCCCAGTAGAAATCTGCTGCAGTATCTTCAAAGCTCCATGGTGAAGGTGGCCCAATCTCCGGTGCCACAACTCGCCATCATCCCGGCTCACCACTCCTTCTGCCTTGCCTGCCATTACTGCGCAGCCATCTACCTGCAGTTGATAAAGGTTCTTAACTCGAACCCCTATCCTCCGGGTCTCACCAGTTGCCTTGCTGTACAGGAAAGCCTTTCCCTCGCTAAAGACAACATCATATCCCTTGTCTTCTAACATCGTCACAGAGATAAGATTATTCTTCAATCCTGGAACATGCATCACTTCCTTCAATACGAAGGGTTTACCAGACTCCCTCTCAAAGGAAATGGTACCGATACCGGTCGCACTGTATCTACCATCATCGCCCATCTCGATGTGCACTCCAAGATCTTTCTCATCCAAATCAGTAAACAAATCTCGATCTCCTATCATGTGAAAAGACGCACCACTGTCAAGTAACCACACTGAACCCATCACACTTGATACCAAGCATGTGATCAGCGAAAAATCCAACTCAAACTGCGAGGCTAAGGCCTCTCCAGCTGTAGATCAAGCAGCCTACTTATTTTTCTTCTTCTGTGGACAACTAGTGGCGTAATGTCTGTGTTAGTGACAGTGAAAGCACTTCAACTTGGACATGTCCTGCTTCTTGCCTTTCGCACCGGATTGAGAAGCTTTCTTGCTCTTCCCCTTATTTTCTTTAGCAGCCAAAGCACAATTCTCTTCAGCAGAGTTCTTTGATGAAGATCTGTCCCTGGTACTTCGCCTTATCTCCTCTTGCACAAGATCCGACCAAAGTCGCTCCCATCCTGGCAATTTCTCACGACCATTGACAGAGTCCTGATAGGAATGCCAACTCTTCGGAAGCCCAAGGAGAGCCAAGCTCACCAAGTCCTCGTCATCAATAGTAACCCCCACACTTCCCAGCTCATCCCTGCATTGGATGAACTTCGTGAGGTACTTGGGCATACTGTCGCCTTTCTCCATCTTTATGTTCCTAAGTTTATCCTTGAGCGCCAACTTCCTCTGGTCGCTCTTTCTTTGGAATAAAATTTTCAAAGATTTCCACATCAATAATGGAGAAACCTTACCATGAAGGTTGGACACTATGTGATCCTTCACACCTTCCAACAGAATCCTTCGACACTTTGTTGTCTTCTTTTGCAATTCGTCAAGTATGGCAGCATCACTAGAAGTAGGTTTTGGAATTTCTGCATCTATGAACTCCTTCAACCCATTGTCATCCAGAACCACCTCCATCCTGTCCTTCCATGCAATATAATTTGAGCTTCCCTCAAGGGCATACTCCAATCGCAATCCATTGAAAGACATCTCAACTTCGACACCAAGAAAACACTACTGCAAATTCGAATTCCACCAGCTCAAAACTCAACCGCTTCAATGTTTTGCAATTGCTCCAATGATCAATATCGCTCTAATACCATGTAGAAATTTGAATAATTGATATGTTATCCACTGAGATTCTCCTGATCACACACTATTTTAACTTCATGCACAATACAAAATCTCTTCTACCATTGATCATTAATTGCGGAAATAAAAACAATTGCATGCGCACATTAAAACCATAAAAAATCACACATATGAACACAATATTTTATGGGAAAGCTTAAAGATGAAAATCCCAACTATATGTATATTATATGTCATAGAGATCATGTAACAATCATCATACAAAGCTCCTCACAAGCTCTCAGTACAATCTCTAATTGCTACACACTAATCAAGCTAGATCTAGCAAAACACATGCTCCAATCTTTGTCACCTGATAGCCTGCCTCTACTACGTTTTCAATGCTATGGGATGGCTTCATTAAATAGATAAACCACCTGTCTTGTACTGCGAAATCCTAATGGGCTTCTCCACCTATCTGTGTGTTGCAAATAGCAACTCTATAGTCACAATTGATAGTTAACCTGCTCTTTCACCTATCTCTGCACTGGTCTCCACTGAAACTGTCCATGCACTGAAGTTAACTGATGTAATCTTTAGTTGATTAATGAGTTTATAATTAGTGAATTAATTAATAATTAATTCACACCACTCTCACTAATTGTATCAATTAGTTAAACTGGATACAAATAGCTCAACTATGTTTAGATTAGTTAAACTGAATACAACTCCACTAACTTCCTCAATCAACTCCACCAAACTCTGTCACATGAGTTCTAATTGAAGCATCCATGCAATAGCTCCACATAACCCTCAAGAATAGTGTAATTCCTTCTATCAGCTCCTGTGCCACATCCGTGCACTTAACTGAAGTGCTCCAAGAGAATAAGATAATGTTTATAGTCCAAATATTATTAAGAGCTAATAATATTCGACATATCTATTTTTATACTGGCAATCTAAAAACAGATTCCGCACAATATGTATAAAAATAGAAGTCTATCTATTTTTCCAACTTGACCAAACATCCACAAATAGCATCCTGCAACTCATAGAATATGATCGACATGTCTAAAAACATACATAGTCTAAAAATAGACTTTGCGCCAAAAATAGCCTGCGGGCCCACTTAGTGAAGGCGACTCCTTTCCACTAAGCTCATCATCTTGTTGCAATCTCAAAACCTTTTGGCCTTACCAATGCACCTTCTACATTTCAAGGGTTGATGAATTCCATTTTCAAACCCTTCCTTAGAAAATTTGTGCTAGTATTTTTTGATGATATACTAATCTATAGTAGGTCTTGGAAGGATCATGTTGAACATGTTGTCAAGGTGCTCAAACTATTTTAGGAGAAACAATTATATGAAAAAACATCCAAATGTTTCTTCGGGAGTATAAGAGGTAGAATATCTGAGTCATATTGTATCTCATGAGGGTGTTAATGTATACCCTAACAAAATTAAAGCCATTAAGGAATGGAAAGTCCCCACAACCATAAAGCAGTTGCGAGGATTTCTCGAGTTAACAGGGTATTATCACAAGTTTGTTAAGAATTATGGGAGAATAGCAGCACCTCTAACAACATTATTGAAGAAAGATGAATTTTCATGGACTCTTGAAGCAACTAAGGCCTTTGAACATCTTAAAGAGGCAATGTGCCTAGCACCGGTCTTAGCTACACCAGACTTCACAAAAACCTTTATTGTGGAATGTGATGCCTCAGGAAATGGATTTGGTGCAGTTTTAATGCAGGAAGGAAGACCCATTGCTTTTGAAAGTCGTCCAATCAAAGGAAAGTATTTACAGAAACCTATTTATGAGAAGGAAATGTTAGCAATACTGCATGCACTAAAGAAATGGAGAACTTACATAATGGGAAGACACTTCAAGGTAAAAACTGATCATGATAGTCTGAAACACTTTTTGGAACAAAGACTATCTTCAGAAGAGCAGCAAAAATGGGTCACAAAGATGTTGGGTTATGACTTTGAAATAATCTACAAAAAAGGAAAGCTTAATGTTGTTGCAGTTGCACTCTCAAGAAAGAATGAAGAGGTGGAAGCATTGCTTTGTGCCATTTCTATTATCCAACCAGATTGGATAACCGAAGCAAGAGATGAATGGAAGAAGGACGAAGATGTATGGACACTCATTCAAAAGTTGCAGCAAGATCCTAGTACATCTGATACATTTAGTTGGAAAAATGATTCCTTATGGTACAAAGATCGCTTATATCTTTGTAAGAATTCCCAACTAAAACAAAAGATTCTTCGGGAATTGCACACTTCTCCTTTAGGAGGACACTCAGGATTTTTAAAAACTTACCCCAGGGTGAAGAAAGAATTTTTTTGGGATGGCCTTAAATCTGATATTCGAAAGTTTGTGGCGGAATGTTTGGTTTGCCAGCAGAATAAAGTGGAAACAATTAAGACCCCAGGACTTCTACAACTTTTATCCATTCCAAGTCAACGTTGGGAGGAGATTTCAATGGATTTTATCACAGGTTTACCTAAGTCCGAAGGAAAGAGTGTCATCATGGTGGTAGTTGATAGATTTACCAAGTATGCACACTTTTGTGCATTATCTCATCCATTTAAAGCAAGTACAGTTGCTACTACATTTATGGACAGAATTCAAAAGCTACATGGAAGCCCAATGGTTATTGTGAGCGACAGAGATCCCATTTTTACTGGAAATTTTTGGACGGAGTTATTTTCTTTTTTGGGTACTCATTTAGTTCATAGCTCATCTTATCATCCTCAATCTGATGGTCAAACTGAGATAGTAAATAAATGTTTGGAAGGATATCTTCGTTGTTTTGTATCTGATAAACAAACACAATGGGTCAAGTGGTTACCTCTCGCCGAATGGTGGTATAACACTTCCTTCCATACTGCAGCAAAAATGACCCCATTTATGGCACTTTATGGATATCATCCACCATCCATCACATCATCTTTAAGGGAAAATTCGAAGGTTCAAGCAGTGGAAGATCACATCGAGCATCAACAAGAAGTTCTCAAACTCTTAAAGGATAACCTGAATTTGGCACAAAATCGAATGAAACAACAGGCAGATCAACATCGCAGCGAGAGAAGTTTTGATGTAGGAGATTGGGCATTTTTACGGCTACAACCATACAAACAAATGTCCCTCAAGCAAGCTAAGAAGGATAATAAATTATCGCCAAAGTACTATGGTCCTTACAAGGTGTTGCAAAAGATTGGTACTATGGCATACAAATTTGAGCTTCCTATTTCTTCACGAGTGCATCCAGTTTTCCATATTTCATGCTTAAAGAAGGTTATAGGTGAAAATATTCCAGTTCAAACAATATTGCTAGAACTTGATGAGGAAGGAAAAATCATATTGGAACCTGAAGCGATCATGGAAACAAGAACTTGACAGCTACGGAATCGATCAATTTCAGAGTATCTCATCAAGTGGAAGAACTTACCCACTGAAGATTCTACATGGGAGGATGAGAATTTTATACAGAAGCACCCAAAGCTACTCAAGTGCTGAGGACAACACTTTTTTGAAGGAGAGGGGCATGTTAGGTCCCTATATTACTAGTATAGTCCCTTATTGTTGTTAGTGTAACCCCCTTATTGTTATTATTGTACCCCTGTAACCCCCATTTTGTTATTATTGTGCCCTTAAATTATTATTGTTAGGTCGGCTAGGATTACATTGTGGCCCACTAGGATTACATTATGGCTACATGGACTCCTATATATAGAAAGGAGGTTTTGTAAATTGTATCATCCAAGAATTGTTCATTTATGTAATGTATTGGAGGTTGCCCCCTCGAAGTGGCTTATTTCTAAGGCGTTGATATCTCTTTTCTTCTATTTTTGGAGCTGGTTACACAACACACGGAAAGTTGCCCATCACTTCTAGGATTAAAAGCAGTCTTCAAGGAAGCAGAAGCAGAAGTGGAACTAGTATATTTGTTGAACCAGCATCGTCAATGGAAAGCACGTCAGACAAGTATGCCTACCGATCCATCTTCATTCTTTCCTCCCTCGCAATATAATTCTCAGCAATATTCAGGGGTAGCATGGAAGAATCAACCACCTTTTTTGCCACCTCAAGCATTTTTTATTCCACCATGGCCCAATCAATCAAATCCAAATAATAATAATTGGCCAAATTCCCCTTACCCGCCATCATTCTGGAAAAACAACCCTTATTCCTCCCAATGGTCCCCTTCCACCTCACAGAACTAGAAATGGCAATCAAATTGGAAAATATCTAGGAACCAGCCTATGGGGACAACTCCTCTGCCTCAACCAACTATACCAGCATGATACATGTTGCAACAGAATCCTCAATCTAATATACGACCGCAACTTCCAGCTTAACCCAACCCAAATCCTAACAATAGACCAATTCAGTCAATAAAAATCATTGAGGGTATGGACCCTGAAGATGAGTTGAAAGAATGTAACGAACTTAAGTTGAGAACTAGATGCATAATCACTGTAGATAAGGATAAATATTTGCAACCTGAAGAACTACACACAAATAAACCTCTGACTGTAGATGATCAAAAAATAAAACAAGGGGAAGATACAGTCAGACAAAAAAATCCTGAACAAATTATAACCACTTCCCCCCCATTCCCAGAAAGATTGCTGATACCACGCCCAATTGAATATCCTGAATTTGATCTTCTGGGTGAACTTAAGAACATTTGTATAAAAATTCCCCTCCTCCAGGCTATCCAAGATATTCCAATATATGCTAAAACTATTAAAGAATTATGTATAAAGAAGTTTGTGAGGAAAACAAAAATGACCCCTACTGTCCATGTTGTCGAGACTTTGTCTAATTTATTAATAGGAAAAGAGACTCCTGTAAAATATGAGGATATCGGAAACCCCATTGTCACAGTCCAGATAAATGGCCATTCTTTTCCCAATGCTTTAGTTGACTTAGGGGTAGCCATTAATATTCTCACAACTACAACTTGTAACATTCTTGGCATCACAGCCTTAGAACCAACAACTACCTTACTGGAACTAGCTGATCACTCAGTCATTAGATCAAAAGGAACATTAAAAGATGTGATGGTTTCTGTAGACACTTGGGAATACCCTGGCGGATTTTTTGATTATTAACCTTAGGAACCAGCTAGATGGACATCCCTTAATATTAGGAAGGCCTTGGCTAGAGACTGCTGATGCTTATATCAGTTGCTGAACAGGCAGTATGACTATAACCAGGGGGAAGGATGTGAAAAATTTAGCTTTATACCATCCTGCTCAGCCAAGCTTGACTATTATGAAAACCAGGAAGCAACCTGCGCAACATACTTAACAGAAAATATTCGGTCACCATTGACTGTGGTAGATGCTCTTGAATTCAAAAACCAAACTGAAGACGATGTCATTAATACTTTTATCAATCATCCTACCACAATATCAAGTTCGAAATGCCACATTATTGAAGCAGTCCTTGACAACGAAATCGAATAAGGTCCCTTGAGAGATATCAATGACCAAACAATACCAATAGCCACTGTTTATAATAGAAAACCTATCGAAATTGAGCCAGTGAAGATCCTGAACATTAACGGTAATCTGAGTGATGACCAGCAACAAAAACTTATTCAAGTCCTTAGGAAAAATAAAGGGGCTTTCGCTTGGGATTACTCTGATATGAAAGGGATTTACCCTTAGATATGTATGCATCACATCTACACTAAAAAGAATGCAAGAACCATTCGACAACCTCAGTTTATATTAAATCCTCACCTAAAATATATTGTTAAAGAAGAACTTCAAAAACTATTAGATGTGAATTTTATCTATCATATATCTGACAGTAAATGGGTTTCTCCATTAGTTGTGGTTCCCAAAAAGAATGGGAAATGGAAAATATGCATTGAATATAGAGAACTCAACAAGGCAACGCAAAAATACCATTTTCCCCTTCCTTTTATTGATCAAGTCCTAGATACACTGGCAGGGAAGAAATTTTTTTCTTTCCTGGATGGCTTCAGTGGCTAGAACCAAATTCAGATTTCCCCTAAAGACTAGGATAAGACTACCTTTACCTGTTCGTGGGGAAAATTCACTTACAAGGTATTACCTTTTGGATTGTGTAACGCACCTGCCACATTCCAAAGAGCCATACTCAGTATTTTTGCAGACTTGATAAATGAATGAATGGAAGTATACATGGATGATTTCACACCCTATGGAGATGACTTCGCACAAGCATTACAGACATTGGAAAAAGTTCTGGAATGGTGTATTGCTACCAGCCTATGTTTAAGTCATGAAAAGTGTCATATGATGATGACAGAAGGCCTGATCTTGGGTCATTACATCTCAGCAGCTGGAATTCAGGTAGATCCGGTAAAAATACAGGTAATTCTCTTACTAGCTACTCCCTGCACTCAAACACAGGTACGTATTTTTCTGGGATTTGCTAGATATTATCGTAGATTTATCAAAAAAATTTCACAGATTGCTGCACAATTATATGCCTTAATAGTAAATATTGATTTCATATGGACTGACAAATGTGACACTGCCTTTATAGATTTAAAACGGCTAGTATCAACAGCACCAGTATTACGAGGTCCGAACTAGGATATACCATTCTAGATTTCATCAGATGCATGAGACACAACTATTGGAGTAGTTCTTGGCCAAGAAGAAGACAATAAACCCTACATTATATATTACATTAGCAAAAACTTAACCCCTGCTGAATTGAATTACACAGTAACAGAAAAGGAGTTTTTAGCTATTATTTATGCTATTAACAAATTCAGACACTATATAACTAGATACCTTGTAATTATGTATACAGATCACTCTGCTATCAAATACTTATCTAATAAACCCATTACGAATGGAAGAGTGACACATTTTTTGCTACTTTTGCAGGAATTTGATATAACTATAAGGGATCGAACAGGGAAGGAAAACCTTGTGGCATATTTCCTCTCCCGAATACCAAGAACAGATGACGCAATAGCAATAGAGGATCAAATTCCAGATGAACACCTATTTGCTGTAACCTTGAAAATTCCATGGTATGCAGATGTGGAGAATTATTTGGCATTGGAAAAACTACCTAAACATCTGACGCCCAGAGAAAGGAAATCGATAGTACAACGCAGCACTCGGTTCTCATGGATTGGAGGATATCTTTTTCACACAGGGGATGATATGCACATCCGCAGGTGTATCAGGGAAGATGAAATTTATGATATCTTAAAAGCCTTCCACAATGGACCTTGCAGTGGAAATTTTGCAGACCGCAGAACTGGACATAAAATTTTACAAATGAGCTACTACTGGCCCACAATTTTAAGGATGCTAAGAAATTTGTTCAGGCCTACGATAGTTGTCAAAGGATGGGCCACCCTGGCCAATCTGATGAGATGCCCCTACATCCATAGTTGGTCATAGAACCTTTTGAGCATTGGGAATTATATTTTCTTGGGTCAATCAACCCATCATCCAACCAGAAATCATATATATTGGTTGCAATAGAATACGTAACTAAGTGGGTAGAAGCAATAGCATTACCAAGAGCCACAGAAGAAACTGTGATAAGCTTTCTTTTCGAAATTTTTGTATGATATGGGTTACCCAGAGAAGTAATCACTAATGGAGGGCCGCAATTTGTAGGCCACAAGATCGCTGCTACACTAAAAAATCATCATGTTATTCATAGAATTACCTCTCCATACCACCCGCAAGCAAATGGGCAGGTAGAAAGCACCAAAAAAGTAATTGAAGCTATTCTAACGAAGACAGTCTCATCGTACAGACGAGAATGGGCTACTCGACTGCCAGAAGCCTTGTGGGAATATCACACAACTTGGAGGAATACTACTGGATACTCCCCATATCAGCCGATATTTGGTAAGGAACCTATTTTTCCCATAGAATTTGAGATACAAACACTAAGGACAACCCAGGAAGTGGGATTGGATTTAAATGAAGCCTAGATTAATAGATTATAACAAATAAATGAATTAGACAAAATTCGGCTATTGGCTCTGCAGCATACTGCACTTATTCAACAACAAAGAGCCAAATGGCATGATTCTCTGATCAAGAAAAAGACATTTCATGAGGCGACAGGGCACTTCTTTACGATTCCAGGTTTCAATACTTGCCTGGTAAATTACAGACTAGGTGGTTAGGTCCCTATGAAATAAAGGAAGTACATGACATTGGAAATCTTACATTGGCCACCATTGATGGGTCTGATTGTTCCTTTAAAGCAAATGGGCATCGGGTGCGCCTCTACCAAAGACCACTCACAAGAGAATATTTTTGTCAACAGATATGCAAGGAATCTACCATGCAAGTTTTAGCTGCAGAAGATAATCCTTCGGCAGCGTCATCTTTGTTAAAATTCATTCTTGTTCAAAAAATAAATAAATAGGATTGCTGATTCAATTTGTTTTTTTTCTCTGCCTATTTTTCTGTTCGATTTTCGGAACAACACTTTTTGGTTTTGCTGTTCCATCTTTGGAACAACACTTTTTGGCTTTACCATTCCATCTTTGAAACAACACTTTTTAATTTTGTTGTTCCATCTTCAGAACAACACTTTTTGGTTTTGATGTTCCATCTTTGGAACAAAACTTTTTGGTTTTGCTATTCCATCTTTGGAACAACACTTTTTGATTTTGTTGTTCCATCTTCGGAACAACAATTTTTGATTTTGTTGTTCCATCTTCGGAACAACACTTTTTGATTTTGTTGTTCCATCTTTGGAACAACACTTTTTGATTTTGCTGTTCCATCTTTGGAACAACATTCTCTTTTGTTTTTTGTTCCAATTTTGGAACAACACTCTTGCTTCTTGTACAATTTTTGTGTGTTCTGAACATCACCTTTTTTTATATATTTCACACACACCTCTTTTCCTCTTATCGACTTATTCCTAGCTCATTTCAACCTTATTTATTTGATTCCTTTTATGGCCTGAAGTACAGTACCTTCATGCGGATAAGAATTATGGATTTTATTAAAGAAGGTGAATATTTTTAACGTTATGATCTTTGACAAAGACAACTTCTTGGTAATAAAATTAAAACAATTGAAAGGGACACAATTATTTATGTTTCACTTTACTGTACTGATTTCTACTGTATATGATACTGATTGATCATCTTTACCATGCTGGTTCTACTCTCCTTGGTTCTAATTCTCTCTGTCTATTATCAATGGGATTATGGGTATAATTTTTCTTATTATTGACATGCTTCAACTTCTTACACCATCCCTACTCTTAAGGAGTATTGAGCCTCCCTCCATTTATCATAAAAATATGTAATGAAAACTAAATTTTATCTACATATAGAGGATAGGGGGTCTCATTAAGAGCCATCCTACCATGTTCATAAGGATCTAGCAATGTGACATTCCCACTATGGCCACCACACCAGGGTTATGATCCGTTGCATGCATAAAACATCCTTGGAACAAGAGGTCTCATCATGAGCCGACCTGCTCACTTTTTCTACTTCCCAGTGAATGGCAGTATGGTTATCTGGTTACCATGCCAGCACACTGGTCTCTTCTGTAGAAACAACAATGAAAATTTTAAATTATAAATTGAGAATCCTAGCTCACATGGGTTAAAAAGCAACTCTGTCGAGGCTATAGACGCCTGCTGGCAGCAGAAGATTTGCTTATGCTATTAAAGCTCTATTTCCTTAATCAATAATTCTTATAATACCCTCTTCCCATTTATTTTTTTATCCGAGAGATTATTTCCTCCAAACACTTCCCTACTTTTAACCTTTATGCATGCGTTCATGTTTTTACTCAATCATATCGTGTATAGCCAGATTATCATCGACAAAGCCTCTGTTTGTACATATTTTTGTCCTCTTTCCTTATCACATAACTTATCATCAACCAAAGCGTCTTGTCTCCTATCATTTATTATGATTGTACACCTCACTTTTACTCTATCCATATTTCTTATTGTCCCATCATTTATTTACGTACTCTGTTCCATTTACTACTGTACCCTTCATCCTTATATCCTGCCATCGAAATAACCATTCCCCATCTATTCGGTCGTAGGCGACCTCTCATTTTGAAGGGGGAGAGAATTTCCATCACACTTGCACATGCGTTGTCATTATTTCATTGATTGATACGATATTCCATGATCACGCTGCATGCGGCAATTTAATAACACAATTAATATCAACTACAACAACTTGCTGTTCTATCGCTCTAAGTGTTGCTGTGTTTTTAGTATTGCTGCGTTTTTTCAGTATTGTTGCAGTTTTCCATTACACTCATCCTTTGCAATAGTATGAATAATTCAAGCATTATGGGTGGTAAGGCAGTGCGCCACGAACCTTTAGTGTTAGAGGTATCTGACAGAGCCAGGGAAGTTCTGATCCATGCAGGGTGGATATCCTATCTCACAAGATTTCAGCCCTTGAATGAGGAAATTTCCATTGAATTTCTACAGCATCTGCAGAATGGAGAATACATGGTGAAAGGTAGAAGAATTACGGTCACAGACGCTGTAATAGCTGAAGTATCTGGGCTGCCGGCGAAAGAAACTATATGGTCACAAAAACATGTATTTCTACAAGACGCGGTGGAAATTTTCAAAGACGAAGGTGAGCAAGTAGTTAGGAAAGGTAAAGGCATCCAACCATCTTCTATGGCAGAACCATGGAGAGAATTAGCAAGCATTATCCAAAGATACATCACCTGTGATGGACACCAAGATGTGGTAAGACCACGACAACTTAAACTATTAGTTGTCTTGAAACAAAAACTCACTGTTAATCTGCCATATCTTTTGAATTCTTTACTACATGATACTATTGTTAGAATAAGACGGGCCAGACACCCTGAAGCTGTAATAATTCACCATGGATTGATTAGATTAATCATAATTCATAGCTTAGTTCAACACAACTTAACTTGGGATGGTTTCATGACGGTCCTAGAGAGCATGAAAAACCCTATAATCCAACATCCCAAAATTCTGGAGACAAGTCAGCAGAACCCTGCCCCGAAAAGAAAAAGGACTGCCCATTCAAAGGTTGAACCCCGTAAACGTAGGAGGTCTATAAGAATTTAACTAGCCCAAAGGATGTATACAAATCTTTGGGATGAAAGTAATCAACCTGTAGAGACAACCAGTCCAGTTAGGGTAAGAGACTCTGAATCCGAAGAAGAGGCCAAATCAGAATCAAAACCAGAAGAAGAGGTACCCAGTTCAGAAGAAGAGTCCGAATAAGAGGCCAATTCAGAACAAGAACAAGAGCAGAATTATAATAATGAACTGGAAATTAAAGAATGATCGGATGATCCTTTAGAAGTTTTCGAGACAGGGATAGTCGAGGTCTTGGAAAATCTTAATGTATATATGCAACCTGAAGGACCACTTGGTCCCAGTAGAATGGAAACACAAGTCCCAGTGAATTTCAAGCATATAGAAACACTGCCATCTCCAGAGGCTGTGGACACATAAATTTTTTAGGAATCCGACAACCAGTCTGGTGACACGATTCCGTTGGAATATAGCCATGAGGACCAACAGAAGTCTGCATACATAGAAGTTAGTCACCAATCGGAAAATCAGTCACGCGATACGGTTCTTTTGGAACACAACCCTGAGGACCAACAAGTAGCTCTAGAAACCATTGATAAACCTGTTAGTGGAGCGGACCCTCCTCAAAAGAGCCAGTAGTCGGAGAAAAAATTAAGAAGTTGTGACAAAAATACAGAAAGCTCTAGAAGACAGTCAGAAGGCTATGACGAGAAGTTAAAAACTGTAAAAATCAGAACACCGCTCCTGAGGTAACTTCTGTAGCTACACAAAAAAGAATATGCGAGAATAAATCAATAGGAATTCAAACCGAACTCGCTCATACTCGAACAATAGCCACCCAGTTTAATTTTCATAAAAAATTGGTAAATGCGGCTGTTCAAACGGAGGGTTGGTCCTTCCACAATAAGGGAATAAAAACTGAAGAGGTAATCTCTCACAGCATCAGCACTCAGACAGAAGGTAAATCCAAGGAATTATTGTCAAGGAATGGCCCTATTATTTTAAAACTTCGAGAAGAACTGATGCAAGACCAACTTGATTTAAAGCAACATCAACATCAAACAGTCTCCCGGCAACAATTACAAAAACAATTTAGGGAATTAGCCCTAGTAGAGAATGAGGATTTTGATAGGGCTAGACAGGAAGAAGAAAAATTGAAGAGGATGAAAACTAAGCTGAATAGCGTCAGGAATCAGTTTGACACCATTTGTTCATTATATTCAAATATCTTGACTTGTCGATCTCCTGCTACGAACTATGTCTTGTTTTTATTAGAACGATATTTATTGTTAAAAATCAAAGCTGTTAGAGCTGGCAAGCCAGTTGAGCTGAAGACAATGGAGGATTTTATAAATTGTTGTAATACATATGGAGTAAAAGTCCAAAGGCTTCTTTGTGAATTTTATCTGCATAATTTCATATTAGATAAAGAAGTGGATGTGAATCCTAGCCCTTTTATTGGAGATATTCAATTTCAAGCTTTTATCTCTTTTGCAGTCAACCAACTCAAGTGGTTGAAGGCTTATAATTCGTTCCAAAGACAGGAACACAACCTATATCTTTTGATAAGAAGTGAACCTAATCACCCTCTGCAATTGTTTACTAAGCATAAAAGACTGATGACACTGGAGGGCGTGCTTAAAATTTTAGGGCCCATACATAAGGAAATTGTGCTGGAAGGAACAACATATTTACTCTCCATTCAGGAAAGATCCCTGGTTGGATCCAAAATGAGATCGATGGTTTCAAGAAATAATTTTAAGGAAAGAGAAAAGTTTAATTATGGAAATTTCAAAGCTGCTACGAGATGGTTAGTCCCATACAAAAATATTCTCTTAAGAGAAGGACCCTATTGGGTGGGATGTCACTTTAGAAGCCCCATTATTTGGTATCCTCCTAAAGGGTATCATCCTGACTATGAGTTACCTGAAGGACAAGAAGCGATAGCCTTTGCAAACCTGGCACGACATCATGGTCTCAGGCCTATAATGGACAGATATTCTCCAACCTACTATTTAACTTCTTTGCACAAGAATTATTTATTTTTAATGGGGACATGAAAAAAGGTAAGCAGGGTAGTATGTTGAGCCTTGCAATAGGTATGTATTTACTCTTGATTACTGCCCTTTTTCCTCTTCCTTATCCATCTTGTGCCATGATATAATAATATAATGAAAATATTTTGATGAAGAATGAATGAAAAATGATCCTGATACGAGTTAACCATCCAAAATAATTCCCATTGGTTTTTATGCTGAAATAACAGAAGGAACAACAGGACTTAATCATGGGAAAGAAGACACATTAAATGCGGTTGAATCGAAGATAAATCAGTGAAGATTAGCGCAAGAACGAACATACTATCTAAGGATAGAATTTTGTCGTGGATCCCTCAAGATCTCCTGATCCTGAGGGATCACACTTATCTTTCCTTTTAGCTATAAAGGGACAGGGAGAGCTAGTTCTTAGGAATCATGAATGGTGGATCTTTAATTTCTACATAATTCGTAATTGTAATTCACAGAACTTATTTCTGAAAAAAAAGATTGGATTGTGATGTTACTTGACGGTGATGATTAATATATAATTTGCGTTGCTGTTTATCCAAGTATTCTGGAGTAGTTAAGAAGTATTCGCTGGTGGCTAAGGGTCCGGTCTCTGGTGAATCTCACTGTTGTTTCCTATGTTATACTTTTCCATTTATTGCAAGTGTATTCTGATTTTCCGCTTTTCAGTTGAGGTACTTTTGATAATTCAGATTTCTGGTATTTATTTCCATTGAATATGCATTTCCAATTTATTTCCTTAAGGAATTAGTTGCTAGTTAAAAGAATTGGTTTTGATTATTTAAAGTGTAGACAGTTATTACCAATACTTTCCTTCTGTTCAATAGCTTAGATCCAACTGAAAGAGCTCGGTTAATGCTTCAGTGCTCTTGATTGATTATCATTTGAATTAGTTGAATTAAGAATGAATCATAGTTTTTGGTTATAATGCGTAGATGAATCACTTTCTTTAAAGCTTCAATATTTATTATTGCATCTATGTTAAACGATTAGCTTTAGCATTACTCTTTTTATGAATAGCTTGCACATATTGTGTAAACGCTTGAGATAAAAGGACTTACCCTGGTTGATAATTAATGTGAGGCAATTAGGAGTTTTTAAAGACACCTATTAGCACCCAACAACTGTGTTTTTCAGAATTCTTGTTTTTCTGTAAAATTACAAATAAAACCTAGAGACATGAAAAGAAAACCTTGAAAACAACAAAACGACCAGAAATAAATGAAATGCATGCCAAGAAAACATAATATTTAATGAAATGTATGTGTTTTTATCACGGAAATAGGGGCATTTCAAACATGTTCTGAGTTTCAAAGCATATAGAGGTGTGGACAGAAGAATTATCCAAAATTTTAATAAAATATTTAATCATAGATGTATAAATATTATTAATAGACAGTGAATTGAATACCTAAATTTCAGAATGATAGCTCTCGAGAAACAATTATCTATCCATCTCTACACAATGATGTTTCTCATATTGAGAAAATTGGCTAACATGCAGATTTCCTTCAAATCAAAACTCTAGGAATGCATATGATTCATCAAACAGTTGATCATGGAAAGAAGGGAGTAACAAGTCCTATGACATCATGCAAAGTTAATGAGTAATAATTATTACAGTCCTATGCAACCTTGGATGGACAGATCCTGTAGCAGCTTATGTCAACACTTACATGTTTTTGAACTTTGAAGGTACCACTGATTTGCAGGTACCAAAATTCTTGTTCAACCCATCAGTGATAGAAAACCGAGCCTATGAATGTTGGAATTTTAATGTTTCATTATTTTTCATGATAACTAAGCATAGGGAAAGAATACATTCTATTGGTGAAGTTTTAAGTCATTGCATTGGATCAATGATTTCAAGTAGCACCCTCATTTTTCACATGATACAGTAGGGTAGGAAAGGAATAAACTCCTTTGCGAAATAGTGTGGCATGAATAAGCTCCCTTGATCACTAAATTTGATTTCATGTTTTCATAAATAGAGGACTTGTATTTTGCTTTTTAAAAGCCAAAATTGTGTGGTGCTTTTACTAGAAGGGGAGGCCATTCTCATATATACATGACAAAATTATAAGACTCTCATGCACTCCCAAGAAGATAACATCACTGAGTTGGAGCCTATGTTACCCCCTATTTTGGCATAGGGTTAACATTAGGGAATTATCAAGAGTTAACCAATTTGATGTTGGGAGGTTGGATATAGAAATGTCAACTTAGAGCTATGTTGCTCAGAGGTTGGATAAAGAAATGTTAGCTATGTTAAAGGATCAAACTGTTAAGGTATTCTCTGTGAAGAATAATATGCTCACAATGGTCTTTGTGAGGAGTCGCTAAAATTGTTCAATCAGATGCAACAGAATGGGATGAAAGTGGATAATTTCAACTTTTCCACTGGTTTTGCAGCATGCACTAGTTTAGGATGCAATTCCATATAATCATCATTAAGTTTGGACTCAAATATCTTTGTGGAGAATGCTCTTGTTGACATGTATTCCAAATTCTATTGTTGACCCGTATGCCAAATGTGGCAGCATAGAACATGCATTCTTAGTCTTTGATAATATGTTTCAACAGAGGGACTTTTCCTGAAATAAAATGATTACTGGATATGTTGAACATGCTTATGATGAGGAATCATTGCATGATCTTAGTGGGCTATGAACCTACCTTGTTGATGTTGAAGGATGGATGAGATGGAGTGGAAACAAATAGGGAAGGTGCATCAGCAAGCTGCAAATAATCTGGAATTTTCTTTGGATGAGAACTTGAAACTATAGAAAGGCTCATAATTTGGACATGCATTCAGGGTTGCAAAAAAAGAGAAAAAAAAGTGCAGAAGGAGTTGAATACACAATTTATTTAAAAAAAAAAGAAACAATAGTGTCAATTTCCCAAATGCAAAACAAAAATGGCTTAGGGAGTAGTGGTATCAGCTCTAGAAGTGGCGAAAGAGAGTAAACATCAAATAGTTGAGAAAGAGCATTTGATGAAAGAATATGTAGATTCCTTTGGGTTTATGGAAAATTTACTTCTTGCATTCACGTGAGATAAATGGTTTCGACAATTTTCGTTTAATAATCTTGAAGTTTCTTTGAAGAATCTCATAAGTGTTATACAAGCAACTCATAAGTCTCAAAATTTTTTATTGATAGAGGCCCTAAGGGTAAGTATGTTGTTTTGGGTGAATATGACAAAGATTTGACCAAGATGGCTAGGCAAGAACCTAAGTGTGGCATCATTTTATGTCTATGGAGCATCAAAGAGTGCTCCACGGAAGGAACATCATCCTAGAATTCTCTATGGTGTGAGTACAAGCAAGTTAAGAGAATTTCAAGAATGGATTCCTAAGAATTCTCTTGTGGTGATTCTATCTCAAGCATGATCCTCCATTAGGAGAAAAAACCTTGGTGAATTCACTATTAACACAGTTTTGCATAGCTTTAATTGAATTTTCGTCAAAATATTACACTCTTGCCTGCTTTCTCCACTTTCTAGGTTGAGTCTATCAACTTTTATTTTAGCTTTTGAGATCCCATTTTCATTTGATCTATGATGCCATCTTGCAATCTATACATTTCATTCAACTTGAGATCATCAATCACAAAAACAACATCAATTATAGTCAATTTAATCCTTTATCTACTTTTCCCATGCCTAAAAGATCAAGCCACAAAGGGCACAAGCCATTTTAATGTTTATTTTCCACTTGTTTCATGCTAAATAAATTTCACTTATGAAAATAAATATGTGTTTACAACATCCTATATTAATGACACCAAAAGAAAAAATACACTCCACTAGTAACCATAAAATTTTAATAGGGAAGTAATTACGATTATGAGAGAAGGAAAAGAAAGAAGGATTGAAAACAGAGAAACAATTAAAATGGTGAGCAAATGAGAATTCTATTAAGCCTAATTGATCAACCTAGGACACCCAAGGTAAGATTGGTTCACTAGTGAGGTCAGAAGAGTTTAACCCAACCACTAGGTTTCATTGTCACTATGGTCCGTGCCACCCAAATGGCATAACAGGAAAGCCCTAGGCCATTTTGGCAGAATATTTACCATTCAGACCTGTCACCTAAGCCAATAGAAGTCCCTCATGTGAATGTTTCTTGCAACGATTCCTATATTTAAACAATAAAAAATAAAATGTTGTTAGCTACCTCTTGAGTGGATTTAGTAGCTTATGGAAGCTTCTCCTCTATAACAGAGCCATAATCCTGCTCGTTTGAGTGCACGGTCATCTCTTTAGGATCCAATTTATTTGCTTTGAGAGTCTTGGGAATATGGGTCCAGGAAAATCCCAAGCCTTTTTGAGGAAAATCACAGGCTCGTTTTGGGTCTCTGGATTTTTTAGGGATGACTGGATCATCACAATCCATCTGTGCTAGAGCATCTGGCTGGTGACCACCTATGATCTTAGGATATTTGATTTCCTTGTCGTAATCAATGTATTCTTTCTCTCTTATCTACTTCTTCGCTAATTTTTGAATTGGAAAGACACATGTCGTCGTATTCTTTGGTGAAGCCATTATTGCCCATGCCTTCAACTTAAACTTCCTCCATGGAATCCTAAACATATAGCTTATTGAACACCTAGTTTTTCCTGTATAGAAATATTTTGAAGTGGAAAAGAGAGATGGAGGCTTGGGGATGGGCCATCACCCAGGAATGTGGTGAACCTTGTGGAAATTCCCTTTGTAGAACGCAATCACCACGATTGGAGGAACCGAGAAACCAATCTCTTGATTCAACCAAATGTATCAGATCATACCTGTGATGACATGGCTGCGCTTTTCCTTCCCTGAACACACACCTTGCAACGTGAGGGAAATAAACAATGGAAATGAACAACTTTGATATTTGAAAGACATATATCCATGAAATCGTGGAGTTAAATGAAATTCATAAGCAAGAGAAATGAAAAATTTTGATATTTTAAAGACATATATCCATGAAATATTGAACTTAAATGAAATGCAAGAATAGGTGTTTTTGTGCTCTCATTGATGCTCCGCTAAGATTTCCAACCATATTTGTGTTCAAGGTGTTGCCAAAATTCGTTGGGTTTATGTGTTCCCTTCAGATTTGTTCACAGCTGGAAGATGGAAAAGCACCCATGATTTGGGCCTGTAGGGTTCTTTTGTTGTGGAGTGGGGCAGTTTCACCAAATCCTTGATTGTTAATGGTCTTACACTATCTGAGGAGGATGATTCTTTATAATGAGCCTGGAACTCCTCATCCAGGCATGTCGCAGCTCGCCATGCCTATTGTGTTATATCATAAAGCTACCCTTTGCAAAGGGTGTTAGTATGAATCTTTCGTCGTAAAAGATCACTTTAGCTACGCATAAAAAATAGCCCTAACATCGATTATGGCTACAAAATATCTTTAAGTCTGCTGCACAAATTCAGATCTAAGCACAAAAAGACATTAAGCAGATAAAATATAATATGGCTCCATGCATCCAATAGACAAGACAAGAACAAAGTGTTTACAATAATGATTTGTATTATATTAAAGAATGGGGCACCTGAGAGGAAAACAAGAAAGGTGTTTTCCGGTTCTCCTCAGTGGGATGGGTTCTTGGAAGTCCTCAGCATTTCAGATCTAAAATTCCTCTCTCTTATTGGTGTAGGAAAACAAACATGGAACTCAATGGGAGTTCATAAAGCAAAATGAAAAATGGTGACCAAGAGTAGATCCAGAGTAATCTAATGCAATGAAGGTGACTAATAAATGGGGAAAACCCTTCTATTTATAACAAAATATTGGGGTATTCTAGAACTCGGTGCATGAATAAAATATTATTAATCAAATTCTAGAATCACCCTTTAGGAATATTTTATTATATTTGTTGGAGGGAAAAGGTCTTTTTACTTGGGTAAATTCCTTTATTTATAAACAATAAATAAATAAATGATTTATTTATTATTTTAGGGACATGATGGGAATATAATTAAATAAATAATGATTTATTTAATTATTTAAAAATGATTTAGTCAAATTTAACTAGGAATATTATTTAAATAATGATTTGAATAACTTATTCCTAGGAAATACTTAAATAAATAATGATTTATCTAATTAATTTCCTTGTTTTGGGTTAAATATGACCAGGAAATATAGATAAAAGTTATTTTATATGGTGAAAGCAATTTTACTTAGAGTAAAATTGGTCTTACATGGTGTACTTGGGTTCATATAATGATAATGAATTAGATGACCAAAAAAATGGTGTAACAAATTTCCCCCCAACGTATGAGTGTTAGGAGCAAATCGTATGACTGAAGTACGTTGTAAGAACTCAATCACTAGGCGTCAAGATGGAAGTGAGAGAGAGGAATGTAAGGTAATCTAATGTGCTAAAGGACTAGACCCTGAGGAGACGAGACTTACAGGTGCAACAAGTCTCTAGGTGATGAAGTAGTACCAGTATGAAAGGCGGCGGGGGAGGCATACCTATGCCCGCCGATACAATAGTACAAAGAATAAGGTGACCAGAAAACCACGGAACGCAATGATGAAGCATATACTAGCCTAAACATGAGCCAGATAAATAAAATGATGAATCCCACATACATGCGATGCCTAGAATAATCGTCAGGACTTATACAAAAAGATTTTAGTACATGAGATACGAATATACCCAAATGCCCCCTACACACGGGGAAGGGCTCACAACATCTAACTGATATATGTAAATCAAAGAGGCGCTGCAAGCGGTTGAGGCCGATATCATCCAATGAGAGGAGCTGCATCAATGGTGGAAAAAGAAGGCATCCGGGCATGTGGGGGGCTACCTGCAGGGCCACCCCCTCATGAGGGTTGAGACATCTCACACATGCCCAGGAATCATCAATAGCTGCTGCTGCATCACTGGACCATCAAGTGTAGAGATCACGATCATGCTGAGAAGAGCTTGAACCAAGGTACACTGCCCCCTAGACTTGACTTCTGGAGTACATGAGCTGATGTCGACAGAAGTAGGTCCGCCATAGGTGAGGTAATAGGGGAACCCTCAACTACAGCATGAGGGAAAATAGTAGGGCGACGAACAGAGCGACACTAATGATGATGAGGGAATGAGGGATATGGAGGAGTGGTTGGATAACTTCCCTTGTTAGAGCGTAAAGAGCATGAATAGCTTGGAAGCGACTGACACAATATCAGGGGGGAGAGGGGACAATGGTGCGGAAGGCCATAATGTGCAGCATGAGAGAGGGATCAAGCGAGACAGGAGGGAGGACTATAGCGGGGTACAAAGGGACTCGGAATAGGCTCCATGAATGTGATGATGACTCGACTGGGATGCTCTAAACAAGGGCGACTCGATGGTGCTGCCTCATAGTAAGGGTCCATTGGGGTAGCTGATGACGAAAATCAACACGAACGAAGACGAGTAAGAAGGCAAAGTGGTGCCCCGAGTACAAGTGTTGTAAGTGAAGAAATTTGATTTTGAGAAGAGGTGAATAGACCCTTCGTGGACGAAATGTGTCCTGGTGAAGTGTCAAAACATAAAAAACTGACAAATACCCATTTGGGTGCTCGGTGAGAGCTTTCTAACGGTGTGGACGGTTTGTCAAACGGGGCTACGGTTTGGTCGCAGCAGGCGAAAGAAAAAATAGGGGTTTTCTTCTAATAGGGCATGTTCTCTCCAAAATCATTCATTTTCTTATGTAGCTGTGGTGAATGTGGAGAGGAGAGAAGGCCCTAAATCTTGCGGCGATCGTAGCGGACAAACCGACCGTTGGAATTGGGATCCGTCACTTGCAGGTAAGAGGCCTAATCCTAAGCTTTGTTTTTGATGGATTAAAATCGCGGATTAGGGCTTTAAGTCTCAGTAACTGCCCCTACTTCATCATTACGTCCGGGTCGCACTTTTTGGGGCAAAAGCTGCGACCTGGGACGCAGGTTTTGGCCTGAAAAGTGCGACCTGTTAGATGTGGGGGGTTTCAGTGCTGTCATGTGCTGAGATGCTATTTTGGTGTAAGTTAATGTAGTTTTTTTGATCTGGAGGCTGAAAAAAATGATGTTTTTGTGCAGATATGGTAGATATACGGATCAAGTGGAGAGAGAGAGACTTAGGTACATTACAGATGGAAATCCAGGCAGATCAGGGTGTCCGTCGTGCACTGGCTAGGTATGGGGTTCTAAAATTTTTGGAGAACCCGTTGATGAGGGCTGGAGAGCCCTTGTTGGCCCGGATTATCAGTTATTAGGATCCAGATCATGAGGCGTTTGTAGTGCAGGGGCACAGGATCGAGCTGACGGTCCAGGATTTATATTTCTTGACTGGTCTCTCACCCTTAGGGATGGTGGGAAACAAATAGCCAGTGTTACCACGGGGGCGTAACATTATGGAGTTTTTTGAGCGGCATGGTCGACTAGGTGTCCAAGTAAAAGGGACTCAGATATCCATTGGTGATCTAGAGAGGTTGGATGCCTGGGCAGTGGTTGCAGCAGTGTTGCGGATCTTGGGTAGCCAGGCATTCCATCACATCACTGGAGGATAGATGATGATTGTGGAGAGTGTGATGAGTGGGACCTACTATGGGTGGGCCCAGATGATGTTGGTGTCGTTGAAATGACAGCTGTCGCTATGCAAGCGACAAGTGAATCATGATTGTGCCTATGGGAGTGTTTTGTGTTCTTTCTTCTTTGAGAAGATCCTGAACTTGCGTCCTCGGATACAATTACCTGATGGAGGTCCGAGAGAGCCTCGGATGCGTCGATGGGGATGATTACTGTGTAGAGGAGGAGGAGGGGCAGTCGGACGGGTGTTCCAACCAGAGTTCTTCTCCCATTGGGATCAGATGCCACTATACATAGACGACTATCCCTATAGTGGGATGAGTTATTGGGGAGATTCGGACTTGCCGCTTCTGCCTGGTCGAGTGTGGGGGCCCGATGGTAAGTGACAAGCAACTAATCTGTTATGTGCATTTTAGAGTTTGTGACTAGTATGCATGGTACTAATCGTTATATGTTTTGGAATGTAGATATAGCTTCGGTGAAACCGGCCAGATATATGGGGCGACCAGCAGCAGCAGGCGCTACAGGTGCGAGTGGATCAAGGACAGCACAGAACGAGGATATGGCCGCTCTGGTGGAGGACATCCGTCGTAGATGTGAGAGGTTGCTGACCGGTGTGTCGGAGCATGGTTGGCAGGATTTAGATGATCAATACATAGATTTATGTATTGGGATACCCTCGGAATGGCGAGGGATCATGCGATGCATGGCGATCGCCAGTTAGACAGTGCGTGATCTACGAGCTGCGGGAGCAGAGATGTTGGCTCGGGATCCTCAGGAGAGTGATTAGATGTAGGGCAGATGGTGCCCCCCAGTGTTTTTGTAGGGGCAAGTGGTGCCCCCCGTATTGTAGTTTTTCTTTTTGTACCATGCTATGGGCATGGGATACGCTTTAGAGCAGATGGACTCTAAAACATATGTTATATGATATATATGATTTATGTATATTTTGTGGATGATGTGAGATGTTATTTTCTTGTGCGTGATAAATGCCAGTCTAGAACATGATTTCCAATTTGATCGACGTAGTGATTTTGACGTCGAGGGATATGGTTGAAAATAATGGATGTAAATGCACGTATCAAAAGTTTCACTCACAAATATCGTCTAAACATGATAGGGTTATGCACACGATAGACACCATTAAGTTGTAGGACAAGAATTAGGGAATCTAAATGAACATGCAGATGGAGGATGTGATGAGAGAGGCCATCGGCTAAGAGACCATGCACGACATCATACTCGGCCTGATTATTGGTGGCATTACCAAGGCAGACCCCATTTTCAAGAACCAGGGTATGCAAGGGGGTAAAGATGGCCCATGCTACCGAAGCGAGATTCCGAGAAGAGCGAATTGCCCCATCGACATAGCCAAGATAATGGTTGGGGGAGAGGGCCGAAATAATAGTGTCGCGGGACCACAAATGGGAGGGATGAGAAAAAGGAGGGCAGCGTGAGTAGAGGATAGACATCCACTGATGGCTATGGGAGGGAGTGTAGAAATTAGCTGAATAAATCACTTATTCACTGAAGATTAACCTGGTCATATATCAATTTCGAATTGCATACATAACACATAACCTTCTTCTACAATTAATTGTCACATGCGGAAATAACAGAAGCAATCTCACATCAATTCAATCACACATTAACTCAGTATGTATGGGGAAAGCCTATAGCTGAAAACCCCGCAGCTATTGTGCATATTATAATGGAGAAATCAAGTAACCAAACAAGTACAATACTCCTCACAAGTACTCAGTACTCTCTCATGAAGTTACTCACAATCTGACTCAGTTTTGAACAAGTCTGAGGTTCAAAACTCCCCGCCAATTGCCTTGCCTATATTGCGCAATCATGGCCTGTATATGAAGAGGTTCAAGGTTCGAATCCCCTTCCCTTGATTGCATAATTGTCATGGACAATTCCTCCAAGTGTAATGCAAATCTCATGCAAAACAAATCTACCAACTGATAGCTTTACTCACCCTTCTTCGACTTCAGCAGGATCAGCGGGATTTTGGACATCCGTATCTACGAACTCCTTCAGACCATTATCTTCTAATACTGCCTCCATGCGATCCTTCCATGCAACATAATTCGAACTGCCTTCAAGAGCATATTCGAGTCGCAAACCGTTGAAAGACATTTTCAACACTGGCACCAAGAAAACAAAAACTGCTGCAAAATTTCGAATTCCACCTCAAAGCTCAACCGCTCTAGATCTGTGAGAACAAATTATTTCTAGCACAGAGATCAACTGCAAGGGGCATTTACCAGACCTTTCACTTTCCGAAGAAAGATGAATCCGGAGGCTACCTGGCCCGCATGCAGACTCTGTCTACCGAAATAAGTTTGTAATCACTGTGATGATCAATCTCTGCTTCAATAGCTCCGATACCATGTAGAAATTTGCTGAATAATGATTAATTATCCACCGAGACTATCCTGATCACATACAATTCGAATTTATATGCAACACATAATCTCTTCCACTCAGATCATCACACATGCGGAAATAAAACAAGCGATAGCACATCAATTCATCATACACATTAACACAGTATGTATGGGGAAAGCTTATAGCTGAAAACGCCGCAGCTATTGTGTATATTATAATGGAGAAATCATGTAACAAACTCAGTACAATACTCCTCACAAGTACTCAGTACTTTCTCATAAAGTTACACACAAACTAGCTTAGTTTTGAACAGGTTACTGGTTCAAAACTCACCACTAATTGCCTTTCCTCTATTGCGCAATCATGGCCTGTCTATATAGAGATACAAGGTTCGAATCCCCTTGGCTTGACAGCGCAATCATCATGGGAAATTCCTCCAAGTGTGGTGCAAATCTCATGCACAACTGATGTCGCCACTGATAGCTAACTCCACCCTTTCATCTACCTCTTTCACTGGTCTCCACTGAACTGTCCATGCACCGTAGTGAACTGATGTGTTCTTGAGTTGAATAATGAGTTACTAATTAATGAATTAAATAATATTTAATTCACTCCACTCATTACTAGTTGATTAGCTAGTTAACCTAATCTCAACCAGTTCAACTAAATTAAACCGAACACAACTCCACTAGCTGTCTCATTAACTCCACCAAACTTCTGCCACTGAAGTCCTAACTGAAGTCAACCATGCATGATGCCATCAAACCCTTGGGAATAGCGTAATTCCTCTCTCAGATGCATGAGCCACTTCCAAGGCTCGAACTGAAGTGCTCCAAGAGAGTAAACTGAAGTTTATAGTCTAAATATTATTAAGGGTAAATAATATTTGACTTCCCTATTTTAAGGATAGGCAGTCTAAAAATAGACTTCGACCTATAGGTCCAAAAAATAGAGTCCCATCTATTTTTACCAACATGACACATACTCCAAGAATAACATACTGCAATCCCCGGACCATGCTCCATATGTCTAAAAATAGACATAGTCTAAAAATAGATTTTGCGCCATAATTTGCCTGCGGGCCCACTTAGTGGAGGCGACTTCATTTCACTAAGCTCCATCATCTTGCTGCATTTTCAACATAACCAAGACTCATCTTCAGGACAGGTTTAGTCTCAATGATGAGTCTTGGTTAGACTCGAAACGTAGACGTAAAAATGGATACTGTGGAGATTTCAAATCCCCCTCAAAACTCACACCACAAAAATCTTCAAACTAACAACTTAATATTTTTAGCATTTTTTCGGGTCTTGAACTTCCGGAGCTATTTTGAGGCCTTAAACGACGTTTTTTGGGAAAACCGGGAGCAACATGGGTCCATGGACCCATGTTACCCATGTTCCTCACACCAAAAGTTGTAGTCCTTAGATAGGTATTTCTAACGAGGTATTAAGTGCATCAAACGAAGATCGTATGCCAAAGTTACGTCCCTGGGAAGATTGATGTATCAATTTACCCAAACGGGGCCCACATTTTTGGCGCTTCATCTCCTAAGGTTAGGTTTTTGGATGTTTAGGATTTTCTATTGTTTCTCAATAATAAATAGGCCCTCGAGCCTCATTGTAACAGAGTTCAGAAGCCTGTAGCTGCCACATCTCTTCTCAGAGATAAGCTACCAGCGCCCCAACTAGTTTATTTCCATTATGTCTGTAAGCATATTTCTGTTATTTAATATTAATGAAATGAAGTATTATTTCCGTTGCATCTCTGTGTTTATGTCTATTTCTGTATTTTATTGTGTTTTTGCATAAATCTGGATCAAGTATCATATCATCATATCATGTCCCATCTCTACTCAACTCTATCCATTGAAACATTCTCGAATCTAAAGAAGAAGAATTGGGGAGCATTAGATATCACCTTCTATAATGTCAATGAGAACATCTCAATTCGAAAACAATATCAAGGAGCACATCTCAACCTAAAACTACACTGGGGAGCACATCTCAACCTAACACTACACTGGGAGCACATCTCAATCCAGAATCTCACGGGGGAGCTAAAAATTTACAACCCCATATGAAGCAATAGGTGATATAGGGGAGCACATATCTACCCATCCTATTGTCCAATGATCTTCCTAACAATGACCCTCAAGATTCATGTGGTAGAACACTTGCATCGTAATCAACTTGGGTTGTACATCCCCAAGTACACTCTCAACCCGTCGGTCAGAGAAGGAGTGGTAATCCGAGCAAGTCTGGCTTGTGGGTATGATGCCAATTGGGGTATACTCTACAAAGACTAGGGTCGGGGAGAAACATCTCCAATCATATGGATAAAAAATAGGAGAGCAACATCTATGACCCTATTATCTAGAGGTCCGTCAACCCCAGGAGCCCTCTATCTCAATTCCTCACCCCGGGAGCTCATACAGGGGGGAAGAGTTGGCTCAATGTTCTTGATCAGTGATGCCCCTTATCAGGAGGGGTCACATTCATTTGTCTAAGTTTCTCTCTAAATACCAAGAAATTTCCTTTCGGCAAACCCTTGGTAAGAATATATGCAATCTGCTCATTTTTCAATATATGATGGAGTCTAACGGATCCTCTTTGCACCATGTCTCGTATGTAATGATATAAAAACTCAATTTACTTGGACTTGTCATGAAATACATGATTCTATGCCAGATGGATCCCACACTTTTTGTCACAATATATCACTGTAGTTTCTAGGACCTGCTCAAATAGCTCTCCAAAGAGATTCCTCAACTAAATTGATTCGCAGTTAGCTATGCTAGCGGAAATATACTTTGCCTTGGTGGTACTCAATGCTTCAAACTTCTAATTCCCACTCATCCAGGATATCATGGAAGATACAAGACTCAAATAACATCCATATGTGCTCTTTCTATTGATAATGTTTCATTCCCAGTCAACATCATTATATCCATGAATTCGAACATTTCCATTAGTATATCTCAGACCAAGGGTGATCTTCCCATGCAAATATCTAAAAATGTGTTTGGCAGCGATCCAATGTGCATGGCGAGGCTCGATCATGAATTGAATCAATGTTTTCATTGCATATAATATGTTTGGATAGGTTTTCACTAAGAACATTAGAGCCCCAATGAACTGTCTATACTTAGATGGGTTTTCCAAATCGGGTCCTGCAGCTTCTCCACACAATTTCTTGAAATTCATTTCCATTGGTGCGGGAAAGGAATTTCATTCTTTCATTCCAAATCTCTCCAATAGCTTCATGATATATTTTCCTTGTGAAAAGAAAATATCACCAGGCCTTTACCACACCTCAAGGCCTATAAATTAGTATTAGTTCTTCATCTTGAATTTAAAGGCTAGCTCCCTCTTACACTCGATCATCAGGGGCTCACTCCCTATTAAGAATAGATCGTCAACATATAAAACCAAAATCATTGGCATACCTTGGACTACCTTAAAGTAGAGTTGGGATCAACATTGCTTCTTGTGAATACCAAATAGCTGTCTATGTGGGTGTACCATGCTCTAGGGGCTTGCTTCAAGCCATACAATGCCTTCTTTAACCTGCAAACATGTGTCTTTCGATCCCCTACTTCAAATCCTTGTGGCTAATCAACACACACTTATTCTTGTAACATGCCATGGAGGAATGTTGTTTCACGTCCATCTGATGTGGGCTCCATCCTTGAATTTCGGCAAGAGAAACTATCAAATCTATATCTAGCCACAGGTGCAAATATATCATCATAATTTTCTCCCTCTTTCTGGGAGAATCCTCGGGCCACAAACCTTTCTTTAGATTTCTCAATGCTACCATCAAATCCATGTTTGATCTTGAATACCCACTTTGAAGTCACCACTGATTTACCCTTCAGTCTTAGCAAAACCTCCTATATGTCATTATTCATGATTGATTCATATTCTTCAGCCATAACATCCTTCCAAACTTGATCTTTCATGGCTTCTTCAAAGGTGGGAGGTTCGACTTGTATCATAGTGCTCATGGTTGCACATATCCCTAGTACCTGCATGGAATCTTTATTTCTCTAAATTATCTTCGAACAAGAGCTTGTCTCTCATTATCCTACAATGTGTCACAGAGCCAAAGTGGCATCTTCCTGGCAGGAGGATTAATTGGAGGAGGATCCAATGGATCCATAGGTTCTATGGGATCATCAACAATATCTGTCTCTGATTCAGCTACGGAAGGACCATCTAAAATATCCATATCATCATTCTTCTTCTTAGGAGGAGGAGGTAGAGGAAGGTCCCTTGCTTTCCCAAGGGCATCATCTTCATCGAACATTACATCCCTGCTAATCCCAACTTTCCTTTGACCAAGAATATATATTCTAAAAGATTTAAAATTTTCACAATATCCAACAAATGTACCTTTTCTTCCCGTGGCTGCCAACTTTTTTCTTTTGTCCTTTGGCACATGGAAATCTACATGACAACCAAATATACAGATATGACCAACATCAAGCTTGACACCTATGAACACTTATTTGGGGTCTTGTTGTCCAATGCTTGATGAGGCACCTTGTTTTGAACATATACGACAACATTCGTTGTTTCTCCCCAAAGGAACTTTGGCAACTTTTTATCATGGAGCATGGCACAGGAAACTTCTACAATAGACTTATTCTTTCTTTCATCTAATCCAATTTGTTCGGGAGTATAGGGAACAACTGTCTCCTTCTTGATACCTTCCTTCTTGCAAAAATCGATGAACTCATTCGAAAACTACTCTCCACCATTTTCATACATGAATATCTTGATTTTCTTTCTTGTTTGATTTTTGACCAAAGCTTTGAGCTCCTTGAACATTTCAAAGGATTCATCCTTGTGCTTCAAATAATATATCCATTTATCTATTGAGAATTCATCAATGAAGGTGATATGATAGAGGTGGCCACCAATAAAATATACGAGCATCATACCACATAAGTTAGAATGAATGAGATGGAGGATGTCATTGACATGTTCTCGCTAGAGGGGAATGGTCCCCTTGTCTTATTTCCACTGGCACAAACTGGAAATACTCCATTATGTTGGGTTTGAATGTTGGGAATACCAGAAACCAATTTATTCAATTTCGAAAGAGCACCATAATGTAAATGTGCCAACCTTCAGTGCCATAGTTCGTTTAGATGATTTGTATCATGGACCAATTCTAGAAGAGGTATTCTAGTAACCTTGTAGAGTCCTTCAAATCTCGATCCCAATGTGAATGGATCTTTCATAGGTGATCCAACAGGCCAAGTAAGAACCTTTCCCCTAATGAAGTCAACTCTCATCCCTTTGTCTTCCAAAGTAGATATTGATACCAAATTATTTTGGCATATACATCACATCATGGAGCACAATGGATTCCCTGGATTCCAAATGGAATTCGACAGACCCAAAGCCTTTAACAGGAATAGTGGAGTTGTATCCAAGAATAACTTTCAAATTTGAATCCCTCTCAACCAAATTAGAAAGAATTTCCTTATACCTCTGCAGCAAAACGATCTTCCAGAATTGCAGATTTAGAAAATGAATTGCAGGGATATGAACATGTCCTGCAACAGTTGGATAGCCTGGACGAATCTGAGCAAGCTTCATTTTTTATGGAGACTGATTATAGTTCAAGGCAGGAAATTGAAAATGCTTCTGCAAAAGCCACAGCAGCATTGCGGAAGGCCAAGGGTGAACCCATTGAAGTGAAGCAACAGATGAGGCAATACGTCATTGAAAACAACAGAAAAGACCTTGAGGTCATTCCCACGGATTACACTGAAGCCTTAAGCTCAACAGATATGTAATGTATTTTGAATGGCTTGGTAATAACTGTTGAGCAGTGTTTGCTGTAACAGCAGAATTCGTAATTTTGAATATTGTAGCAGAAGGCTTGTATGCTTGTTGACTTGAATAGCAGAAATAGCTTTAATTATAAAAATACACAAGAGGTATTTATAATAATAATATTTTATTGATAAGATATGACATGATTGAATGATTACAATGAGGTCCCGCTTTTATACCTATGCAGGTACCTTTTCATGAACATGCATGCCTTTTAGACATGCCTTTTTAGTTAACTAATCACTACTTAACATAATCCTAACTGATTATTTAGTAATTACATTTATTCTATTTTATTCTATTAATAACTATATTTATTACTTTAGTTATGAATTAGATTCATAACATCGACCAACCAACTATCCCATGAATCTGGAGGAGAGGAACTAGTAAGGGTGGAAATAAGAATATATTTAGATTGTTTGCTAACATTACTTTCACACATGGAGTATCTTGACTTCTTTTGAGGACGGTGGTATTCTTTATGATCACATGGAGCATCTACCTTCCTCTTTCATCTCTTCCATTGCAAACATTCTTTCGGTCATTTCCTCTTCTTTGATCATCAAACTTGTTGTTGTTGCTTCTAGTGTTGTAGCGTGGACCATTTTTCTTCTCGAGGCAATCTCGAGCATAATGACCTTTCTTGTGACAATTGTAGCATTCAATGTGAGATGATGATATATCATCCCTTCTCTTTGCATTTCGAGGTGGAGGCTTTCTTGAATTTGATGGACCTCCTTTTCCTTTCTTCTTCTTGTTTTGAGTGACGAATGCATCAAGCTCTCCCTATTCATGTTTTTGAATCCTTCCTCTAGATACCATCCTTGATTATTCTTGAGTGAGATTTCCAAAAATGTCATCAAATGACGGGAAGACATTGTTATTTCCTATGGTAGTAATGAAGGTTTCCCAAACAGGAGGGAGACCTATAAGAGTCATAATCACCGATTCTCTGTCAGGCACAGTTTCTCCAATTCTTTGTAATTCATCTCTAAGATGTGATATCCTAATAATGTAGGATTGAATGGACTCTCCCTTGTTCATCTTCATGTCTTTGAGTTGATATTTCAAAGAGATGTTTTCATTCAAATTGTTGACTTCATACATGCCAACTATCTTATCATACATGTCCTTATACTTTCTCAAAATTCAACATATGTAAGTAGACTATCTTGTAAACCATCAACTATAATTTTCTTTTCTTTTAATTCACCTTTATTGTGATTGTTCTTGGCAACAACGGAAGCATTCTCCGGAGGCTCAGGTACTTTTCCTTGAATGTATTCCAAAACACCATTATTTTCATCTATATCTCCAACTCGATCTACCATGCGACAAATTTAGATGTGTCACCCAACTTCTCATGTTCCTTGAAGGAAGAGGAAGACATATTGACTTGATTAGATAGTCTCCTTCAACTTTCCAAAGATTATTTATTCAATGCTTGTCTCCTTTTGGGCTTTTCCTTCACCTAAGCTCCGAAACCATGTTAATTTTCACACTGCTCTATGTTGTTTCAATTAATTTTAGCCTAATTGAATTCTTCAATTAGAAATATTTTCAATAACAATTAATCTTTCTGATCATCAATAGTAATTTAAGATAGAACAATAAATGCAATGATAATGAAGTAAATCAACACATCAACAAGAGACACAAGGTTTGGTCAAAGACAAGGGGAAAACCATTTGAAAATTCTTCTTCTATTAGATTTTCATAAAATGTACAATAGAGAGTACAATGAGCCCAATGAAAAATCATCTAGCAAAATTAACCCAAAAACATTCAAAAATGTGTTCCCAGCATCCATAAATATCATAGACAACTTTTCCTATCTTCGGTCTACTACGGTTAGAAGTCAAAAAAATTCAGTAGAGCCCAACCACATGGAGGAGGAGTTGTGCATGTGTTTGAGACCTTCCAATCACACCCTTGACCTTGCTAGCCTACAATTATAGTCAAAAATTTCCTTTGATGAGTCTATGACTTATGTCCAAAACCCTAGAACACGTGCAAGCTTCAGACCATATATTTTCGAACCTATGCGAACCACATTCCTCAACCTTGGATTAGACCCATGTGAACCAATCAATGAAGAAGAGAAGAATAAGATGATTTTTGATGTCCAAATGAGATTGAGGTCACTTTTATTTATAGGCTTTCAAGGGTGACCAATTTCTTGTTAGGGCCAACTTGTCCAAATGTGCATATTTGGGATTTTCTTCATAAGTACACTTTACCTTACCCAAATTGAGTGCTTCAATAGTCAAAATTGGTCCTCTCAAGAAGGGGAATATAGTCCCATGGTTTGAATTTGTCACTGGTCTGTCAAAATTAACACCCCCTAAATAAAATCTTTTTTTCTCCTTATATTTAATAACTGACTTTTTATTACTAATTAAAGTCACTTTTATCTCTAGAAAATTCTTAAACTGCCACCATGATCAGACTGACCTTCCAAAACCCATTTTTTAACATTTTGTCTTATCAATATTTTCGTTATGATTTCAATGAGCTATTACACTAAGGTTTTTCTCCAAGTATTCATCTCAAAACAACACCTTAAGCATAATTAATTAAGATATGCTAGTTAATAACTTTGTTTTATGAAAATCGTCGAAATGTAGCGGAAACAAGATCGAACTATGTGGAGCTGATCCTAATGATGAAAAATTGAAAGCGACCCCAGTCAGCCCCCATAAAACTCCTCAAAGCCCTCTAGGCCCACCAATAATGTAATCATGCTTTAGTTACGTGGCAGACATAAGCTCTGGAAATCCCTCCTATTCTCTCCACAAGGAAATCCAAATATTGGGTACATTACACACTATTGAGTAAATGCACATGTATAGGGATAGGTTGAGTATGTAACCATTATATCCTTTTCCAATATCTTGAAAGGACCATATTGTAGAGACTTGTTGTTCATACCAAGACCCTATAGTATTTCCTTCTTTAGTTGTAACCAAACTGTATCTTACACTCTGAATAACTTCTCTCGTCTATGTTGATCATGCCTAGTCTTATATTTTCCTATGACTTCTTTAGCATATCCTATGCTTGCAAACATATCCACCTAAGCTTCTCAACAAAATTTTCAGCTCTCAATTGATCTCATGTAAGGTCATCCCTCACTTTCCTTGTTATCCATATACAACATTCAAGGGTAAAGGTGGAAAATATTTGAAGCAAGTCACAAAAGGTGACTTACCATGAGAAATGTGTACTGCTCTACTATAAGAGTGTTTTATATGGATCATATTTTCAACCCAAATTTTTGGATGCTTTTGATTGTAACCCCTCAAAAGCTACATTGAAATTCCTATTGACTAATCCTTTCTGCCCATTTATATGTGAATGGAATGATGTACACCTCTTGAAGTTACCATCCATCTTCGCCCATAATGTAGTCCAAAATAAACTAACAAATATGGTATCCATGTCAGAGATGATGCTCCTTAGCATCCCAAAATGCACTAAGACATGTTTAAGGAATGTATTTGTTGTTTCTCATCCTTCGATGGTATTTTTGTATGGAATGAGAATGAACATCTTATTGAACATGTCAACTACCATAAATAGATAATCATATCCCTTCCTAGTTGTTGGTAAATTTCCCACAAAATCAACATAAATACTTTCCCAAGGGCCAATGGGTACTAATAACAGATGGTATAGATATTGATTATTGTTATTACGCATGTTCATACCTCAAAATATAGATCCTCTAATATGTCATGCTACATCTTCTTACATTATGAGCCAATATACATACCTTTGCAAGTTGGAAATTATCTTCCCAACACAAAAATGTCCTACAGCCTTGGAGGTGCGAGCCTCTAATAAGTTGTAATATTCGACATTTATGGATGTAGTGCCCAAACTAGTTGTTTGATCCTAATATGACATTATCCTTGATACATTATTCTTTGAGGACCTCAGGTTAAGGATCCATATATTTGACTCTTACTATGAGTGGATGTGATAACAATTGTTTTTCTAGTTTTATGTTATGATGATAATAATTCTGATGGACTCGTTTTATGGCTATGTCCGATCATATGATGGAATTGTTATGTATCTGTTTACATTAGCTCTTGCTCTCAGTTACAAAGATGTTGGTTATTATGTTATGATGACGATTTAACATACAAAATTATATTGGTGACTAATGTTATGATTCAAATATTACTGATGATCATTGAGTGAGGCAGGATACCACCCAGATTCACTTGCATGTGATGATTCAACAACCTATAGTTTGGCTTGAATTACATACTATTGTCTTAATAATTTTTTAAAGTTCAATTTAAATTTCTTTTGTGAATTCTAATGACATGATAGTGGTTGCGAGCATAAATTAGTTGCTTGGTCAAATGAATCATACCTGGGTGATGGTGTTGTACAGATAGATGGAACTTCATGGGATTTGTGGGAAAATTTCCCTAATTTCACATGCTATCACTCCTGCCATGACTTGGGTTGGAAGGTGTTGGGATTCCTTTACCTTAAAGATGATGATGCCATCGGGGCAAACCTCATATTGGGCTGCCCATGAGGATTTTACTAGGGGGCACACATCGAGGCAGATTTCTCAATCCCCAACATCATTAGTCTCACTATAGAGGGAAACATAGGGGAGGATAGCGGTATTTTCCATTGCACCTATATCTTTCCCTCGTAGTTGAATAGATTATTGAAGGGAAAGCGGCGTGGCACCCTTGGAACTTCAAGGGAAATTCTTGAAGGGAACGACCGACTTGGCACCCTTGGCATCAAGAAGAAAATGCTTGGTGTGGCACCCCTGGAACTTCGAAGGGAATTTATTAAAGGGCATGACTAGCTTGGCACCTTGGAATCAAGAAGAAACTACTGAAATATAATCAAGATATTAAAATCCTACTAATTCACATAAGGTGGTAATTGAGGTTTTAGAAACAAGGTATTTAAATCAAGAATAAAACTTGGGGTAAAGGGAGAAGAGGAATAAATAAAAATATTGTACCACTTGAGAACTCTACTCTTTCCATGTTGGAAAATATTAGGTAGATAATGTGCATACGTATTTTAATAGGAAAAATGGGGGAAGAGGGACATATAGTTAATTATAAAGATTAATCCTAAAATAGTTTAAACTCATTAAGAAAATAGGGGGGGTGAATAAAAATAAAGTTTAATGAATTAAATTAGAGAAAATTTAGAGAACCTCCATGTGGCAAGAGCCAACATAAGAATATCCATCTAAGAGGAAAATTGAGTTAAATTAGGAGCTAGTTGGGGAACCAAATCTGAGACTTGTTAGTTGAATTCAGTAATGAACACAAATTAAGGAGTAGAAAAGGGGAATTAAGAGACAACTAAGAGAAGTAATAGGGAGTCATGTTGGGGTGAGGAAAAATATTACTTTTGAATTTAAAATTGAAGTAAATAATTTTGGAGAGCCTTGGTGACAGGATGACACATGGGTGGGTGAATAATCAAACTTTTGGATTAACAAAAATAATTGATTATGCATGAAGTTCCAAGTGTCACCTATGAAACTTCCTATAAAAGAAGGGGCAAGCTATGGGAGAGTGGACCTTTTTTTCCCTATGGTTGGATGAATAAGATAATGCTAATATGACAGTGAATACGGATATAGTGCGTTGGTATAGTGGAGGTTTTCTTTTGATAAGGGGACTCTCAAGGAAAGAGTGCTCTCCTCCATTGACTAGCACTTCTCTTCCATCTCACAGCCCCATTGCATCTTGAGTGTCAGCGGGGAAGAAGAGTACCCAAGGAGTAGGTTGGGAGGTAAGCTGGTGATTCGGTGACGTTCAACCAAAGAAACTAAATCCTTCACACTTGTACGTTGACAACCACAAGGGAGCACAAAAATCATCAAGGTCAAGTTGAGTCTTTGTCCCTTCATTGAACAATAATTTGAGTTACATAAAGTTCCACTACATGTTTATTGTATGAAATTAAATTGTATAATTGAATTATGGATGAATTTACCTTAAAGTGATATGTGTATTGAATATTAATGTGTGGTTTACTATGCAATTCACTTATAATTATTGTTCATGGATAAATGAATATCAACAGAAATTATTAGTTTGTATCATTCCTAGTAATATAGTATCTTAATGTTATCTCTCTATTTCTTTAAAAATAATATATATAGTGTGTTTTATTCCTTAAATTGTTATTCACCCTTGTTTTATGCAGTTAATATAATTGAATAATAATAATAATAAAATTTGTGGCTAAATATCAATATAGGTGGAGTTCCCTACACTTGGTATTAGAGCCATATGTTTAACTACTAAGACCTTTGGACCAAAAGCATTTGGTATTTACACTACAAAGAAAAACAAAAAACAAGATTTTCTCCACGAATTATTGCAAATATTATGAAAATGAAATATCATGCCCTAGATACTACACTGTGTTTACAATGACATAAGCACCTATTCACTCATTGACACAAATAAGAGTTACAAGGATAGTTATATATTTAACAATGATTATACCCTAGTGTCATAAATTAAAGGTATAAATAGAGAACCAAAGAGGCTTTAGGTGCGAGTGTCAAACATAATTTATCCCATGTGGTGTGGAAGAATTATTCTCATTAAGTCAACGATGTTTCATGGAGAAGACTCATGTTACAATAACATATTTCGAGTTGCTATATGATTAGGAACAATGGATTTTTTCATGATTAAAAACAATTTCACAGATGATGGGGTGAGTTATGTCATATGCCAAATCTATTTATGTTTATGAATCTACAACAGTCTATCCAAAATGCTTCAATCAAATCTTGAATTCATGATAACATATATTTCACACATAAGTGAAATGTCTTGTAGTATGAGAATATGTAATAATCAACATTAGAACACATAGAGTATGCTTAGAAGTCTGAAACTCATAATTTGGATCAGTTTTAAAGTGCTCCATCTAAATGTGTCACGATTACACTTGAAATCATAAAAGCCATTCCTAAAAACAAGTGAGTGACGACACCAAGGTTATAAGTGAAACCTAGGGATATAACGAGTAGTGAAAAGATATCCTGACATCTTAGATTATATTTGATCTGTAAAATGTCATGGATATTCCACTGGATAGTTCATCACAATAAATCTGATAATATAATATTAAAATACTGAATTTTTACACTATTACAGTTTTATTACAATTCTAGATTTGTAGATTTAACTGTAACTAGTGCATGCATGTGAATGGAAATTATGAAAAAAAATAGAGAACGACAAAATAAGCTCACACAAGCACTTAAGACACAATATATGCTCTCTGGGAAACCATTTCGGGATAAAAATCAACTGGAAGGTGAGGTCACTTTGCTCTCTTTCTCTATCTAGAAATATGGTTGTTAGTACAAAGAAGTAATGCATGTGGCCTGTGGGCCGCTACAGTGCATAGATCCTCTTTGTTTTCTATACCTCCTATCTCTCATGGATATCATTTCTAATCTATGGAACAAAATTCTCTTGAAAGAATGGAATGCCTCCTCCTCTTAGTGGCCCAGTTATAACACAGCTCAATAGCCTACTAGTGGTTAATTTTGACTACATCAACTCTTAACTAGAGTTAAAATATAGAATATTCTAGAGTATTTTACATCACAAAAACATGGCTAGCCCCTTTTCCATGAATACTAGGGGCTGACACGACATCCTTCCGAACTATAGGTGTTAAAATAGGAAGGTCAAATTTTGAGTGGCATAACTGTTGCATACAGACTCCGATTGACGCGATTCTTATGTTGTTGGAAATATATTTTTGTTTAGAATAACTTGAAAAGGTGTGGAACTAAAGCGAAAAGTTTTACCCCCCAAAAAATGTCATTTGATGTCTCAAAATTCTCCCAAAATGTTTCAGACCCCGTTTCTCCAAATTTGGTCTCGCTGATAAAAATAGTCCCGTGAGCTGATTCCTCCACTTTTTCCACTCCAAATGCATTTGGATGGATGAAAAACAATATAATGATACAATTTGGATCATGCCTGCCCATTTTGGGAGGCTTTTGGTCCCCAAAATATTTTACTAAATGAGTTGAGGAAAATTCTCCTCCACCTCCTCTTTGTTGTACCATTTAGCTTTGCGTGGAAATTGTCCCTTCAACCTAATCTACCAAAGGTCATGCAACCCTTGTAGTTCTAGACCTATTCTGCAAAACTGCATCTTCTTTCAACTCTGCCTGAGTGCCTGGTGCCAAATACTCCACATAAGGTAGGACTTGTTCCTCTTCCTGATCTAGCATGAAAGGCTCATAAAGTTTCAAATTCTCTACATTCACAATTGAGTAAATGTGCATATATGGTGGTAAAATGAGTCGATAGGCATTATCACCCACCTTTTCTAGTATCTCAAAGGGACCATATCTAAGAGCCTTGATTTTATTACTAGGCCCCTGCAGCCTCTCCTTGTTCAATTGTAGCCATACTCTGTCTCCCACCTTGAATGATTTCTATGTTCTGTTTTTATCAAGCATGACCTTATACTTCTGTCACGACTTCTGTAGTGTTTCCTATACCTATATATGGATCTTCCTAATATTCTCTATAATTTTTTCATCCCTTAAAGCATCTCCTGTAAGATCTTCCCTCACTCCTCCTTGTTGCCCATATGCAATATCCAAAGGTGAAGGTGGAAAATATCCAAAACAAGTCTCAAATGGGGACTTTCCTGTAGAAGTGTGGAGTGCTATGTTGTAATAATGTTCTATATATACTAGATTTTAATCCTGGGTCTTCGAATTCTTTTGGTTGTATCCCCTCAAAATCTATACTTAAGTCCTGTTAACTACTTCTATATTCCCATTTGTCTGTGGATGGAATGTTGTAGATCTCTTCAACTTTGTATCCATCTTCTCCCACAATGTAATCCATAATGCACTAAAAAATCTTGTATCCCTGTCTGAAATGATGCTCCTAGGTATCCCAAAGTGCACCCAGACTTGTCAAAGAACAAGTTTGTTGCTTCTTGTCCGTTGATGGTCTTTTTACAGGGCATCGTAACACACATCTTGTTGAACCTATCAACGACCACAAATAGGTAGTCATGTCCCTTCCTAGTTATCGGTAAACCTCCCATAAAGTCCATGGAAATGCTTTCCCAAGGACAAGTAGGTACATGTAAGGGATGATATAAACCCTATTTCCTATTGCTAGGCTTTCTAGTACAACAAAGCATGCATCCTCTTATGAACCTAACTACCTTCTCTTTCATCTTGGGCCAATACAGATACCTCTGTAGGTTAGCCACGATCTTCCCTACACCAAAGTGCCCTGTAACCTTGGAGGTGTGAGCCTCTCTTATCAACCACAATTGCTCACCTTTAGGAACACATAGCTTATCCAACCTATAGAGTAACCGATCCTGGAGATGGTAGTCAATGTTGTTGTTGCCATCGTTCACATGACTCTAACTCTGTAACTGCTGATACACCTCCTTGAAGTCCTCATATTCTAAATATGCCTCTATGTTTGCATCATGGGTGAATGGATCCATGTGCATAAGAGTCCCCAAAGATGCAATATTTGATGTGGATGGCCTTGAAAGCACATCAACCAACTTGTTTGTGCTTCTCTTATTATACTTGATCACCAAATGAAACAACTGTTAAAACTCCATCCACTTGTAATGCCTGGTTTGTTGTAGCTTACTCCGGGATTGAAATTACTGTAATGACTAGTGATCTATGTGGATTACTCTCTCCTTTCCCATCAGATAGTGCTTCCACTTCTTCACAACTTTCACCATGGCATAGAGCTCCTTATCATAGGTAGGGTAGTTAAGAACTGCCCCATGAAATAATTCAGAATGGTAGCAAACGAGCCTTCCTCCTTGCATCAAGACAACTCCCTTAACATACCCAATTAATTTTGTCTCCACTTTGAAAGGCCGCTGCAAGTTTGGTAATGCCAAAACTAGTGTTTCACCTATCTTCTTATTTATCTCCTCGAAAGCGCTTTTCTAACCTTCTACCCACAGGAAACTCTTGCCACTTGTTGTTATGGTGTGGAGCAGTGCTTCTACTGCTGAAAACAAGGCTATGGATTTCCTCAGGTACTCTGTTGCCCCAATGAAACTCCTTAACTCAGAAACATTAGTAGGCATTGACCATTTCATGATGGCCTCCATCTTGGAAGGATCTATCTTCAGTTATCCTCCACTGATCACATACCCCAAATACACCAAATACTGCTGCGCAAACTCACACTTCTTGATATTTTATAGTATCTAGTGCTTCTTCAATGTTTCCAACACCCACATAAAATGTAAAATATTCTCCTCCCACGTAGCACTATATACCATTATATCATACAGATAAACAATAACAAATGAATCTATAAAATGGCACAGTATATCATTCATTAATCTAATAAATGTAGTCGGTGCATTACATAGGTTAAATGGCATAACTAACCACTCATACAAACCTTGCTTGGTTTTGAAGGGGGTCTTCCATGTATCTTCTTCTTTGAATAAAACCTGGTGATATCCAGACTTCAAGTCCAACTTGGTGAAATAATTTGCTTGTTGCAACTGATCTAGCAATCGTCTATCCTGGGAAGGGGGTATATGTTTTTTAGCGTGATTTTATTCAACGCCTTGTAATCTATACACATACGCCAAGTCCCATCCTTCTTTGGCATAATGATGATGGGTGACCCACATGGTGATGTAATTGGTCGAATGACACTCTGTTCCAACAACTGCTGCAATTGTTTCTTCACCTCACTTGCTTCTATAACAAACTTCCTTTACATCCCAATATTTGGCAATGGGGGGTCTGGAAATAGCTGGAACTCGTGCTCCACTTCTCTCTTAGGTGGTAACCCTTTAAGCTCTCATAACAGATCCTAGTATGCCTGTAAAAACTCCTCCAAATGTTGTTGTTGTTTTTTTTCTTCGTATTACACCCCTCCAGTGATGCCTTGCCTCTTATTGACTCCTCTTCAAACCGAATTTCTATTAAAAACAATAAAACATACTTTTTGTTGGAACTCATCAATTTCTTGGCTTGGTTAGCACTTAAAAGTCAAATTTTTGACTTTCCTTTGTGCACGTTGATGATGAACGATTTTCCATCCTTGATGAGCCGATACTGGTTAGCTCTCCTCATGAATATTGCATCACACATGTAGATGTATGGAATCCCAAACACAACTCCACATACATCAAAGGGAACCACATCTAGATCTACTTCATCAATAAAATCAACACTGATAGCAAATCTAATTCTACATTGTTTTTTTACCTTAAGCTCTGCATCCTTATTTACCCATCCCAGTGGATATGATTTTGGTTGATCACGAACTTCCAACCCAAACTTCTGGACCAGATTTGCTGTAATGAGATTCGCATGCGATCCAGAGTCAAACAAAGCATCAATCTTTGTCTTCTTGACGACCTGTATCTTTATATGGAAGAGTTTGGTCATTTATTTTTCTTCTTGTTGCTGAATTCTACTCAGATTCACCTCCTTCTGCATTGATGTACAAACGATATTCTCATCCACGTTCGAGCTACTTTCAACTTGGTTGCTCGAATCAGTGGCCATGATATTCTTCTTATTATTATCTTTTTTCTTGTTCTTCGGGTTTAGCTCTGGATGGAACTTCCAACACTTCTCCTTTGTATGACCATTAATGTTGGAGTGGTTGTAGTGGTTGCTAGGATCTTTACACTGGTGTGTTGTAGCTATCATCTTCTTATCTTTCCCCCTTTTTGCTTCTTCTTCCCCTCCATAGAAGCGTTTTGTTGCTCCTTCTACTTTGATCCATTTGATTGTGCTCTTTTCAAGCCTATGTTCTCCAGGTATTTTTTTAGTACACAAACCTCATACACCGATTTGGGCTTGAACAACATCACTTGATCATGTAGGTGGTGGTGCAGACCACCCAAATACTTGAGGAGTACATTTGGGTTATTTGGAGAGATACCCAACATTAGAGCCATATTTCTGAATTTTGTGGTGTACTCCTGCATGCTTTGGCTTGAATTTTGCATGAAGTAATGCCACTGTATTCACTGGTCCTCCATTTACCCAATGGGATAAAATTGTGACTTAATGAGGGGTTTGACATCTTCCCACTTAGTCACTGGAGGTTCTCCCTCCAACCTCAGGGTTTCAGTGTGGCTCTCCCACCATGTTAGTGCATGGCCCTCCAATTTCAACTGCGCGAATGAGACATTTTTCCCTTCCTCTATCTGATGGACACTGAAATAAACTTCCAGTTGTTGCAACTTGTGTTTCAGCTTCAACGCGTTGATATCATCATGGTACGGCTTGATATCAACTTTTTCTTCCACTTTAAACAACGATTGATTCACGAAACTCGAACTGGGTTGATCTTTTTCAGGTTCTTTCTTCGATTGGTTCTTCATGTCTTCCCGATCTCCAGATCCCCATTCTGATTTGTCCTATGCATTTGAACCCCCATCTTCTCCAAATATCCCCATCTTATTTCTTAGGGCCACCATGAGTATGTTTACATTGTTGTTTATATCCACGACTTGTTGTTCGAGCCGTGAAAACCTCACCTCTATAAGATAACGAGGTTCGTTTACAGTTTTGTCAGCCATGATTAGGGTTTTATGATTTTTGGCCCCGCCGATCTAGATCCATGTGATCTCCACAAAATACCCAAAGATAATTTCTCTGATACCAAATGATCCGTCTATCGTGGATATTCCATTGTATAGTTCATCACAACATATGTGATACTACAATATTAAAATACTGATTTTTTACACTATTACAGTTTTATTACAATTCTAGATCTGTAGATTTAACTGTAATTAGTGCATGCATGCGAATGGAAATTATACATAAAAATAGAGAACGCCAAAATAAGCTTACAAAAACACATAAGACATAAGATATGCTCTCTGGGAAACCCTTCGAGAGAAAACCTAGCTGGAAGGTGAGGCCGCTTCACTGTCTTTCTCTGTCTGGAAATATAGCTGCAAGTACAAAGAAGTAATGCATGTGGCCCATTGGCTGCTACAGTGCACATATATTCTCTATGTGCCCTAACTCTTGTCTCTCCTGGCCATCTTTGCTCATCTATGGAACAAAATTCTCTCGAAAGAATGGAATGTATCTTCCTCTTGGGGGTCTGGTTATAACATAACCCGATAGCCTAGTAGTGGTTAATTTTGACTACATCAACTCTTAACTCGAGTTACAATATAGACTCTTTTAGAGTCTTTTACATAAAAAACATGTGGCTAGCCCCTTTTCCATGAATAATGGGGTCTGACGCAACATCCTCCAAATCTATAGGTGTGAAAAGAGGAAGGTCAACTTATGAGTGGCATAAATTTTGCATACGGACTCCAAGTGACATGCTTCTTGCGTCGTTGGAAAGATATCTATGTGTAGAATAGCATTAAAAGGTGTGGCGCAAAAGTAACAAGTTTTACCCCCAAAAAACGTCGTTTGATGCCTCAAAATTCCCAAGAATGCTTCAGACCCCGTTTTGCCAAACTGGGTCCCACCGATAAAAACAGTCCTGTGAGATGATTCATCCACTTTTTCCACTCCAAATGCATTGATATAGATGAAAAACAATATAATGATCCAATTCAGATCAATATTTATATTTAAAACAAGCATTGTAGCTTACAGGAAATAAAAATTTAACAAATGGTAACAGAAAATGCCTTTTTTTAGTAACGTTTTTCAATATGGAATAGATTTGAAAATAGACATTTAACGTAAAATGAAATTCCACCAGCCTTCAGTCTATAAACAAGATACATGCATCGTGATTTTAAAATTAATGAGAATAATTGTCTATGCCATAAATAGTTTTGATAGCACGTTATTCACGAGTGAGATTGGGCAACACAATATTGATTTTCGCTAGTAATACATTTTCGGAGTTTGCTTAGATTGATTAAGGACCCGATTTTCTCTAAGGATGGTAAGGGTGTTTACTTGATTCCGTGCTCCTGTGGGACACCTTACATTGGTGAAACTGGTCGATCCATAAGTCAAAGAATTAATGAACATGCCGTTGACCTTAAACATAATAGATCTCGCTCCTCTGCCTTAGCAGAGCATGCTGAAAATACAAAGCATCACATTTGCATTGAAGATGCTATGGTTATTGCGAGGATTGACCATTTCCACCACCGAAAGTTGAGGGAGGCCTTAGAAATCGAAAAAAAGATGGTCAACCTTAATAGGGATGATGAGTGGAGTGTTAGCAGAATCTGGATCCCTACCCTTCATTCTTAGTTATTGGTTTTCTTCCCTTTGATTCTCCCTCGTGTCATTTCCTGTCCTCTGGTCACCGGTTTCTGTCTCCCTTTTTGTTCTTTATTAATTAATTTATTTTTAGTTTTATTATTTATTTATTATTATTTATTCATTTATTATTTATTTATTTATCATTATTATTAGTCAATTTTTAGTTCTATTTATTATTATTATTATATATATTCTTGTATTTTTATTCATTTTATTTTATTTTTTTAAAATCTTATAATTTTAGATTATTATTAATTAAGAATATATAAATATTTTACTATATTTGAATCTTTTTAAATATAAATCTTCCGGGAAATCACATAATATATTTTGGAACCAAATATTAAATATTTGAATCTCTTAAATATTAAATAAAAAAAAATTTAAATATAATAATAATTCTCTGTTATTTTGTTTTATTTTATTTCTTATTCCAGTCAACTAGTCGTTATTTTACAACGGCTAGTTGGAGCATCTTTATCTATTTAAATTAGGTCCTAGATCAGATTTCTCATCTTGCCTAATGATGAACCACAGTGCCAACAAATTCTATTTGAATATAATTTTCACCAAAAAAAAATTTTATACACAATTTGAAAAGCCAAATTCCTAATAATAATTAGCTACCTTTCAACAAGGGATTCATAAAAGCTCTCATTCAAACTAGATGCCAAGTTTCCCTTGTACTCTTCGAGGGCTTTACCCATGTCTATACACTTGTTGCCACGACATAGGGTCAACTTCTTTCTAGATTTTATTTCTGCAATGGATCAGATAAATGGAGCTTAGTTATTTTGTGTTTGCAGCGATAAATCGTTCCAAACCTGTTAAACTATTTAATATTAAAAATAAAAAATAAAACGTGAATTAAACCATTTCCATCGACCTAGCCATTGTTATGTCACTCCATTTCAAAATGATCCATCCTGCTCTTTGGAATAGTTCAAAAAAAAAAGGTGACCAAGTGTCTCTCTAGGAATGGGAATCTTACAACACAATATGAAAAAATATAAAAATGATAATACTTTATTACTTCAACTACCAAACGAGAGCAACTATTGCAGTGATCACTTCATTTGTCAAAATAATACGTCTAGAATGATCTCTACACATGTCACTTGCTACAACAATGTTTTTTTTTCATGAGGATCTTGAGCATTCAAACAAAAATAATGATATTTGTTCAGGCTTTAGATAAATTTCCAGATTTGCATTCTAAGTTAGTCACAATTCACATTTGGGGAAGGTGACTCTGCTAGTACAGGATAGACCCGACAGACTCAAATATGTCCAAATCTCTGCTACACTAGAAGAGATTGAAAATGACAAGTTTCCTATCAATTATCAAAATCCCACCCGTCAATCCTTACTCCATTCTTAGGTGTCATGGGGAGTTTGTGAAATTGATGACGTGGTAATGGTAGTCACTTCTGTCATTGTACATGGATCTGATGTATTTACTTATAAATATGAAGAGTATTTAAAGACAAATAAATGTCGACGTTTTTTCATTCTGAAAATTATGGAAATTTTGGTAAAATTAAAAAATAATTTAGTAGGGGTTTTTGTAAATCCACGTTATAACTATCAAACTTTAATATTTTGGGTGTACTAGATGTTTTTGATGGTGTTGAATTCATTTCCACTATCAAAATCATGATACTTTAATATTTTGGGTGCCCTAGAAGTTTTTGATGGTGCTGAATTCAATTCCAACATCAAAATCATAATTCAAACACTGTTACTGTAAAATTTCTTAAATATTTTTGGCCCAAATTCCGACCAATTTTGACCGGTTGAACAATTCCTCTGTCTCATTAAACAACTCCCAAACAAATTCACCAAAACTTTGTTTCTGGGAAATTGAAGATTTTAATCTAAAGGTGGTGAGAGCTCTGTTGGTGAGGTGCGGATTTGTGTGTAGGAAAGATAACAAACGACAGGCGTTGGTAAAAGTGTTGTTGGGAGTTGATCCTTCGGTGATTAACGTGGAGGACAAGAATGGGAACACCGCTCTACATGTGGCCATGAGGAAGGGGCGTGAACAAACATGTTTTTGGCGTTTGCTTCTGCATTTACGTTTTAAGCTTTAAACCAATCCATTATAATTTCTGAATTCTAAAATAGTGGAGCACCAATAGTGCGTTTAAACTCAGCCCAAGTTTTAAACGCTTGAGTACATATGTGCAAGTCTCGAGTCAATTTAGCACTGCCAATTACTTAAACCTTTTCACATTTGTGAGGCGGTCCCGGATCAATGTAGTGCTGAGGGGTATATAAATAAATTCTTATATAACATGTTTATGTAGTGTAGCGCTCAGGGGTATATAAATAAATTCTTATATAACATGTTTATGTAGTGTCCTTAGACCTTATTCTCATTGAGATTTATGATGGATTTAATGCTAATTATATTGTTTTATTTATATATAGTTAGCATGGTTTCATGATTTATTAAGTTTTTATAGATTATAAAAGAAGAAGAAGCAACCTTAGTTGCCATGTTAAAGAGATTTATGTTTAGTTCGGTGGATTCTCAGCAATTTAATCGACCAAATTGATTGCGTGGATGGAGTTTCTTGATCGCTACTCTAAAATACCTGATTTTTTAATGTGATTTTAGCCCTTGATTCATTAAATATAGCTTCGATGCGATTTTAGGTTTTAATTTATTAGGAATAAATTTCATGTGATTTTATGGACAACCCTTAGATTTTTTTTAGGACTCGAATTTTTCTTGCTTGGGACAACATTCGATCTCAATGTAGCTTTGGATTAAGATATGTAGGATGGAAGACCCTTTCATATTGGAAAACCCAAATTGATCGTGTGATGGGGTTGATTATGTTAAATTTCACACTGCTCTATGCCGATTCAATTACTTTAGACAAATTCAATTCTTCAATTAGTAATCTTTCAACAATAGTTAATATTTCCAATCATCAACAATAATCGAAGATAGAACAATAAATGCAATGAAAAAGGAGACAATTAACACATCAACAAGAGACACCATATTTTCGGTCAATGACCATGGAAAAACCCACTATGGGGAAACCCTTTGATATTATTCTTATATTAGATTGTCATAAAATGTTCAACAAATAGTACAATCAGCCAATACAAAATCATCCATTAAAATTAACCCAGCAACATTCAGAAATATGTTCCCAGCATCAAAGTTTATTAGAGATAAATTTTCCTGCCTGTGATCAACTATGGTCAAATTTCAAATTATAACCCTATATACCAACAACATGGAGGAAGAGGTATGTGTGTGGTTGAGAGCTTCCAACCGCACAGATGAGGTTGTGTGCTTGCAATTGTAACCAAAATTTTCTTGTGTCAAGCCTGCAATTGGAATCCAAAATGCTAAACACATGTGCGAGCTTCGAACCTTACAATTTCGGACCTGTACGAACTAATCTCCGTGACCCAACCTCAAACTTGTGTGAACCAATCAATGAAGAAGAGAAGAAAAATATTATTATTGATGTCCAAATAAGCTTGAGGTCACTTGTATTTATAGGCTTCTAAGGGTGTCCATTTTTGTTGGAGTTGGGATCCCTGCAAAGTAAGCAAGCAAGGAAAGACTCCGTAGATCGAGGAGAGGAGCGTGCATCACAGAGTATATTTTGAGTCATAAGGGCTTTGGGGTGGGTCAAAGCCACTTATTATGTAATGGGATGGGATATTTTGTGAACATTGGACTCTGCCCATGGTTTTGGACCATGGTATTTTAAATGCAAAATCTATATAAGGAGTCTAGATAGAAGTCATAATCAGTTAAGAAGAAGTTAATGAAATAAATTTGGATGTAAGATTGTTTTGAGTCAGAGTTTGTTCTTGGGTTAGAGGAAAAGGCTCCTGTAGCTGTGTGCGTAGAGACCTTAGGAAGTCTATAGTTGTGTGCGTAGGGTAGAAAGTGAATTTATGACAAGGATTTGGCTATTAATGAAAGACTTGTTGAGAAAGATCAGAATTATATTAATTTGTTTCTTTTTACTTTTTGTTTCTGAATATTTATGCTGAAAAAGGGTTTTGATCTGTAATTGAGTAGCGTAGTCATGTTTATGATTATTTACTTTGTTTAATGCAAGAATAAGTAAGATCACACAACCTGTGAGTAAGTTCAACAGATGTGTTGAACAACGCTATCATTATTAATAGATCTGGTTTGCGAAGCTCTGTTAAGAAGGAAAAGCCCTAAATCCATAGTCTGATGTCCCTCTGGATGCAGAAACACGGTTCTAGCATCCCCATATATTGCCTCAGGTGAGACTTTGATTTGCGCTAGCAGGTCGTTGTTGTAAGGGCTGGTGATAGTGGGTTTTGTTGGGCTGCGCAGTCACTTCGAACCTGGGTCTAGGCCCCATCAAGCCAACAAATGGTTCCATTGCTGGGACCGAGATTTGACTGAGGGATAACTAGATGTGGAACCTGTCTAAGGAAGAGATTGAAAATTGGGTTGATAAAAAAGAACGTGTATTTTCTGTGCAAGAAAACAAAAGTCCACACATCTCTACTGAACATTGGCTATAGTAGTATATCTATATAGATCAGTATGAGATATTTTTTGCATCATTTGCTAGCGAGATGTACAAGTGGATATCAAGACTAGCAGCGCAGGTGGGTTATTTCAATAATAAGCCCACTTCGTGGACCTCAGAGCTGATTAAGAAGCTGAAAAGGAATGATAAGATTGTGAGGGTTGTTGATTATTGGATAGAGAGTATCCTTGGAGGGTTCATTACTCAGTTAGCGATCGATACCTCTGTGTCTTGTAGCGAAGCAGAGTGTAAGTTCTTTAGAAACCATAGAGGTAAGTACCTGAATTCAATGAAGTTTTGGATTAAAATTGTATTGAGTCAAAATGGTATATTATGCGCTCAGATTGATGTTTGAAGAAAGATAACCTGGTACTACGCGGAGCGGCAAATGATTCATAACAGGTTGGGGTACTTACATTGAAACTGAATATAGACCACTATTTGAATCTGAAAAAGGAGAAAGCAACCTTGCTACTCCGCGAAGTTTGTCGCTGAGGTCTGAAAGTTAGTAAAGCGCTGAGGAAATTCACCAACCCTCCACCCCTATCATCACTCCATCCCATTCTGTTCCTCCACCTCCACCTCCACCTCCCCTATTCACCATGGTCCAATCCTCGAAGATGCCTGTGTTCAAGGGAACAAATTACCCTGAACAGTTCTGGTTTGTGGTAGAAGCGATATGCAGTTCACATAATATTATAGATGAAAAAATGATGAAAGCACATTTGATTACAATGCTGCAAGATAGAACATTGTCCTGGTACATGGAATATGTTACGACGAATGCAAATGCTTATTTGGCTAAGACAAAGACCACGCAGAATGCTGAATTCAAGAAACCAAAGTCGCAGTCCCAGTGTATCACAAAGATCAAATAAATTAAGCAGTTGACTATCGAGTCCGTATGGGAGGTAGATCAGATATTTAAAATGCTGTTGAGCAAAATTAGTTTCAAGATCCCGGATGAACAACATAGAGACTGATTCATTTCTGTGTTGTTGCCCTATCTCATGCTTCCATTGTCTCAACATAAGATTGCAACTCAAGTTGAAGCGTTGGAGATTGCGATGAAGATTGAAGCATCGCCCGTAGCTAATACAAGTATAGGAGTGAAACAGATTCAAAATTAGTTGGCGAGCTTGCATATGGAACTACAGGATCTAAAGAAGGGAAACGGGGTTCGCCCAAAGATGAGAATGAATGTCTGATGTATAAATGAAAAACAGAGGGTCACTATAAATAACAATGCCCTTTTTTTAGAGACTACTTGAACGCTGGGATGCCGAATCCATTGAAGCCTGGATAGAGTGCATGGCCAAGTGTTGGGCATAGTGTATGGTGTAGCCTCTATGAAGTTGCAGGCCAACATTCCACGAACTTTTTTCATCTATTGCAGAAATTTGTCAGATCACCAAAGCAATTGTTCTGTAACTTTTGCAGTTTGGTAGGGCACGATGAACAACATGGTAAGAGATATGACTTAATGATGCAGAACAGTCCTGGTGTGTATCAGATGCAGGTATAAGGGTGTGAAGCTTCGGGTTCACCAATTGCGTGAGGAGGTTTCTTAGGCCGAGGGTGTGGCTGAGGAGGAGGTGCAAGTCATGGATGAGGTTAGATCATATGCTACAATTGCGGACATACTAGACATTTTTCTAGGGATTGTCAGAATCCCACTGTAGTTTCCTGTAAGTATTGTCAAGAATTTGGTCATGAAATCGAAGATTGTCCAATTTTGTTAGCTAAAATGCAGGAGAAGCGTAACCAACGACCGACTCAGAATATACAAATGATGAGGGCTGAATCGCGCCGCACAGATCCAAGCGTTAATGTAGTAACGCGCGGTGGTGTGAATACTGGAGGTGACTGCATAGAAGGAAGAAAGGTTGTGATATAGACATGGGTTAGGAAAGTTGAAGATACAAATGTTGGATTCAATGTGCAGCGTAAGAAAGAGACATTCACAGAAGCAAGGAAAACATTTATGACTCCTAAAGCTTCGCCACCTATCGCGTAGAGACAATTGTTTCCATTGGAGAACAAGCCTAAGGAGAAGACCGAAGTAAAGAAAGTGGATTAGTCTATCTTGGCGTCCTTCTTGCAGATGTGTATGAAATTGCTGAGGGGCTAGAGGGTTGTAGAAGGGTTGCAGGAACTAATAGATAACTGTGCTTGCAAGGAAATACTGCAGCTGGAACAACGGGATGTGAACAGAGTATACAAGAACAAGAAAAGAACCAGCTGGGAGATGTGGCTGACTGCACAAATTGTAGATTATGAGATGAATCAAGTCATTCTGGATCTAGGATCAGATGCCAACATTATGCCAAAGCAGACATGGGAGCGGAAGGGAAGGCCTAAGCTGCAATGGTCGCCAATTCAACTACAGATGGAAAATTAGTTGAATATCATTCCTATGGGGCGATTGCAGGGGATTAGAGTAGATATTGATGGTGTTATCGTGTTGGTTGACTTCGAAGTAATTGAGATAGTTGATGAAAGTAATCCCTATCCTTGTTGTTTGGGATTTGACTGGGCTTATGACATGGATGCTATAATCAACCTGAAGAAGAGGCGAATGATATTAAGGAGTACTTATCCCTATCCTAAGGAGTACTTAGTTTGCTATTGACTCAAAAGGTCCCATCGTGATCGCCAGAATGTTGGTTCTAGTGATGAGGTGGAAAATTAATCACTAGGTACTGTTAATTAAGGGCTTCTGAATCTGTTAAGGGTGTTTAAGCATGAATTTACTCAGAAGGTCCCACCCCAATCGCCAAAATGTTGGTTCTAGTGATAAGGTGGAAAATTAATCACTAGGTACTATTAGTTAAGGGCTTCTGAATCTGTTAAGGGTGTTTAAGCATGAATTTACTCAAAAGGTCCCACCGTGATCACCAGAATGTTGGAGTCCTATGATTTGGCAGATTGGCATACCAAATGACAAGGCAACATGGAACCAATCTTTAGAGTTCTAGGACCTAGCCTTCCTAGACTCAGAGAGGGATCTCTTAGGTTATTTGTAAAGGATGTGTGCTTGTTTGCTTTTAAGGGTTGATTTTAGGCTAGTTATTAAGTGAAAGATTTGTTTGATTATTTTGGTTGGACATAATGATCAAAGAGCATAGATAGAATGGGGAATCTATAAATCATTGGGCAATGGAGTCATATGGAAGCCATGATAAGTTCATAAAAGGATCGGGGAGTATCATAGGGAAAATCTAACTTGGCCAGTGGATCTTCAAATTTTTTGGAATAATGAGGTGAACATTAAGGAGAAGAACGAAAAGTAGGACAAAGAGCAATTTAGAATTCTTTATCATGTACTTTAAACAAGAGACATCTTTCAAGGAATCTGTTTTGAAGCAAGACAAAGGACAGGGTAAACCATAGACTTCTTTGGATAGACTTTTAATAAGCAAACCTTTTAGATAATAATCCAGCAATCAAAGACTACTTTCAGATAAGAAAACATATAAGAAAACAATAAGAGCAGTCTAAGATCAAACATAAATAATCTAATATGCTTTTGACTAACTCTCTAAGGATATTCAAAGAAACTTTTCAAAGGTAGACCAGAGGACAGGGCATACCATAGACTTCCCTGGTTTAGAATCTATTAAGCATACTTTAAAGAAGTATCAGAAACAATTCTCAAGTTGTACTCAAAGGAGCATGGACTTACCACTTAATTTCCTGGTTTCACTCTATTGAAATCATTCCTTAAAACAACCTCTCAAGCCGTACTCAAAGGAATATGGACTTACCAAAAGAGAAACTCCTTGTTTATACTCTATTGAATCATTTATAAAATAACAAGCTAGATGGAACTGGAGAGAGATTAAGAATCCTCCAATCAGACCTTGCAGAAGAAAACATTTAGACAGTGAAGAGTAAAAAGAACTAAGGTGCTTTCAAAAGACATTTCTTAGCCTAAAACCTTTCCTCTACTGTAACAAAGAAAGATGAAAACAGGAAATAACAATAACAGATAGAAGCACTTCACCAACATCCAAGCTCAGGGATCCAGTGATCTAGCCTCCTCCATCTACAAACAAATCAGGGCATCCATAAGATTCAAGACATCAATTTTCCTTCAACTTCCAAGAGACTATGTATTACCTCAAAGAGTCATCAAATGCCAACAATACAATGAGTTCAAATGTAGTATTTATGTTGCAAATGAGGAGGTGGAGCTCAAGATAGGGTTTGAGTGTCATTAATCACAGAGTAAATTCATTCCTAACCTTGAAAACCATGCAAGGCATAAGGCAGGAATATATGCAACTACTTCTCTGTTTTAATAACTCTGTCTTGACTTCTAGAGAAGAAGAGGTAAAAAGTTTGACTTTTAAGGCTTATAATAACTATTACAATAACTACCTTGATAGATAAAAATATCTTTTGAGTGTGTAATAACTACCCAAATGCCTTTATGGAAAGGAAACATGCTATAGGTGGCAGTTTTATCTTTTGGAGGAGTAACTGCTCCCTTGTTGAGTTATTCGAGGCTGCCTTTAGGTTTATTTCTTTTTGTTTTAATCATCAAACTCAGTAATTAGGCCTTTGAGCCTTGATTTGTTTTGATAATCTCTTTTACTGTCTTTATCCTCTGTTCTGCTTTATGACTGTATTATTCATTTATCCTTAATCACTGTCTTAAAGGGCTAATATATGTTTTATCCTTTGATATGTAATTAGCCCTTTAAGCCTTCTGTTCTTCATTCCTTCATCGTTCCTTCTTTTTTTTGTTTGTCTGTGTGCAATAAGTGTTTCTTTGTACATTGGAGGGTTTTATAACCCATCAATGATCATGATTCATCGAGGGTACAACCATATGCAAGCCCTCCTGGCCCTTCTTAGGTGATTTTTACCTTTGGATCGTCATTCAGAGGTTAAATTACCATTGGAATGCCCCTCTGGGCAATTGCTGCCATTAAAACCTGCAAACACATAAACAACTATTAATTTTGAAAACCTGCGAGAGAAGAGAAAAATGCATTTTTCAGGGTTCTGAGGCGTCGGGGGTGATTTGCAGAGGGAGAGAAGATGCAGAGGGGAGGTTTCGTATGTGGAACCAGGCGGAAAAACGAGGAAAATTGAATTTTTGGCGCGAGTGGAAGAAAGTGGTTTCAGAAAACTGGGGTGGTTGATAGCATAGGGGATGAGTGGTAAGAAGATTTGAGTGGAGGCTGCACGATTCCACTTAGCGTTGGACGTGTGTCCAGGGAAAAACCGCCTTTTTCGTGTGTGTTTGGGGGTCTTAACCTTCGGTCCCCAAATCTGCGCGATATGGATTTGAGACCGTTAGATCTCGGGTGATGATATCTACGGTGTGGATAGCGCCTTGGAGCGGGGTACAGGTTTGGCGGATGGGACCCAGAGATAGGTGGTAGACTGTGGTTTGTCGATAGGAGGGTACTGGAAAGTGGGGCCCTACTTGGTGACATGGCGGCTTTGTTGTATAGTGGGTTTTATGTGATGAATGGACGAGGTGACGAGGGCGCGATGTGATGACTGTAGGATTAGGGCCTGAGGTTCCAGATCTATGGTGGAGATGGCGCGATCAAGTGGTTTGAGAGAAATGGAAAGGAGGGGGCCAGTGTTTTAAATTTTCCAAAGGTTCGGGCTTTTATAATAAAGCTCAGGGGTGTAGAAAATGAAAGGAGCGGGGGCATATTTAAATGGAGAAGGGGTTTAAGAATAGGCGGAGGGAATGGTTTAGATTCGTATGGGTGAGGGGGCTAGGGCTTTAAGCCAGAAAGGGGCTTAAAGGTTTATTTCATAGAAAGTGGATTTTTTAGCAAAAAACAGAGCTTTCATGAAGTTTTTAAAGTGTCTGATAGGCTAGAAGTAAGCTTTAAACAATGTAAAAAGGGGTTTTTACATTGTTTAAGGGTTTTTAGAAGAAAATGATGAATAAGGGAGGTTATGAGGGGTTTTCAGAGGGGAAGAAGAGAATGAATGAGGGTGTAAATGAGAAATTGAAAATGAGGCAAACAGGCCTAAAAATGGAGTTTTCTTTGCAGTAAGGTAAACTTTGAGGGGGAAAAGGATAGGAAAATTTAGAAGAATAGTTAGTTTTAGGATGATGAAGGCAGTGAGATTTCTAGAACTCACAGTGTTTCTTCAAACATTGTTTCTAGAAATATAGGATTTACAACTTAGTCATCTTTTGATATCAAAAAAATTACTGCTGACTAACAGGGATGAGTCACAAGTTTGTGTTGGGGGGGCTGTTGGAGCAGGGTCCCTTGAGGTACAATTTTGATAAATTTTTGTTGTGCGCGTCACGCAAAATATTCAAAAAGGCTTTGGGGTGGGTCAAAGTCCCTTATTCAATGTAATGGGTTTAAAGGGAAAACCATGAGTCTCAAACCACGGTTTGAGACCATGGTATTTGCGTGTCTAAGTTAGTATAAATATGTAAATATCGAGTCATGAAAGGATATATCTCTGTTATCTTATGGTTGTTACTTAAGGATTTTGGTCTAAGTTTGGGTTTTTGAGTAGAAAGGCTCCTGCTAGTTGTGTGCGCGAAGACCTAAGTCCTGGCTATGTGCAGACTCCACTGGCTGTGTGTGTGGAAGGATAGATAGTATTGGAAGGACTGAATGTATTGAAACTATTTGATTTCTTAATAAAGAAGATCGTTTTGGCAAACTTGAAACTGTTATGATATATTGTTTATCCGTTGAATGTGCTAAGATCTGAATTTGTTATGCTATTGCATATTTACTTCTGTTTATGGTTAATTTCATATGTGCGAATGAATGAAGTATATTTTGCATAGACCTGATTAAAGTACATTTGATTCTTTGCACGAATACATATTGAATCATTTTGCAATAGTCTGTGAAGAGTTGATCTGTTGATGCACACATCTGTATATTATATGTTATAGTTTTGTTATAAGTCTGTTTAGGGCCACTACATTAAATTATTCCTCACGGTGCGGAAACCTAGTTCCAACACCCCCCCATACTACTTCAGGTGAGACTTTGATCCACGCAAGCAGGTCATTGATGAAAGGGCCAGTAGTTGGAGGGTTTTTTGGTTGCACGATAAATCCAAAACTTGGTCAGGACCCCTCAAGCCAACAACATCTAACTCTTGAAGTCCTCCAACATATTTCTAATCTCATGCTTGATGGAGGTGGAAGAGGAAGGGGTGTTGGTCATATTTTGGCTAGCTCTACCTTTCTTCCTATATGCCCTAGAATGGTTCATGAAGATAGTTTTGATGTCCTCATAAGGTAGCTGGTAGATATCTCATCCTGACAGCATATTAAGGGTTTCTATCACCTCCTCCCTGATCCCTCGGAGAAGCACCATTTTAAGTGATCCGGGACCAAGGGTGCATTTGGATGTTTTATAGTTTAACTAGAATCTTCCTTCATAATCTTCTATGGATTCATCAGGTCCTAGAGTCATCCTAAATATTTCCTCTTTAGTTTCCTTAGACCTACAGTAGTCCCTGTACTTGTTGTTAAAGGCCTCTTGCAACTATGCCCAGGTAGTGATGTTGTCCCCAAGCATACCCATGAACCAGCGCAAGGCTGCATCCTTGAGGGTGGATGGGAATAACTTCATATTTTGATAATCTAAGGCATATTCACAGGTCCTGTAGACAATAAAAAATTCAAACATGAAGGTTTCAGGATCCTCAGAGGTAAGTCCATGGAAATGTGGAAGGGCTGAGGGACTAATGTTATTCATCCTATTTTCCCCATATGTTTCTCTAATGGTAAATACTCCCTGGGTTCCAGTCTCATCCATGGCTTGGATTTGTGAAGCATGTTCCTCAGGTGAAGCAATTTATTCTTCTTCTCGAATAGGTTATTCAAACTGTTCAAGAGACTCACCTATGGTGTGTTCAACATCACAGTCAAGAGTGAAGGGTGACTGTGTGGGGATGCGGGGGTTTTCGGTAAAAAAATTCCTTGGTTATCCCTACTCCTACGAGGCATGAAAGTTAAACGGTTTTTGTATTTTTCAATATTTTTGGAACTTCATGTAAAAGAAAAGCAGAAAATAATGCTAAAATAGAATCAAAGCATCTACTTAGACACCTCCCTGAAAATAACGCCAAAAAGTGGTGAGCCCTGGTATTGCACCAAGAGTGTTGCAACTCCCAGAGGCTACTTTACTTTACTTTATCAGCCCAGGGTTCATACAAAATTGGAGGTGACTGTGCTATATACATAGCAGATGCATTATACTCATGCCATCCTCTTTTGAGTCCTACGAAAGGGTGCTATTGCTAGGGTTTCTGAGTGAAGTCTCTCACACTTCTGAATTAGACCTAGAACTACAAATGACTCAAAACCATTACTCTATCAACAATCAAAGGACTATTCTAAAGCAAGAATATATATCTATCTATTTTGCAAGGAAGGAAATTTACAATTTAGGGTATTACAAGAAATAGAAGTAAACTAGGCAACATTCATGAAGTAAATTTCTGAATTGAAATTGCAGAGAGGAAGACTAATCCAATCACACATTGCGAGGCCAAATGGCTAAGTAAACTCTAACTATTTTATACTTAACTGTTGTGATTTAACAATGCATCTATTCATGGGCTAACTATGCTTGTAAATACTATGTTTTGCAGCAAAAGAAGGAGGCACTAAGGTGGATTAAGAAGGTCTTGGCCTCATGGATTCAGAGTTGAAGGTGTCTTGGAGGTTGTGGTAGGGTTAAGTGAGGTGGGAGATGGCTTTTGGGCTGAAGGAGAGGCTAACTGGTGCTGCTACAGGATCTGCTACAAGTTTCCTATAGTGCTAGAGGATGTCCTATCAATGCTACAAGAAAAAAACTAAGGGTGTTCTGAGGCCAAAATTGATGAGGAAATGGGTATGGAAGGTGAAATGAAGGTGTATTTAGGTGGATGGAAGGTGGCCAACCCCTTGTTCAAGCTCAAAAATTCTTTCAAAGCCCGTCTTGCACTTCCATGGTTTCTCTCGGTGTGGTGGTGAAAACATCAAAAACAGGGCTGAGGGCGATTTTTTTGAAAGGAGGTTGGTGAAGGGTGAGAAATGGAGCTAGTGATGCTGGTGGAGTCCTCTTATTCTGCTCTACTCAAACCTCCAAGCAAACAACCTGTTCATGCAATAAACATTGAAAAATATATGATGGAGAAGATGGAAAACATTAGTTAAATTTGATAGGAAAACCTACCTATGCATTCAAACATAAATCTAACTCAGTATTCTTAACATGATCATGAAAACTATAGAAACCTATCTATTCTTTCTAAGAAATCATAAAATGAAGAGCAATTTTGAGCCTGTTGTGAATATTTTCCCTCCTTAAGCTCCAATGAAAGAGGTGAGAGAGGGAGGCTTTGACACACAAATTTTGGAGTTGATATGCTACTGTACCATGATCTGCAAGAGCCTAACTACAAAAAATGTGAAATGGAAGCAAACCAAAAAAAATAAAATGAAATGTAAGAAAACTAGCTAAAACTCATGAATTAAACTAGATACAATGGCATAAAAATAAACATAAGTAAACAAGAGAGAAACTGAGGCCAATGGGTTGGGCCCTAACCCACAAGCTCAGCTCTTTGAAACTAAATCAGTGAAGGAAAAATTGAATACTCATTTTATTGCAAAAGTAGTCTCATTACAAACCATGAAAGTCTCAAAAGTCTATCACAAGAGATAAGAGTCTACTAGATTCCTCCATAATTCAGATCCTAATGAGCTCTTGCTCTTCCCTATTTAACCTAAAGGGTAGCTACCAACAGCTCCCTACAAAGTAGGTGATGTGTCCCCTTTGATTTCAAGATAAGTGGAGCTTTGGTGCACCTGGTCTTCCACTTTCTTAGCTGCCTTTGATTTCGAGTTGTTGGAGGGAATATCGAGGATCCCTCAGCTACCTTTAGGAGTTAAGGAGGTGGAAAAACCTCCTATAATCTCTACTTGTTGTCTACTCTGAGCTTTGATTGCACAATATTCAACAAAAATGGAATATCTTCATGATTATCCTGCATTTAAACCATATTAGGCATTAAAAGTATGAAAATCCTTAATCACCATCTACACTAAGCAACATATGACCATAATGTAATTAAATGTGAGAAAGAGAGACTAATAAGGCTAAAATTGTGACAATTAACCCCTCCAATTATACCTAAGGATGGTCTTCATCAATCATCAATCTCCTTCCTGACTTGATGTTTGCGCATAGCTTCGGTGAGTGAGCTGACTGATGGGATCTTTTGGGTTCTCATAATCAAATCCAAAATATTATATATCCATACATATGAGGCCTAAATAGTTCCAATGAAAGAGGTAAGCTTCTTGTCGTTCTGGATCAACATCTGAACTTTTGATTTCTCTAGATTTTCATGCGGCTTCATTTTCTTCACCAAGGTAAGCAGTGCCCCCTTGTATCACATTTTCCATTCTTGAATGGCAGTGATGGAAACTTGCACATTCCTAAGGGTCTTGAAAAACTCTTTGCTTTTCTACTGCAATCTATGAAAGCGGATAATTGACTTATGGATGGTCATGATCTCCTCATAGAGGTCTCGCATAGTATCTCCAAGTGTTGATACTTCAGCAAGTATTTATGCTCTCATTTCATTTAAGTGGATCTGTGCAAAAGTTTCATTCTGTGTTGCTATGTGGAGTTGTTCTATCTCTTGTCAGGCAACCTATAGATTCTGTATCAACTACTTATTCTCAGCCATCAAATATTGAGTGTTTGATCTCGCTGCACCTGCGAAGGCAAAGTTGACAAGGCAAATTTGACTTCATAAATAGAAATTGGATTCCTGTTGGTGTCCACCACTATAATCCTCTCTCTAACGAATGCAAGTGATGCATGATCATCGAGAAAATACTTTATACATGCTTGTACAATCCTCTTTTGTAGTTAATCATATGAAACATTGTACACATACATTATCGAATCATCATAAAGAGGAACTACGTCCCCTTCCTCGCTCGAGGCTAACTCTATGGTTGGAGGTGGTGGAGTCTTAACGGTGACCTGTGGTGCACTTTGCATGAGTTCAATTTCTTCATCATTTGGCTCTGGTTCCAACTCCATATCCACAATTTCAATCAAATCTTCAATCTGTTTAGTAAGCTCCCGATCTTGCATCTTTTCTCTCACTACCTCTGCTGCTGGATGGTTCTGTTCCTGCTCTTCAACCTATATTGGTGTCATTTCTTCTGTTATGGCACCTTGCCTTACTTCTTCTTCTTTCTTTTTCTTCTCCTCCTTTTCTTTCCTCCTTTTCTCACGTTCTTCCCTCATCTCTTGTTCTCCTTTCTGCACTCTCAATTCTTTTTCTTGCAATATTTACTTTTCTCTCATCCTTCGCTCTGCTCTTTGTTGCCTCTACTTCCTCTTTGCTTATGCCGCCAAAGATTCTTTTGTGAGAAGTGGATCTGCTTTCATCTTCCAAATTTTTTCTTCCTCTTTTCTATCATCAACCTTTCTCTTTCCCTTATCTTGCACTAGTTTGTTGCCTTTTGTTGTTGTTTCTTATGGAGTTGCTCCCATCCGTGGAGTGGCCTATGAAGTCCTAGATATACTGATCGAATCGCAGGGTCTGGAGGCATTGTATAAATTCTTCCATGGATCCTCCTTTGGCCAATGAAATGCCCCGCTTACCCAATTGTAGTAGATTCCCGCATATTGGTCCTTGCAAATTGCCCTTGGATCATACAGATTGAAGTATTTTGTACCAAACTCAAAATTTACTATTTCTTTTGTTACAGTATCTGCAACTTTGAGATTCTTAATATTGTATAGTACAATTTGCAAAGGAAGAGTAGGCCATGGTGCTTTGTTCTTCCTGTTCAGTGTTATTGACAACCCTGTGGTGAGATGATATGGCAATTATTGCATGACAAGCTTGTTGGTGGCATACCTTGGAAAAATATGCGTTGAATTCTATCCACTGAACACTCTAATAAGTGTGCCATATAGTAAGGAAAACCAATAAGCGATCTCCGATATTGCCTCCATTTCTGCTTGTGACATGCAAGGTGGGTCCTCCTCAAAGATAAGCTTGTATAGGGGAACTATGAAGTGATCAGTTAGCTGTTCCATAACTCCTCTATGGATGCAATCCGAAAGAAACTTACAATAAATATGCATGGAAGTTTCTCATGGATTCCATATACAGTTCAATCTAGGAAACTGATTTTGTGCACAGATTGCATCCATAAAGTATGCAAACATATAAAAACTTTCTTGCTCATCCTTGGGTGGATCCCAAGCTTGTGCTACCTTAGATATCAACTGATGAACCAACAAATCTGCCTAATTGAATGGATTCCCCTCGTTCACCACTTGGTTCAATAATATTTCCCACCCTTCAGGAAAGGTTTTTGTGCTCCCCTGAACATATATTTGGCATGCTAAGTTGACCAAGAGCTGGTAGGCATTCTTGAGTGACTTTGTCTTGTATGAATGGGTGGATGTCTATCGAAACTTCAATGGCTCCTTCACTGAACCTTTGACAATATATTTTGTGCTCACATAGCTATGGCTGGCACAAAAGTATAATTCCATGAGATTTACTAGCTCAAGAAGATGATACATGTGTTGATAATCCTCTACTAGAAAGGTAGCAAACTTCTATCTGCTGGCATTGCTTAATGTTATAGTTTTCTCATCAATGTGCAAAAAACTCCAGGTGATGACATCTGCACATAGCAAGGTTGGATATCTGAATGAAACCTTGTGTAATTGTGACCATTAGATACTTAGGTATACCTGGAAATCTTCAAGATCTACCTTGAAGTCCTTTGAAAGAGAATCTATAGCGAACTTCCATGTAAGTTTTGACTCCTTTTCAATAAAAAATTGAGTGTCCACATATATTGGCAAGTTAATTGGCGTTTGTTCAATTTCTTCCCTGATACTTATTTTAGTGGTCTCTTTTTAAGAATCTTTCTTTGGTTCCATTGTAACAATGACTGCTAGAGAGGACTACTCAACAACTATGGTACCTGTGGGATAGAAAATACACTCATGGCAAGCAAAAATCAGTCATTTTCAAATATATTTTCAAGGCATGATCAAGCAAAAATATGATGAACCAGAGATAAGGATTACACAATTTAAAAAAAAAAGAGGGACTGGTTGCCTATGGGAATTGTGCACTACGCAGTCCCAACAGCCAAGGGTGAAGCTCGAGGCTAAGACTACACAATTCACAGTTCATCATGGGAAGTGGACTGGGAGAGACTGTGCATTGTGTAGTCTCAATGGCAAAGGAAGCATGTTGAGCTCTGAAAGTGTACAATGTGAAGTTGGGCCAGCCTTTACAACACACTACACAGTTTCAGAGGCCAAGCTCTCAGCTTGAGCCTTAGGATTGCGTAGTTCCAAGCTGGGAAAAGTGAAAATTGGATAACAAAAGTGTAGATATGCCCAAGGGAAGTGTGAAAAACGAGCATATCTAAGTGATGGTGAGGGATTGAGTGTATATCTAGATAAGTATGATTGAATTAGTGTAAATCAAGTGTGGAAATTGAATAAATAGGAACATGGAAAATTTTAGGGGCTAATATTCGCAGGTGGGCTAATTTTTCATGTTTTTTCCAAAAAAAAGATTCGCCAATTTCCATTTTTTCTAAAAATGATCCGCCCAATTTTTACAATATAAAATTATTTTACCTTAAAAATCGCCAATATTATATAGATACTACATATAAAATAATTATAAATTTTAACAATTTTACAAATACATTATAATTTACATATTAGGGACTAGTGAGATTCGCCAATGTTTTATACTTCAAGATAATTTTCCATCGTTAAAATTTTCCCTGAACAGGAATAAAACAAAATTGATGAGGATAGACACCACAATGACGACCATCAGTGAAAAAACAAATAAACCGATGTGACACTTGTGAAAGGCAAACACTAACTTGAAACAACACTTATACAAGGTAAAAACATGTTAAAATGCCAACATGCATGAAGAGAAATAAGAAAAACATCACTCACATAAGAAAAACAACAAAAAGCGACAGAAAAAGTGATAAAAGCGAAACTGACCTGAAAAAGCCACAAGAACCGCACCGAAGGTTCCTTGAACTCCTCGGGAATGATAGAGCTCCAAGACAGAATGTGAAAATGAGGTCTATAGGCATCGATTAAATATATTTGAAAAAATTAGGGTTTATGATGCACATGCTTAAAATGAAGGAAAAGAGACACATGGCAGAAGTTTCTAAAAATAAAAATTGTGGGTTCTGGTCTAGAAACTTCGCGATGTCCTTTTGACTTTGGGATATCAATATTGCACGAATCCTCATCATCCTCTTCTGTGGTCACATTATAGCATTCCAGTGCATGCTACAACTACGTGGTCCAATCTGGCTGCATCCAAGTTAGCTTGGTTGTGTCCTTAAAAACCCCTTCTCTGACTTCCTAAAAGGCTTCATCTATGCACGAACATTAATCTTCAAAACTTAATTTTAGTAGGAACCTTCAACCAAATCTATCCAGTTCATAGTTTCATGTGACAATTCTGTCTCAAGATACCAATTCATAGGTATCATTTCCAATGTGTGAAAAAACACATGTATCCACTCTGGTTTTGGATCTTCTCCCTGAACTGAATTCTAGCGAAAAATATGCTCCTGGGGGTCAGCTTTGCCATCATATTTTACATCTATTCTAGTATTTATTGGGCCAAATCTAACCTTCATCAACCCAATATACTCTTTCCAACTCCCTATATTCTCTTTATGAGTACCCCACCATCTAGCAAGTATAGACCTTAGGGAAACATCCAAATCTTGGAACCTCTATTCTTCTAGTATTTTTCTTTCAAAGTCGTCAAGAAAAAGAATTACATCTCCTATCACATCATAATAAGGAAAATCACATACATCTGTAGTTATGCAGAAAAGTGATCTTGTGACTTAGGTCTGGTGGATACTTCATGTAGTTTGTTCTTCCAATTTTCTAGCTCTTCCTCAGAATTTGAAGTATAGGAATTGTCATGTTCCCAGCTTAGCCTTCAATCTGTAGTAAGATTAATCCAACGCAGGCATCTGCATCATAATACTCATCGCAGGCAAGCTCAATATAGTGCACTCCTTCTGATGGGTATAGAGGAAAAATGACCCTCAGATCATCGTTTTCGAACACCATTTGTCAAATTTATTATCACCAAAGTATGAAAATCCCAATCTAATCGAAGCAGCACCAGATATGGATTTCTATCATCTACAATTTCAATCAATTTGAAATTTGCAACAGCGCATACTCCTTCAATATCTACTACAATGCTAGATAACCTTCCCATAGGGATGATCTTATGTTGGTTGGCCATCCTCAACTGGATCGGTGACCATTGAAACTTTTTATTTCCCATTTACTCCCAAGTTTTCTTAGGTAACACATTGGCATCATATCCCAAATCTAGGATTACCTGATCCATATCATATTCCCTGATCTATGCAATTAATCTCATTTCCTACCATGTTCTCTTCTTATGTTGATGTAAATTGTTTACTGCACGCTGATCACTTTTTGGTACTTCTTTCTTAGCATAGAAGGCTAGAAAATTCTGGAGTCCTTCGACAGCCTTATGATTCCTCAACAACTTCATACAATTCTATAAAAATGATCTTAAGATACTTGGATCAAATTATTTCATTTGAGTAGTTATCTTAGCGTTGTCCTGCTTGGGGATTAACTTCTACAACGGTTGCACGTTAGATGTTGAAGCTCTCGGATCCATGAAACTTCGCTTCACCTCCATGAATGTTTCTTTCTCTGTTTAAATACTGAATACAGGGGCTCTTTCAGTAGTATTTCTCACCCAGGTATCTTCCATTGGATTATTACCTTCTGCTTTATCATTTCATGTCAAAGCTCCAACCCTTGTTACAATATTGATGCATGGTTCATCTTATCTTGGTTCAACAATCATCGTCTGCAGATTTTGTGTGGGCTCTTGGTTCCATTTATCCTGAATCTTCACCATAAGGACCAAACATTCTTCTATCACATGATCCAAATATTTTCAATACATACAGGTGGAAGCAGGATTCTAAAAATCTCTTGCACAATGTCTTTTTTTTTCCACATTTATAATAGATAGTCTGGTCGTGCCCTTGACTAGCTCCTCCTCCTCTTCCTCGTCTACATCCTTGGAAACCTCCTCGACCATCATACTATCCTTGATCATCATGTGTATATCCTTTAGCTTACATACAATAGGCATCAACAGTGTGTTCCATCATCAAATCATAACTTCGACAGTTTTTGTCATCATGCACTACAGATTTAAAGAAGGTGCAAAAAAGTTTCCTTGGGGTCTACACATACTTTTGCTATAAATAAAAATATTGTGGTTGATATTTTCCTGAAGTTATGCATATCTCACACCATAGGATTGATCCTGGATTTAATGGATTAGGTGCTTCACTAGCCAAGTAATCTCTGAATATAGGGCATTGTTCCTTAGAATGACCTTCAACTTTACACTTTATACACCACACTTACGTTCTCACATATGAATTCCTTACCTTTCTTCATATCTTGTATTTCCAAGGTCAGATGTGCTAGCTGAGTCTGAATCTATTGTACTCCTGCATGAGTATTTCCTATTGGCGAAGCTTCCAACTTCATTAGAATTTCCAAAGCTTCGACTTGAGTTGTTATTTTCCAGTTGTGTTAAAGGTAACCTGGTATGTGGCAACAACATAAGTATAAACCGCTCCTTATGCTACTCTTCGGGAATCCTAAAGCTCACTTGTCCTATTAACATTTTGAACCTTTGATATAACTCCCAAACAAATTCATTTTTCATTTGTTGGATCTCCTTTAGTTCAGTAATACAATGTGACTACAATTTTGGCTTCTTAAATTCTGAAGTCAACACTTTCTTTGTATGATCCAGTGAAGCAACCTGATTCATCGTAGAATACTTTATATACCATGTCAGCGCTCTTTCCTGCATCGCTATGAAAAGCTACTCCTTTTTCACATTTTCATCAGTGATTTGTTGCACTTTCCATACTGCCTCAGCTACAAACCAAAATTGCTCAGGATCCTCTAATCTGAGTCCTCTAAATATAGGTAGCTTGATATCATTGGCCATGTTTCCTGGGGGGTAAGTGGGAGGGGGTGGGGGAGGGAAAGGTGGTGTAGGGGAACTATGGGGCGAGGGATGGGGGGTAAAGGGAGTAGCATGATGGGGAATCCCAGAGGTGCCTTGATTATTCCCAAATCCTAGTTGTGACACACCTCTAAGGGTTGCAAGGTTACTTCTTTCTTATTCATTCTTATATTATCCTAACAAGGGGTTGTAATCAGTCTCAATGAAGTTCTCACGATCTAATATATATCACTTCCCACTTCATGTAGATCCAGCTCTAGACTTACTTCATCCAAACATTAATCTGACTGAATCTGTAGTATGCCCTTTTCACGTACAAGAATTTTAATCCACAACTTCAAAGAATTCAGATACTTACCTCGCAATCCCTTGAAAAATATTCGCTCATATTTGTTGTGAGACACATACGTGTCTATTAGGAACTCAATGATAAATCCTCCCATAATACTATCGATCTAGAAATCAATAGCTATTGAGATGTTGTTGTCGGTATCCTTGAGTCGTTGTTCCAATTCAGGGCTCCATGGAGTAGGTTATTCGTTCTTAAAATAAGTCTTGTTCTTAGTAAACCTTGATAACCATTCATTTAGTTCATTAGAAAATTCGGTGAAGAAAATATCATGTTGTTCTGTGAAAAGATACCTCTGCAACCAAGCTTTAGTCGTCAATTAGAGATTTTTTGTTCTCCTGAGATGTGAATTCTTGTTCTTTCAGGTCCACCCAATATTGTATTTCCTATTTTGATGGATGCCACATCCACATGTGCCTAAAACATATCATAGCCTCAGCAATGAAACCATTTTTTAGGTTAGTTGGGATTGACCCAGGTTTTACTTGTACTTTGTACCAAAAAAACCCTAGACATTGACCCTTTCGACAATGACCTACAAGCAGATCATAGTCTCACCCGTGGTGGCTTATGGTTGGTTGCAGAACCAATTTTATGTAGCCTTAAGGGACTGCATGAGGTGGCTTTACTTCCCTTTTCTGTACTTAATCAATATTCTAACATATAAGAAACTGTTGCACTATTATATATTACTTAATTACTTCGCATTATTCAGATAAACATAACATATTACAACATAATATAAACTACGCTATCATTACTTCATATAAATAGATAGAAAGAAAATGCAACACATAAGGACACAAAATATGCTCCAAATTTTTTTCTTATTTATTATTATAAGTCCCTTCAATACATTCACTTCTTTGACCTATGCACATAGCTGCAGGTGGTCTGTGCACAAAGTTGCAGACTCTTCAAGGTCTATGCACACATAGCTGCGGAGCCTTCCCCTTAGGCCCAAAAAAAACTAAAGATATATAACCCAAGTGCTTGTGCTCATCCACTATTCATGTTATTTTTTGACTTTGAAAAAGCCTTACATTGCTTTATATAGCTTTACATCAATACAAAACCATGGTCCACATACCATGGGTGGACAACATAATAGACTAAAACCCAATACTCGTTACAAAATGAGGGGCTACAACACACCCAAAAGCACCAAAACATTGCGTGGTAGATATATCTTCATGGTATTGCACACTCTGCTCCTCGAACTGCAGATTATTTGACCAAAAATGGACCAAGTTGGGATGCTCCAAACAATGCATAGCTACCAACATCTCCCTAAAAAGTAGGAATTTGTCTCCTTGATCTTCGAGAGGTGTGGAGCTTGGCTCCCTCTCAACATTCACTTACTCGGCTGCCCTTGACTTTGAACTCTTGAAGGAGGATATTAGGTATATTGGGATGATTTTGGAATATAAGAAGGTGGAAAACCTTCCTATAATTTCTCCTTTATGACTACTCTGAGCCCTGGCCTGGAATCTGACTCAAAAATAGCTTTATTTTCTTTATTTTCTACAATTAAACCATGTTAGGCTTCAAGAAATGAAAAACCTCTTACATATTTCTCACTAAGAAAAATATAACAAAATGTGATCAAATGTGAGGGAGAGAGAGATTTAATAAGATAAAAGGTGACATTGTAACCCGTTAAGATATACCTAATGATGAGCCTCATCATCACCCCCCTACTGAAATGGTTGCTCATCCTCTCAGAAACTCATTCCTCTCTCCCTATTTCCTTCAAAGCTCTGGTAGCTTCCTTGACATCCCAAGGTAGCTCAATAGGAGTCCTTTTATTTGGGTAGAACCCTACATTATTTTCTGCTTCATCCCACTCCTTTTGGTCCTTTGTTTGACCTCTCCCTTCATGTAGCCGCAACAACAAAGGTGGGCTTAGCTTCAATCCTATCCGCTGGATTTTCATTCTTTGCATTTCTATCTTGTAGAAGGGTGTATTTTCTAAGGAAAATTTCAATCTATATGTAGTATGGTACTCTCTGTTCTTCAAGCCAAGTGGTAGTGCATGCCATCTTGTTTGGGATGCCTCCAGTCTCTCTTCTCCTAGTAATCTGGAGGTGTCATCAAAATGTGATATTGCCTATGCTTGGGTGTCAATGTCTCTTAATGAAATTTCAACATCATTGGATATCATTTGGTGATTGTTGATGATCCCTCTAGGACTTATGAGTTCTGTCCTGATTTCGAGGGGTTCTCAGTCTTCCCTTTTCATCACTCTTTTGACCTCTTCTGCCCTTGTTTCTTAATTTTTTACCCAAGATGCTAGGGCCATCATAGTAAATATCACCCAACTTGGAATTGGGGTCCCAAATATTCATGTCATTCAAAATTAGGTTGTGCATATAAAATTATGCGATCCTAGCCCTCTCTTCCACACTGTACTGTCTAGAAAAATCAATAAAATATCTTTAATTTTGAAAGGGTAAGGAGCCATGTTGTGCTAAGGTTTTAATATAAAATTTCAACCACTGCTCCTTCAATTAAACTACATAATAATTAGAAGGGTGTATGTACTGCATAGCCTCCATGCAAAGATTTTCCAAAGTGGAAAGTTGTGTGTCCTTGTGTTGCAACTGCCCCTTCAGCTTCATGTTCTCTGTTTGTTCTTCTTGTAACTGCTTTTTCAACACTGATTATATGTGTCTGACATCAGGTAGGTTCTTCCCTATATCAATAAGTTTCTTCTCCATTAGTCCCACATCCTCAACATTTCTGGATTTGGAAATTTTCATCCACCTATGTGTGCACCCCCTTTCTTTCTCTAGCTCATAAAAGAGAGGGGTTGAGAGCTTCTCAGGGATTATTCTTCCTCCCTCATTGAATTTTTAGTAAGAGCTCAAACTAGGTTGTGGGGTAGGTTCTTGGAATTCAGTGATGTATTTTTGGAAAGTTCTTGGAGAGGTTGCTACCTCTTGTGGTTGTTTTTTTACAACTTGTGCCTCTTCTTGCACCTCTTGTCCTTTAATTTGGGCACTCTAACCCTCTATTGGTACCTTATTTCCTTATTATTGTGCACTTTGTTCTTCTTGTAAAAATTGTTGTTCTTCTTGGAGAACACTTTGTGTTTCTTTTTGCACCTCCTTTTCTTCCTCTAGCATTCTCTTTCTTCTCCTAGGAGGTCTGTGGGTACTTATGACTATTTTAAGGATGTTTCTCTAGTAGAGTTCCTCCTTATATAGGTCATGGGTGTCTTAGGTTTGGTGCTTTTGGAAGTTATTTCTTCAATCCTGCCTTCCTCTGGCCCTATCTCTTCCTTATTTCTAGGGGACTCCTCAATGGTAATGGGGGTCTTTGTTGGAGTCTGAGGCCTTCCTTGTTTTACCCTAGTGCTCTTTATTGTCTTAAATTACATGGGAATCTCTCTTGGTATCTTCTTCTTGGCCTTCATAGGGGTGCTCAAAGTGGCTAAGGTTCCAACCTCCTCATTCTCAGTGTTTCCTCGTGATAGTATAGTTTGTTGAGGGGATATTTCAATGGTATTTTTTGGGCTCAAAGCCTCCTCTTCTACTTCCTTCTCTTCTTCTTATTCAATAAATTTCCTCTCTGACCCTATATCCTCTATGTTTCCTACCTCTATTCTTGTTTCCTCTTCTTTTTATTCCTCTGTATTCATCCCTTATTCCTCTGTTTTCTCAGTTTATTCCTCCTCTTTTATAGTATCCCTATCTCCAAGGCTAGAGGCAGGGGTATCTCCAAGAGTGATATTATGGGTCGCTATTAGTGTCTCTCTGTCCATGTTTATAAAACTAGACCATAACACAAGAATCCTTAGCTTGCTGAGGGCATATTCTACTATTAGCTTAATCAATTCATGATGAGCTAGGCACTGATGTTTTCCTTCTCTAACCCTTTTCCTCATGACTTTGATGGAGTGGAGGAGGAAGTACGGTATGTTCAATCTCTGTTCCAAATTAAAATCCTCCTTAAATATAATATCATGTAACCATATCAAATGGTAACCACAGACTACTCTCAATCTTCCTTCACAAGAAATGTATTTCAGGATGTGGTAGGCTACCTCATCTCATGGATAAGTTAAAATTTCCTTTCTCACCCCATTTTTGTCTTCAATGTGATTCTCCTTGGCAAAAATAAGTTTTTCTTGGCAGTGGTACTAGTGACCTTGTCTTATCTATTCCACTTGATTTCTAAGGGTAGTGTTGTTATTCTGCTGATCAATTCATGAGTGATGGTTATGGCTAGTCCCCTTACCACAGTAGTGGCACTGACATCTGCTTGAGAGTGTATATCCATTGCAAATTCTTGAGCTATCTCATCATCATATCCCCTTTGGATCTCAAAGAAATGTAACCATTGATGCCTCCTAAAAATGTTCACTACATGAGGGTGTAATTGAATTCTTTTGGTGTCTGTAGGTCCCCTTATATTAAAACCTCCCCCCATTTCTCTTGCAGTCTTTGACTTGGGTTAAATAGGTACTTATTCTATGGCCTTGGTGTCAAATTCACCAGTAAAAGGGGGTTATAAGACTTTTAACACTTCAAAATGGATGTCTTACTCCCTATCTCTTCACACACTTTCTTAATTGCCCCAATTGTGGCACTCCTGCATGCAGACTATTTAGGATAATTTTTTTAATGAAATTGATGGAGATATGGAGGTGATGGCCACTTAACTCTTTAAATTGGTGTTCTAGAATTGAGGGTGGTATTTTCTGAGCTAATTAACCCCTTTTTTTTTTCTTGCATGCCCCTTCTTAGCACTTTTTAGCACTCTTTGAAGCTTCCTATAGAAATTGTAGGTTTTCCTGTAGCACTTTCTGCAGGCACAAATAGTCAATGATCGAACCTCCTCTGTGGCTTACCAACTTCGTTCCTCGCTTAAATATTTTTGAAATGAGCATATATGCGAGGGGAAGTGAGCTGAGGTACGTTATATGACATTTCAAGTGGGCTTGGAGCATTGTGTTAAGGTGTCCCTCGTACAAGATTTCCTCATTTGGACCGTTGGACCCAATCGAAGTGATCATTCCCTCTTGCCTCGTAATCATATCCCACTTCTGGTGATCTAATTTCCACTAATGTGGTAGCTCCACATTGCATGCCAAATCTACCAAGTTATTTTAGTTTGACTGTCAAAGGTGGCCATGTTAACTGACCACCTTTTAGCTTATTAAACATCCTCTCCTTGACATTAATTCATTTAGCCAAATATTCATAATGAGAGGGTGAGAGATCCATACCTGAGCTTTACCTTGTTGTCGATTGGTTGCAGGGTCCTGCATATAGAGAGCTGGAGAATTGGATCAATCATCACATGATTTTATTTTTTCGCTGAATCCTTGTTGTGTTTTCATTTTTATTTTTGAGGTGATGACCGTGTTTGTTTACTATGCATTTTTAGGTACCTCGTGGAGGCTTCAAGATGATGTTGCTAGTGTGGAATCCTCCCTGGATTTCTATGGATTCCTTCAATATCACCTTTTAAACCTTGGTCTACCTCTCTGGATGAGCCAAGCCATAGTAGAATTTTTCTAGTTGTTACACAAGTGTGCTACAGGAAGAGATCATCTTCCTATAGAAGTTTCCTTTTTGTATTTTTTGGAGCTCAAACTGACATCAGGTTGTGAGGTAATGGTGTGGAAAAGTTGGAGACGGTGTTAGGATGTTGGGGTAGAGGTCTGTCCTAGGAGAAAATGAAAGGAAGGGTTGTGTGTTTGTGCAAGAATTTTTTTATCACAATGGAAGAATGGAGGGTTAGAGAAGAGAACCTCTATGCATGGGATGGTATGGTGATGAGGGAGTGGTAGGCATAGGTAGAGTGACCCTTTTTATGCATTTCTTTAGGATCAGAGAGTCTAGGATGACTGGTTATTCCCTTGGCCTTTCCTCCTGTAGGTGTTCAGGATTTCTTGTAGCACTATAGGATTTCCTGTAGCTTTCTAGGATATCCTGTAGCAGTACAGAGAAAAGATGAAATATAAGTTTTTCTAGCTCATAGGGTGGTGGAATTTTATGGTGGTATTATTGATGAAGTTCGACATGGATTGAATGGATAGAGGAGAGGAAGGGAGATGGAGAAATACTACAACTTTTTCCATAATATTCCATTGTTCATCATCATGTAAAACAAAAAAAAGTTAGTTGTCTTGGTGTTATTCCATCACCCCTTTTTTTTTTTTTTTGAAGACACCTGGGCTACCTCAGAAGAGGTTTTAAAACCACAAGCTTGCCTTAGGTACCTCAACGAGGGTTTCACCCAAGGATCTTTTATTTCTTTCTCTTTTCCTTTTTTTTTTCTCTAGGATTTCCTTAGGGAGGTTTTCAATCCTAGAGTTGGCCTTGAATGCCTTATGAAGGGTTTCACCCAGGCCTCTTTATTTTCTCTTTTTTTCTTTTTCTCTAGGAGGGTGATGGACTCAAAACTATGATGCTCCCAATTACATTCACCTCCCTGCTGATTGTGTCAATGAATTATGCCTTGGACATGGGCCTCTTGTACATTTTTATCCTATAACCATTGACGATAAGAGGAATATCCTCCTCATCTATGGTTCTGATATGAGAAACTCCATTTTCATGGCATCTCTCCATCCAATAGGGTCCTAGCCATCTGGTCATTACTTTTCCTTTGAAGTCCTTAAATCTGGAGTCATAGAGCAATGCCCAATATCCTTCGTGAAATGTCTTCTATTTGATGTGCTCGTCATGCCAGAATTTCCTTTGTAGTTGCACCACTTCAGTGTGGAGGAAGGCTTGCATCATAAACTCATCCAAACCATTTAGTTGAAGCAGTCTTTATTTCTCTACCCTTATGATATCCAAATCCATTTTAGCTACCATTATGAGGGTGTTATACTCAAACTCAATAGAAAGAAAATATTTCTTCCCATAAAGCATATCATATGGAGCAAACCCAGTAGTTTCCTTCTTGGTGGTGTTGTAGGCCCAAGTGGCCTCCACTAATCTATCTGCCTAATATATTTTTTTGTTTCTCACAACTTCGGTAAGGATTTTCTCTAATGCTTTATTGGTCACTTCCACCTGTCCATTTTATTTAGGGTGATAGGCAGTAGAAATCTTGTGCTTGATATTGTGCTTTCTCATTATATTCTCAATCAGATGGGATGTGAACTGATCCCCCTGATCGATGACTATCTCCCTGTGATATCCAAACTTGTAGAACAAATTCTTTATAAAACATTCAACCACCTTTTCTTCTGTTGTTGCCTTGATAGCCTTTGTCTCGACCCACTTCGTCAAATAATCAATGCATTCTATGATGTATTTCTTCTGTCTGGATGGTGGATCAATTGGCTAAATGAAGTCCATGCCCCACTTGTCAAATGGCTCCAAGATCACCTGAGGTTGTAGAGGAATTTCATCCCTATGTGTAGGTTTCTACATCCTCTGACACTAATCACATCTACTGATGTATCTCCTGGAATCCTGATGGAGAGTAGGTCAATAGTAGCCAACTTGCAAGGCTTTGAAAGCTATCATCTTAGAAAAAAAATGACCCCCACAAGGCCCATAATGACATGCTAAGAGGATATCAAAAACTTCCTCTTCCCTAACACATCTCTTGACGATCTGATCTTGTACCAGTTTGAAAATATTTCCACCAATCCAAGAGAAAGCGGTGCTCTTTCTTACAATTCTGCTCTTCTCCCTGGATGAAAGTTTTGGAGGAAACCTCCCAGCAACCAGGTAGTTGGATATGTCAGCAAACCAGGGAGAGAGTACTGAGATATAAAATAAGTTCTCATCCTAAAGCTGGTCATCAACCATCCCTTCATCATCTGCAGTCCAAGTGAGTCTAGACAAGAAATTTGCAATGACATTTTCTTTCCCTGTCTTATCAATATTGGTCAAATCAAACTGTTACAACAATAATAACCATGTAATAATTCTACCATTCACATCAGGTTTGTTCATTAAGTATTTAATTGTTGCATGGTCAGTATGCAAAAATTTTTGGTACTCGGTAATATAGTGTCTAAATTTATTCAAGGAATGGACAACAACTAAAAGCTCTTTTTCAGTGTCAATGTAGTTCAGTTTAGCCTTAGACATATTTGTTTTGATGAAATAAATGGCATAGGGCAACTTATCATCCATTTTCCCTAAGGCTACCCCCACATATTTATTGAATGCATCAGTATGGATATGGAAAGACAGAGCCCAATTGGGACCTAGAAGTGTAGGGGCAATGGTCAGCTTCTCCTTTATGAATTCAAAGGCCTCTTGACAAATACTTGACTAATCGAATTCATAATCCTTGGCCAACAATCTACACAATGGTGAATCCACCTTGCTAAAATCTTTGATGAATCTCCTATAATACCTAGCCAAGCCTAGGAAACTACCGACATCTCTTTGCTTCTGAGGAGTAGGCACGCTTTTTATGATGGAAATTTTGTTTTGGTCTACTTGTATACTTTCCTTCCTAAAAAATTCACACTTCTTAGGAATCAAGGAGATATTAATTTCAATGCATCTCCTTTGGACTTTACGCAAATTGGAGAGGGCCTATTGGAAATCATGCCCATAGGGAGTGAAATCATCCATGTAGATTTCCACATAATCATGGACAAGCTCAACAAAAATTCTCAGGACTACTCTCTGAAAAGTGGCAGGGGCATTGCATAGGCCAAATGGAAGAACTCTATAAGAAAAGGTGCCCCAAGGAAATGTAAATGTGGTCTTGTCTTGGTCATTAGGGTTTATCTAGATCTGATTGTAACCACTAAATCCATCCAGGAAAGAGAAGAAATTCTTCCCTACAAGACCATATAAGACTTGGTCAATGAAAGGAAAAGGGAAATGGTCTTTATTGGTGGCTTTGTTGAACTCTCTGTAAACACAAATTCTCCACTTCCCATTCTTATTTGGTACTAATACAAGAGGAGACGCCCATTCACTGTTTGATATGGGCTATATGAACCCTACATCCAACAAATTCTATAATTAATCCTTTACTATATCCTTAAAGGTTGGGTTCATTCTCCTCTCGGGATAGTGCATAGGCCTACGGCCCTCTTTGATGTAAATATGGTGTGTGAAAACTAAGGGATGCCACCCTTTCATTTCTTTGTTATCCCAAGAAAAATCATCTAAGTTCTTCCTCAGCAGTTGGAACAATTGTTCTTCTTCTTTGGCCGAGAGATAGGGATTGATATTTAGGGTTATAGATGTGCCAAATTATACAATCTTGGCAGGTTTAGGGGTTGATTCAACTGAGCATAGCTCAGTCCAAAGGCTACTTTCAAATTCTCTCATCGATTCATCAAGTTGAATGGCAGTGGGGGGTTGGCTTTGAAGGATCTGGTCAATGAGGTCATCTTCATCAGGTTTCCCCCCTCTGATAACAACATCCAAGGTACATACGAGGTATTGTGTCACATGGTACACTTCATCATCTTCTTCATTCTCCATCCATAGAGATAGATCATGTTCAATAGAAGGATGGGCAGGAGGATATAATACCAGCTATTTTCACAAGGGCCCATTCTTGATAATCATGTTTCCAACCCTACAACTGATATAAGCATCGACAATGGATAACCAAGGTATTCCTAGAATGAGAGGATTACCATTAAACTTGGTTTTGTGATGAAGTAACAGAAATTCAGTGGGATATTCCAAGGAGTCAATGGAGACTATGAAATCCTCAAGAACTCCTTTATGAGCTACTGTGGATCTATCTACAAGTCGCAACACTGTAGTGGTCTTCCTCAAAGCTCCCTGGAGGTTTAGTTTCAACATGGTTTCTTTGGTCATCACATTTAGGGAAGCCCTGAGATAAATCAATTTATGGGAAACAATGATAGCGTCAATGTGTACATCCACTTTTGGACTCCCAGAGTCTAGGTATTTTGGGAAAATCACTCTCCCTAGCATCAAATCAGATAACTGACCTACAAAATTGATGGTGGGGGTGTCTATCTTCTTTATCCCATGATTTTTGAAGGATTTTTATTTTATAACCTTATTGTAGATGAGAACATCCTTAATATCCTAGAGAAGGGGTATCTTTACACATAGATTTTTCAATTCTCCCATAAGTTCAGTCTCTTCTAGGGTGTGCTAGCTAGGGTGGATCAATCACTCAGGAAAACGATGTGGATTTATTTGAGGGGTACTCTCTTCCTTTTCCTCTTCAACCTCTTTAGGTGGAGATGGTGGATAATTATCTGGGAGCACTCTCCCAATCCTAATTTTAATCTCATGAATCTCCACAACATAGGTAGGGTAAGATGTCTCTCCACTGTAGACCTGTTGTGCTTGCTTGTTGTTTGGGTTTGGATTTGGTTGGGTAGGAATATGAGGTAGCTTAGATGGAGCAAGATGAGTAAGTTGAGGTTGAGGTTGGGATGGAGGTAGTAAAGCAGGAGGTTGGTTGAGTTGAGGTCTCCACCATTGTGATGGGTGGCTCCACTTGTTAAAATTATGCAATTGCAGTCAAATTCCACTTTAGACAACTCAAATGGTCGAGATCATAATTGCATTAGATTCCTATTTTCTAGAGGACCAAAATCGGTTAAGCAAAAGTTAAATTATTAATTATTTTATTTATTAATAAAATGGAATGGGTCGGCCTCAACACATGTGGATGTAGTCAAAGTCCCCAGCGGTCCTTCACAAAAGATATAAATAGGAGAGGCCTCAAGCTCATTCTCACACATTCACTCATGATATTTTCTTCTTGCACTCTTTGTCTTGGTTCATCTATTATGTTTTGGTTCGTACAGGTTCAACGAAAGAAACTTGTGCGGGGTACAAAATCACAAGCGAGAGTCTCACACTGAACTAGGGCTTCTGGGCCATAACGGTAGGCAAAAAAACACTGAAATTAGGCCAAAGCCGCAAGCAAAACATGGAAAGGTAGCAGCCAAGATGCCATAGCCACGGATAGAGCATGACAAGGTCGCAGTTAGGGTTATTAGGCTAGATCGGGTTGATCTGGGCCAGATTCATAGGCACAGTGTGTCTTGCTAGTGGCCAGGGAACTATAGCCACAAATACAATTTCTTGAGGTCACGAATAAGGGTTTTTCTAAGAAAATATGAGTTAAGTCATCTTTAGTTGCTTGCGCAGTGCTTCCAGACATTAATTTCTCAGTCACAGATATTTTCAATCAATTTTTGATAGCATCCTGGATCTAGATCTAGGATTTGACAGTTGATAGCAGTTGGCCTCCGTGATCTATTGGATATGTGTTCCTTGATGTTGTAGATCTACATATATATATATTTGTTCAGTATATTTCCGCTACAGACATTAGGGGAATTTTTAGGTCTAAAATGGGCCTCCTAAGGAAATTATAAAATCATAGTGGAAATAATAAAATAAGATTATATTACATCATCAAATTTTAGAGGGAAAAAAGGAAAAACTAATTTTTCAACTTATCTCCCTATGGGTTTAATCAAATTTCAAGCGGAGACACTTGTTGGATGCAAAATTTGATTCCTCATCCAAGGAATATCCATGTTGCATACTTTCGATGCACCCTGCTACACGAAAAATGAGAAATACACGAAAAACGTGATTGCAATCATGTTTTTTCGTGTATTTTTCATTTTTCATGTAGCAGGGTCAATCAAAAGTATACAGCATGGGTACTCCTTTGATGAGAAATTAAAATTTTCATCCAACGAGTACTCCTGCTCGAAATTTGAGTAAAAATGTAGGGAGATATGTTGAAAATACAATTGAAAAAGTAGTTTTATTATTTTATTATTTTTTAATTTTTTTGCTTTTTTACCCCAAAAATGGTGAATCATCCCCCATGGTATGCATCATCAACTTGAATCCTATTGGTTCTTATAAAGTTTATTTTTGTTGTGCATTTTTCTTAGGAGGCCCATTTTAGACCTCAAAAATTCTCTAATGGCTGTATATATGTTTAGTATATTTCCACTGCAGATCGGGTCCTCAAATGTGCATCTATAGTTCTCTGAAGTTTCCGCTCAGTAGCAATAGTGTTCAACAATATGCTACATGCAGTGATAGTGCATTACATTTCTCAAAATTAGGATCCTTCAGCATAAGTATGTTTATGGATATATTATGCATGTGCTAGTTGTTTTACTGCATTATGAAGATACAGATCAATGGATCATTGTACTCTTGTTTGCTAAATCATTTGATGACGATATTAGAAGAATATTTTTCAAGTGCTTTTCCCATAGTGGGGTTTTCCTTGGTCTCAGACCAATCCTAGTGTCTATGTGTGTGCATGCTTTTCTTCTTATGTTTCTTTATGTTCCGTTGCATAGATGATGATGATGTTATTTTTATTTCTACGTATTTGCACATGCTGATGGATAATAATGTAGATCTGAATAATGATATAATGATATGGGGTGAACTTATCATGTTATTTAATAAATGAAACTATATAAGAAAAGAACAATGTAGCCCTATGAAAAATTAACATGGTATCAAAGCTGGGCTAAAGAAAATCCATAGAGATCACCCCCATGGAGAAACCTTTTATGTAAGAAAGAATATGATGGTAGAGACCTAAAATAATTCTAGGGTTGGAAGAAAGCCTTAGGTAGTTAGTGCATAAGGTTTTGATGGCGAGGGTTTGAGAGAAACCTTGGTTTATGGTGAAGTCTTAAGATTTAGTGTATGAAACTCCAGCATGGTCTATGAAGCAATTGGGATCGATTTGAAAAATGACCTGGTTGATTGAAGACAACACTGCTATGTGGTCTATGAATGGATCTTGAAGGCTGGTTCAAGAGGGAGAATATCACCTCTCAATGATGATAAGTACTCCTAGAATATTATGGATCTGGCTATTATGATTATTGTTTTCATCATTGCTTATACCTCCTGCATGTATATTTTGAGTACCTTGATGTTCTTAACCTTCTTGATGAGATGTGATAAGTGAATCCCTCTTGAGGATATTTTTAAATGCAGTAAATATGCCTAGATCTGGAAGAGGAAAAGAGGCACCTGATGAAAAAGGTGAAAAATTTCTTATGTGAAGGTGCATAGGTAATACCACAAGGTATGCATGGTATATTGTATTTCAGCTGTAACATTGATGGCTAGGTCATCCCTATGGTATGTTGAGAATGTCTCCTTTGTAAATGGCTCATACGTGCATATGAAAGTGATTGGGATTTATGTTTTCTATGATGAATTGGTGCACTTTTTATTGAATATGTTGATCATGATGCTATTTTTAATTTTGTGATGCTACTTATTGTTAATCTTGGATATAGTGACATAACTTGATGTTTGGCTAACATCTATTGTTTTTTAGATCCTTATTTTGACTCTAGTAAATGATACTCTTGACTCTTGATATGCCTAAGTCACGTTGGATCTCTTGTAGAAGGTTACCTAATTGATACAGTATTGATAATTATTGTGATAAGCATGATGAAATCTCATGGAAAAAGAGAGATTGCACTATGTTGGTTTATTGAATAACCTAACTTTATCTTATTGATCATGAAAAACATGGTATTGATGACCATGATGATAGAGGCATATCTATGAGATTAATGTTCTAGATATCCTACTACTTGTGGTTATGGCTTATGGTGAAATCAAATTATCTAAATTGATGTATTGTCATTAGGTTCATAACTTTGTGTTGTCACATATTCCTGATTCCTTGATCTTTCAAGTCCATCCCTTGACGAAATATTGATGACATGATGTTGATGATCATGATGGATATGTGTTTATGATCTAACATATCTGCTGTTGCATGACTCCAGCAAAGAGATGTTGATGACATGAATGAAAATGAATTTACATACTCATCTATTATTTATGGGTATATGACATTGTTGATATACAACAGAGGTTTGAGCCTCACTCACACAAAGGAAGGCCCATAGATGCGACTATGCCTGATAGACATAGAATTGAATTTTTGTACATGGAATCAATCTGTACTATGAATCAAGGGATCTCTGACATGTCCTTCCATTGTAATATGATTTCTTAAGTTTCTAGGTTAAATTGTTGGTCAAAGTAAATAAAGGATTAGGCATGAAATCAGATGGTAACCTGGAAGATTTCAGTTCTGCAGATGTGTTGCAAATAATAGTAAGATTTGTTAGCAGGAAAATTTTGTATGTTTGAATTGAACTTGTATTTGCAGGTGACCGAGACATTCATATGAATATGTCATTATGCTTTAATATTGTGCTACATGTTTTGGATGATTGGTACAGATGAGCTCTATTTGGAACTTTGACATGATGTTTTATTGATGATTGAGATATGTATTTGGATTATATATCTCTCTATTTAGACTTGATTTGTTGATTGTTTATTTTCCCGGATGACAAATTCTATGTGGGCATAGTGACCTTCAATGTCTTATGTGAGTATTCATAATTATGGTTATGTATTGGCCTCCTTATTCCTAGCACAATGGTTGTTGTGATTTAGTATGAAAATGGAACCCACATGACTTAACCTTGACATATGCACTTGCATCTAGTGACGAAAATGAATAATAATAGAATGTTAAATGATAGACTTGATGGCTTGACATTAAATGAAGTCAAGTCTAGATATGAACTCTACTTGTCACTGGCTGAAAGAATTGATACTATGATATCAATGTCTTTGATAATATTTTTGGTCGGGATTCTAAACTATGATGAGATTATTTTTTTGACACAACATTGGTTTATGTAAGGTTGAGTATGTTGGATTGGTAAGACATTATGCTTATTGAGAGCGTTGTGTGATGCAAGCTCCCTGATTTAGATTCATCCATACCTGATTGTTATCTTATGAAGAAAGGATAATGAGTTCCAAGGTATGGCCTTGATTTTGATTATGGCATTGGTTTTACATACTGATAGTCTACCCTAGACAGGTGATGAACCTCTGACAATATAAGTAAGACGGAGATGGCTTTTGAATCTTGTAATGATGTATCATGGCATGATGAATCAATTTCTAGAATTTGGGAAAGAAATACCATGTTACAAATTCATTGATAAAATGTCTTTGTGTAATGGAAATGTAAATCCTTGGACTCTTTAGGTTAAAGTTCAAATGTTTTTGAACTTGACATGGCATCTGATAGTTGATTGAAGCATTAATGTTCCATTTTTAACATCCATCTGTATATTATGTATATATAACATGATTAAATTCATGATTGAGTTTCTTCATTCAGAATTTCCACCAAACATCTTTTTGAAATATCTGCATGAAACGTTCTAGTTTTAAAGGTTGAGATATTTCTCTCGTGATATGTAGTTGCATGAATGAAATGATTATGTTTGGGACTATTATTGATGAGAACATTTGGATGATGCCTTAATATGAAATCTGCCATGATGTCTTGGATGAGAGGTCCATAGCACGACCGAGATCGGGTACAATGTTGCTAGCATGGCTAGTTGTGAGGCATGATGAAGAATATCCTTCTAGAGTTGTCTAAGCATGATCTGGATATGACATGGATACATTGTGATAATAGAAAATCCCATATATATACATATTTGGGACAAATATTCTTATATTGAGACCGTGCAGTTGTTCGTGACAACATTATGCTTGTGATTGACACCTCGTTGAGAGGGAGGATGATTATTGTATCCATTTGTGTTTGATAGCTCTGTGAGAAGGAGGATGATTATGGTATCTTGTTTTGATTTCATGATTATGTATGTTCTAATATAGCATTTGATTTTATGTCTTGTATGAATAGGAATACTCTATTATTGAGACAAGAAAATACCCGATATGAGTGTAATGAGAGTAGCGTTGATCGAGGACACTGAGCAAACTCTTCCTCTCTGCCTGAGCTCTCAGGATGAGGAATTGAGATGGAGGGCTCTTGGGGTTGAGGGAACTATGGAAAATAGTGTATGACCCCCATCTGTTACCCAGAGGGTTAGAGATTTTTCTCTCCTATCTTCATAGGGTCGGAGAATGCTGCTCCCTTGATTGATCTTTGTAGAGTATACCCCAGTTGGAATCATAGCCACAAGCAGGGCTTTTTGGGAATACTACTATTCATTTTTCCAACAAGTTGAGAGTGTATATGGGGTGTAAAACACAAGTATATTATGATGCAGGTGTTTTACCACATGATTATTCAAGATCATCGATGGGAATATCAATAGGCAATAGGATGGGTTGAGATAACCCTATGCGATTCCAGGTTGAGATTTAGCTCCTTGATGTCATACTAGAGTAGATATGGGATCCCCTCCCTGGATTGGTAACCTATTTTTAGATATCAGGTTGTAGAGGTATATCTCCCCCATGAGATTCTGGGTTGATATGTGCTCTCCGATGTGGTTACAGGTTGAGGCATGGTCATTGACCATATGCTCTTCGATGATGATTGATGATGATATTACATGTAGTATCCCACTGGCATAGATTCTGAATGATAGTTTGATGGATGAAGGTTGGTAGCCTAAGCTCCCCTCTGGTGACAAATTCTTCTTCTTCTATATCCCAGAATGTTCAACATACGAGCAGGAACAATCAAGAGAAAAGTAATAATAAGCATGTGAAGCACATTGATGATTTGTAATGAGAAAGACTCACATCATGCCGACTACATGAACAAGATGATTGGTGATGATACATGATGATGCATGAAGATACCTGAATGAAATATTGAACGATAAACATATATTGGCAGGTGGATTTCTCCCTAGTTGAGAAGGAGTGTTAAAATTACACAACTATGGTAAAATTCCACTTTGGACAAATCAAATGGTTAAGATCATAATTGCATTAGATTCCTATTTTATAGAGGACCAAAATCAACCTATAGATTGCCCCAATTAGTTAAGAGAAAGTTAAATTATGAATTATTTTATTTATTAATGAAATGGAATGGGTTGACATCATCACATGTGGAGTAGTCAAAGTCCCAACCGGTCCCTCACAAAATCTATAAATAGAAGTGGCCTCAAGATCATTCTCACACATTCACTCATGATATTTTCTTCTTGCACTCTTTGTCTTGGTTCGTATCTTCGGTTTTTGTTCGCACAGGTTCAACGAAAGAAGCTTGCACAGGGTACAGAATCACAGGCGAGAGGCTCGCACTGAACTACGGCTTCTGGGCCATAGCCATAGGCAAAAAACTACTGAAATTGGGCCAGAGCTACGGGCATAGCATGACAAGGTAGCAACCAAGCTTCCATAGCTGTGGGTAGTGTGTGACAAGGTTGCGGCTAGGGTTCTGAGGCTAGATAGAGCTGATCTAGGCCAAAGCCGCAGGCACAGTGTGTCCTTCTAGTGGCCAGGGAACTACAGCCACAGGCACAATGTATTGAGGTCGCGACAAACGGTTTTTTTTAGCATTTCTGAGTTAGGTCATCTTCAGTTTCTTGTGCAGTTCTTCCAGACATCAATCACTCAGTCAAAGATGTTTGCAATCAGTCGTTGATAGCATCCTAGATCCAGATCTAAAATTTTATAGTTGATATCAGTTGGCCTTCATGATCTATTCGATCCATGTTTCTTGATGTTGTAGATCTGCAGATATGTATAGATGTTCAATATATTTTCGCTACTGATCGGATCCTCAAAGATGCATCTACAGTTCTCTGAATTTTCCGCTTAGTGACAACAATGTTCAACAGTATGTTACAGGCAATGGTAGTGCATTACAGTTCTCAGAATCAAGATCCTTCAACAGACGTATGTTTATGGTTATATTAGGCATGTGCTAGTTGTTTTACTACATTATGAATATATGGATAAATGGACCATTCTACTCTTGTTTGTTGAATCATTTGATGGTGATCTAAGAAGAATAATTTCCAAGGGTTTTCCCCATAGTGGGTTTTTCCTTGGTCTCACACCAATCCTGGTGTCCATATGTGTGCATGATTTTATTCTTATGTTTCTTTAAGTTTCGTTGCATAGATGATGATGATTTTATTGTTATTTCTACATAGTTGTGTTAGTGTCAGTATTTGCATACTGCCATTAGTGATAAAAAATACACTTTTCATATCATTTTAGGAGTTCCACTCAGAAATTTTTTATCATTCCATTAGGTCATGCAAAACAATTTACTCATTTATGGTAGTCCTAGTCCAAAAACATCACTCAAAAATTTATACTTGCTGGCCCACCTTCATATCTTGCTGAGCATACTTCATTCATGAAAGTCCATTTCATCATGTTATTATGTCAGTCAGGTCACTCAAAGGTCTCATTAGGTCTTTTAGGGTTTCCAAGGTCCACTAAAACACCATATCTTGCATAAAATACCAGCAAGTGAAGGAGTAAGAATAAATAAGATTTCATCAGCAAAATAGTTTGTAATTTGAATTTTCAAGCATAAATGTCATTTTATGGTTTTGATATGTAATAATTCTCATGGTTCCAAGTGTTGCAAGTTAAAAGTTCCATCATCCAAAAGGAAGAGTTTCAAATTCATTATGTTTCCAAATCCACCAAGAATATCAAATCAGAATATCAAGTTCAAAGGTAAATTGTAAAAGATAAGTCAAGTTTGAGAAAGAAAAAGTGGGTCCTAAGAACAATTTTGAAAATTTAAACAAGGTATAAAGGCCATCAAGGACCAAGGGAAGGCTCATTTTCACTCTAATCCATTGATATATCAATCACCTACACTCCATATACCTCCCTTGACCTTTTCCCAAGACCATTCCTCTCATTTCTCTGACTTTCCTACAAACCCTAGCCTATTGCTACACTTTTGACACCTTCCTAGGTTAGGGCTGTATTTTTCCCTTTTGGAACCCTTCCCTCACTCATTTATAGAAATTAAACTTCCCTACACTCTCTAACATCTATCTCTATCCCCAAAAATTTCCCCAAGAATTTAGACAGCCCCTAACCCCTTCATTCCCCTCCCTCTACAAGGTAGTCCTAAATCCCCTGTTTTGCGTACACCAAAACCCTAATTTCCTCTCCCACTGAGCTAAGGTTTGCTATGGAATCAGACACATCTGAGCAGAGGAGGCATAAGGGAAGTCATTTCAGCAAAGTATGAGGCCATTCCAACTCATAAACATCATGTCTCCATCATTTTTCAAGAAGTCATTCCAAGGGATAAATCATTTGCCACACATAGGGCCAATTTTTCTTCAAACTGTGTTTCTGACCAAAAAGAGATGAATTTAGAAATAGTGAGAGAGTTTTTTTCTATAATAGGCGAAGGAAGAAAAACCTCATTCAGTTTTTACATAGGTGTCATGGTTTTGGAGAAATGCCAAAAACACAGTTGCTACAAGAGGTTTTCTGCACTTCTAGAGTGACCTTTGGAAAATAACTATTTCTCCTAGATAAAGTGAAAAAATGAATTTCTCGATAAATCCAACAACTATACAGAGAGAGAGTTCCAATCAGCTATCCTGAGCTCAATTTTGAGTTGTGGAAGGTCTCCCAAAGTTGCCTGCAAAAGCACATTGCATTTTTGCACCCCCATCCTACACGTTTTGACCAGTCTTGGGAGAATTTCTTTTTAAGGGGCCATACTTGGTCATTTTCAGTGCTTGATAGGTCCATTGTGTAGCCAAGATATATATCTTTCCAGCTAGCTATCCCGAGCTCAATTTGGACTCCGGGAAGGCACTCAAAAGTTGGTTTGATGATGGTGTTGTGCGCTGCGCCCTTGACCAGCTGCGGGAGAATCACTTTTTTACAGCGAAAATCAACTCCATTCGGAAAAATAAAGATAGATCTAGAAAGAAGACAAGATAGGATTTCAAACCAACCATCTCGAGCCCAATTTGGACGTTGGAAAGGCCTCCGAAAGTGGCCTGAAACTTGGTGCCGTGCCCTTGGCACTCGCGCTACGCCCTTGACAGATGTCTTATTTTTCTCATTTTTTACTTTAATTTTGATTTTCACTTGGGAAAATGATGAATTTACTTATGTAATTGATGGAAGTAAATATAACTATCATGTTTTACTATTACCTATGGTAAATACATTAGATGAAAACTCATGATGAGGTATAATGAATCAGTTCACTTAAGTTAGGGATGAGTGAGTTTGACCACCCTACACTCTAGGTATTCAGCTCAGTTTTAGTGGAATTGCTCCTCCTTTCATGGATTTGACTCTTGAGGCTCGGAGGAGTTTGTTTGAGGCCTATATTATATAATTTTTCAATCATTTCATAGGTTGCAATCAGTTGAATGTTGGCATATTGATCAAAGACTCTAGTGTAATCATTTTGGTATGAGCTGTAAAAGTGTTGCAGCTATTTCTGTGGGATACTTGTGTTATGGTTGTCTAGAATTTTTTCTTCTTATGTATTATTATGTTTGAATGTATTGTATTCATAAATAAATTCACTTCTATTGTATGAATTCATCTCACATGCTCTGTCTTGGGAAAGTTTTCATAGTCTGTTCATCTTTCTTTCAGTTTAGGAAGAATTCATCTTTCACACTCTTACTAGCTCCTCACTTGTCTGAATCATTCCATCCCAAGAACCCTAATGTGTTATCCTTTCTACTTACCTTGCCCCATTGAATCTCTTCAACCCTAATCCTATTTTCCTTGACCTAGCCTCTTTGACCTAATATCGTCATCCAACAACCTAATCAAATCAAATAAAACCACTGTACTCATACCTAGCCTAAAAACCTAATCCATCCAGCCCTCTTGGCTATGAATTTGTGGAGAGAGCCCTCTTGTAATATTCCTTTTTTTGGTGTCACCTACTACCGGGTCAGGTTGGACTTCTAGAGTTAGGAGCAGACAGGTCACATGTACAAATTGGTGCTACAAGTGGGCTTAGGAGCTCTTTGGAGGAGTTTTGAGGAGTTTTCATGGTTTCTGGAGGCATTCGCTTGATATACTCCATCATTTGAGCGGTTTGGCTTTCGTTCCGGTGCATTCCGATAACTTTCGGAAATTTGAGTTATTTATGGGCTTAACTCAGCTGATTACACTCAAAGTGGCATTCCGGGAGGAATACATGATGGAACACCTTAGTGTAATAGCTCATTAGAACTGGGACAAGGATACCTACATGGTGGGACAGTTAGAAACGGATTTCAGTGACTGGAGGAGGCGTGGTAGCCGATTTACCCTTTTCTGCATTAAAAAGGAATATTTTAATAAAAGGGAAAAGTGCTCCATGAATAAAATAATAATAAAATAATGCTCTAGAAGGCTCCAAGAGATCTATAAAAGAAAGGGAGGAGGCCATTAAGAGATATCTTTGGGATCATGTTATTTTATTGTATGAGAGGTGTGAGACCGTGGTTCTCTACTTCAGTCGTAGCCCCAGGACGGAAACCCTCGGGTGATTTGTGAGTGTTGGATGAAAACCCAACTCTCTTGAGGAGACTTCATTCAGAATTTTTTCATAGCTTCAGGGATTAGTGTGAGGATCATTCAGATCTTCAACTTGGGCTTCAATGGGTTCAGTGACAGCTTTTTTGGTAGCTGATTTGCAGCAGCCTTCTTGCCGAGCCATCTACATCATTGCCAGTGTTATTCATTAGTTGGGCCAGAGATCTTTCTGGGTTTTTCTCCACTTGCTTGGCAAGCTCAGGTTCCGCTGTTCCTTTATGTTGATATAATTTTTACCATGGATTAATAAAATGGCTCAGTGATTTTATCGGCACCCATTGTGTTATATTGGTGGCTGTGTGTTTATTTCCATTTATTTTTCTGCTCAAGTCTATTTCTGCATTTTTAGTTAAAATATCCCATTTGGGAGATTACAGTGGTATCAGAGCTTCAATCTTGGATCAGCCTGCGGGTTTCCAGTTTTTAGTTGCAGCTATTTTGGTTAGAAGGGCCTCCGCAGTCATTGGAGGAGGCTCATTTGTGGGAGCTGTATTGGTGGGATTTTAGAGCTAGGGTGTTGGGAAATTGATAGGAGAGCCATATGAGGAGGTTTTCTGGGATTTCGGAGAGCAATGATTGACAGTAGCAGCTGCAGTGACAGAAAACGAAATTGGAAGAGGGCCAAACTACAAAGGGTCATATTTTGAAGGTTGGAATTAGAAGAAACCATTTCTTGGTTTTTCTGGGTTTTGGGCAAGGATCACCTTCCCATATTCCTAGAATTTTCTGAGCAGTTTTCAGTGGGTAAATTAAAGGCTGAAGTCAGGCAGAAGTGTAGTCTTGGAGCAGTAGTGCATTTTTTGGAGGAGCTTGCTGGAGCGATTTCCAACAGTATGTATTTGAACTGGTTGACAAAAACTACACCTGCATCACTATAACAACTCAAAAAAACAGTGACCACATCATTGGTTGAACCATGGAGGGATTCCTAAATAGCTTGAGAAGAATAAAAGTTGGTTCCTTGAACCACCATGCAACAGAAGACCAGAAAACAAAATAGAACAACAAACCCTTCTCCAAGAAGGTACATAAGTTGCTCCAACAAAGGCATCCGAGGAATTTACATAAGGAGGAAGAAGTGGGAAATTGGCTTTATGCATTTGGTATGGACTTAAAGAGCGGAAGATCAGAAAATGACTTTCCCATGTTGGAGAAATTGGAATCCTGCCTTTCAAAGGTAGAGCAATCTGATTGGAGCCTAAATTGGGCTTTGGAGCCATCTATGCTTGCATTGGTACAAGCTAGATTCTTGGAACATCCAAATGAGAGAGTCAAGCTTATAGCTGCCTCTTGCTTCAGTGATATTTTGAGGATAACAGCACCCTTCCCTCCCTACAATGATGACATTATGAAAAGAATTTTCAGACTAATAGTAGGAACCTTTCAAGATTTGGACAACTGTGCAGGCTCTACATTTGGGAGGAAGCTTAAGGTTTTAGAAGTCATGGCCATGACCCGGACTCATGAGATCATGTTTGACTTTGAGTGTGAAGGCTTGATTCTGCAGATGTTCCAATGCTTCTTCAGCATTAGGAGACATAATTCTTACACAGTCATAGCACACATGCAGTCCATCCTGTCGTCATGTATGGGAGTCCGTGAGGCCATTTGATGGGAGTTGCAGAATAGGTTGCTGAGCATTTGGAGGAGAGAGCAGTTGGTCTCACCTGCTGCTTATGAACTAGCCCAAGGGTTGGTTGAGCAGAACATTAAGCTTTTCAGGAGATAGTTGACCAGGGAGGAGCTGCTCCAGTTTGATGGGTTAGGCAGTAGAAATGAGCTGAGGAGGAAGGGACTTTGCTTCATTTGCAAAGAACCTTGGGGGCTTGATCACTCATGTTTGAGAGATGCAGATGATGTGGCGGAGGCAGGACAGGAGGGCATTCCTTCTATATTCCAGGGTGAGGACTCTTCTTCATATGAGTCCATGGGATTAGTTGAGGATGCTTCTGGGGAGCGAGAGCAGTCATGCAGAGGTGATGATAGTAGACCGGAGCTGTGTTCCAGTGTGCAGGATGAGCAGTCATGAGACTCTACGGGAGATACTCTGGGTGATGAGTCCCTTGTGACGATTCAACCAGAGCAGCATATGATGGAGCCTGAGTTAGCAGAGGAGGATACTATGCACATCAGGCATGATATTCCTTTGGGGGAGAGCCAGATGGGCGCCCACATTGAGTCTATGATGGATATGCGGCTAACATTGGTGTCAACCATTGAGGTGGAGCAGTCAAATGCACTGACATTGAGTACCGTGACAGCAGTTGCAAATCCATATCCTCTGGAGGTGTTGGAGGTTGATAGGATTGTTCTACAGGGGGCTAGTAGACAACAGGAGCATGACATTCCTGATCAGGAGTGGGAGGAGCAGTTGGAGATGGTGGAGCATCCATCTGTGGGTCGACATAGGGTTGAGGTGCAGATATATGTACACGCAGTCAGCAGAGTTGCAGTATTTTCAGTGAGTAGCACTCTCCAAGAGTACATCGATGGGGCTTGCAGCATATCTTGTCCACTTTGGCCCATTATAGAGAGAAGGGATTCCTTCTACAGGTAGCTTTCATTGGTAGACAGGGCAGAGCAGGGGGAGTTGATTACGGGCTGGCGGCAACACTCTAGGCGTGTTCCATATGCAGTTGTTGCTACATTGGATTCTTCTTCTAGGATGGACTGGCGGGAGATCATGAGTTAGTATCCTCTTGATGGTATGATATTCTTCGTAGGGAGCACAGTAGGGCAAGGGCCCTTAGACATGACAGATGATACAGGTTCCAGTTGGCAGTGGGGCAGATTCTTCAACATCCCATCCCAGTTTCAGGAGAGCCGAATCAACAGTGGAATTATTTAGGGATTGGATTGGAGAGAGGTGATGAGTTGGTAAACAGTTGATGGGGCAGCTTACACTGTCATAGATCTAACGCAGCAGGATACGTGGTCTTCCCCTCTTAGAGCATCAGTCATAGCTAGAGGCAGTGCACAGTCTAGGCGGTGGGACTTGGGCGATGATTGGCCATCATGGCATGGGGATCCGGGAGGATTATTTGATGACAGGTACAGTGAGAGATCATTTTGGGGTCCCGGCATTGAGGGGTATATTCCGGGTGGCTTGACACAGGCACATAGTTGCACTAGGAGGTTTGTATGGGATCCGGGCATTGGGTCTCAATTGTATCGGGCCGACAGAGTGGCCCACATATCTGGATTTATTAAGGGCAAGCAATCTTGGGGCGGAAGGTCTGTAATATTCCTTTTTTTGGTGTCACCCACTATCGGGTCAGGTTGGACTTCTAGAGTTAGGAGAAGACAGGTCACATGTACAGATTGGTGCTACCTGTGGGCTTAGGAGCTCTTTGGAGGAGTTTTGAGGAGTTTTCATGGTTTTTGGAGGCATTCGCTTGATATACTCCATCATTCGAGCGGTTTGGCTTTCGTTCCGGTGCATTCCAATAACTTTCGGAAATTTGAGTTATTTCTGGGCTTAACTCAGCTGATTACACTCAAGGTGGCATTATGAGAGGAATGCATGATGGAACACCTTAGTGTAATATCTCATTGGAACCGGGACGAGGATACCTACAAGGTGGGACAGTTAGACACAGATTCAGTGACCGGAGGAGGCGTGGTAGCCGATTTACCCTTTTCTGCATTAAAAAGGAATATTTTAATAAAAGGGAAAAGTGCTCCATGAATAAAATAATAATAAAATAATGCTCTAGAAGGCTCCAAGAGATCTATAAAAGAAAGGGAGGAGGCCATTGGGAGATATCTTTGGAATAATGTTATTTTATTGTATGAGAGGTGTGAGACCGTGGTTCTCTACTTCAGTCGTAGCCCCAGGACGGAAACCCTCAAGTGATTTGTGAGTGTTGGACGAAAACCCAACTCTCTTGAGGAGACTTCATTCAGAATTTTTGCATAGCTTCAGGGATTAGTGTGAGGATCATTCAGATCTTCAACTTGGGCTTCAATGGGTTCAGTGAAAGCTTTTTCCATAGCTGATTTGCAGCAGCCTTCTTGCCGAGCCATCTACATCATTGCCAGCGTTATTCATTAGTTGGGCCAGAGATCTTTCTGGGTTTTTCTCCGCTTGCTTGGCAAGCTCAGGTTCTGCTGTTCCTTTATGTTGATGTACTTTTTACCATGGATTAATAAAATGGCTCAGTGATTTTATTGGCACCCATTGTGTTATATTGGTGGCTGTGTGTTTATTTCCATTTATTTTGTTGCTCAAGTCTATTTCTGCATTTTTAGTTAAAATATCCTATTTGGGATATTACACCTCTCCAGTTTGGTAGGGCTAGATACCAAGCCAAAATATTGGTTTGTGGTTACCTCTGTTGGTATTTCTTCTTCAGCCTTGGAAATCTGGCGGAGCGATAACAAGTTTCACATGCTGAAGGATAATAATGTAGATATGAATATTGATGTAATGATATGGAGTGAAATTATGATGGTATTTAAGGAATGAAACTATCAAAGAAAAGAACAGTGTATCCCTATGAAAAATTAACACCACTGAGGTGGTTGAGGAGCATATGGCTGAAATGGTGGATTGAAAAGTTGAGGATGATATGGAGGGGCATAAGGCCAAGAAGGAGGTGTGGGCCAGGATGGATGAGTGGAAGAATACCAAGGTTACAAGGGTGCATTCGGGTTTGAATTGTAGTAATAATAAGGTGCACCTTGCATGCCTTATTGGTAAGGCCGAGGTCCTTGAGGCCTTCTTTGATTTAACAGAGTTTCTTTGGCCGACATTCCACCCCTTGGTATACAACTTTTAGGCGAGGCATAGAATGGAATTTGTCTATTGCATGGTTCTCTTCAAAGATTGAGAAAACCTATATGACATTCATTGTACATTCATTCCTAGGGTGTCTTCTAGTGCATCTGGGGAAAATTATAGCTAGGGATATTTATGCTTCCTCTTTCTTCCTTTTGATCTACATTGTGTCCATTTACAAAGAAAAGGTTTGCAACATCTCACTTTTAAAACTTAATGGATGTTGAAGAGGAAGAGGTATTGGTCATTCTTTGACTAGCTCTGCCCTTTCTCCTCACTGCCCTAAATTGGTTTCTGAATACAGTCTTGATGTCCTCATAGGGTAGTTGATATATATATCTTCCAGATAACATGTTAAAGGTTTCTATCACTTCTTCCCTAATCCCTCGGAGAAGAACCAACTTGAGTGATATAGGATCAAGGGTGCAGTTGACCCTCTTGTAATTTAGTTGAAACCACTCCTCATTATCCTATAAAGATTCATTAGGCCTTATGGTCATCCTAGATATTTATTCCTTGGTTTCTTTGGACCTATAATAGTCTCTATACTTGTTGTTGAAGGACTCTTGCATTTGGGCCCAGGTTTTGATGTTGTTCCCAGGAAGACCCATGAACCATTGCAAGGCTGCATCCTTGAGGGTAGAGGGCAACAATTTCAACTTTTGTTCATTTGAGGCATAGTCATAAGTCCTGTAGACAACAAAAAAAACAAAATTGAAAGTATCAAGGTCCTCAAAAGTTAAACCATGGAAGTGTGGAAGGGTTGAAGGGATGATGTTTTTAATCCTGGTCTCTCCATTGGTTTATCTAATGGAAAAGGCTCCTTGGGGTATTTTTTCAGCCATAGCTTTAATGGGTGAAGAAGGTTCCTTTGGTGAAGCAAATTCCTCTTCTTCCCCAATATGTTCCTCAAAGTTTTCAGGTTGCTCACATAGAGGGTGTTCTACCTCACGGCCACTGAAAAATAATGAAGACTGACTGTGTGGGGATGTGGGGGTTTTTGGTAAAAAAATTCCTCGGTTTTCCCTACTCCTACGAGGCATGAAAGGAATTTTTTATGTGTTTTTATCAAGATTTTGAAACGGAATGTAAAACAGAAAGCAGAAAATAATGCTTAAGTAGAAGCAAACATCTACTTAGACACCTCCTCGGAGATAGCACCAAAAAGTGGTGAGCCCTAGTATTGCACCAAGCGTGTTGTAACTCCCAAAGGCTACTCAGCTTTAATTATCAACCTGGGGTTCATACAAACTTGGAGGTGACAATGCTATATGCACATCAGATGAGCTCTAATCACTACATCCTCATCTTAGTTCTACTATGAGGTGCTAGGAACTATTGTTACTCTGAGAGAGAAAAAGTGTCTATCAAACTTCTAATTGGAACTCAATACTGAAAAAATAAAAATAAAAAAAATCATGAACACTATTCTATCTGCAAGAAGGGAAACCACACTAAATTTCACTCATTCATCCGAACTAACCTCTACTTTTGCAATGAAAAAACTAGCATTTACTTTAGCTGCAAGAAAGGAAATCACACTAGATTGCATCCATTCTATTAACTAATCAACAAAATTGGAAGAAGGGAACTATTATATCTCCACACACGTTGCATCCATCATGAATTAAATCTTACCTAATGCATTCGATTTGTTGTATTAATGATGTTATTTATATGATGGGCTAACACACTAAAACTACTTTGTTTTGCAGTAAAAAGGAAAAGGGGTTTGAGTGGCCTAGGGGTATCCTTGAACCAAGAATTCAGAGCTGGAGGTCAACTAAGGCCTATAATAAGTTCATATGAGGTGGAGGATTGATTATGGATTGAAGAAGGTGGCTCCCAATGCTGCTACAGGAAGATTCTATATGAAATCATGTAGTGCTACTGAAGTCCTATAATGCTATAGGAAATAGGATGAGAGGGCTTTGAGGTTGGAAATGGTGGAATGGAGGTGAGGAAAAGTGAGGGAAAGGTGGATCTAAGTGGATGGGGGTGACCAAATCCCTTGGAAAATCTCAAAACCCTTGGAAGGCTTGTCTTGCACCAAGAAGGTTGCTCCCGATGGTGGTTGTGAATATGGTCTTCAAAACATGCTTGTGGGTAGGAGAATGGAAGGGAAATTGAATGAGGGTTGAAGTCAAAGATGACAATGCTGCAAGGGGTCCTTCTCTGAATTTGTAGCCAGTCCTGCAACCAATACATACGCTCATGCATTGACCTTTGACAAATTATCATGTTAAATAATGGAAAATATGAGTTGAATCAAAGTCTATTTAACTTAAGATAACATTCACCTAAAACGTAAATCAAACCTCTAATATACAAAAAATTAGTGAAGAAAATAATGAACACTACTTTATCTTTTCCAAGAGATCATAAACTAAATATTTTTGGTATGTGGTTGGAGGCCTTTCTCCTCAAGCTTCAATGGAAGAGGTGAGAGAGAGAGACTGCCAACACAGTTTTGATGGTATTTTGATGCTACTAGAATGCAATGAATTCAACTAAAATACTGAAGCATAAAGGAAGCATAAAGATACATAAGATAGATCGCAACCCATGGATTATGCCTTAACCCACAAGCTCTTGTCCTCTAAAATCAAATCAGTGAGAGGCAAATCAACTTCTCATTCTCATTTCATACCAAGTCTATTACATCAAAATGATAGTAAGAAACATCTCTAATACAGAGTTAAGAGCTCTCTAGTTTCCTAGAAAAATCAAATCCTAATGGGCTCTTTCTCTTGTTTATTTATACTAATGGGTAGCTACCAACATCTCCCAAAAAAGTAGGAATTGGTCTCCTTGATCTTCGAGAGGTGTGGAGCTTGGCTCCCTCTCAACATTCACTTTCTCGGCTGCCTTGGACTTCGAACTATTGGAGGAGGATCTCAGGTGATCTCGGGATGATTGTGGAATCTAATAAGGTGGAAAAGCTTCCTATAATTTCTCCTTGTTGTCTACTCCAAGCCCTGATCTAGAATATGACTCAAAAATAGCTTTATTTTCTTTATTTCCTGCAATTAAACCATGTTAGGCTTCAAGTCATGACAAACCTTTTACACCTTTCTCACTAAGAAAAATATGACAAAATGTAATCAAATGTGAGGGAGCGAGATATTAAATAAGCTAAAAGGTGAAATTTTAACCCCTTAATATATAACTAATGAGAGGCTCATCACCACTTGAAGCATCTACCTAAATACATCAATGAGATTTTCAAACCTAGGATAAATATTGGCCGGAAAGAGTTCCAAAAATTGATCATTGATTACTCCATATTCAAGTTGCAAGTAAGGATTAGCATGTGTAGAAAAAAGTTTGATTCTAGGTTTTCATGATATATCCCTTCTCATGGTAGAGAAATTGATCCATGGTTCATTTATTTTCTCGTCTTCCACCCATATGATCTAGCACGTGATATATATGACTATGATGTTTCCTTTTTTTATCACAAGATTATTCGTAGGAGTAAGAGGTATGATATTGATATAATTATATGTTGGATACATTGGATATATGAATATACTTAGGTGATGTATTATATGCTAACATAATTTAGAGTAGGTATTTGCATTGTATTCTACTCATGTTGATGTGTTTCATTCTAGATTGGATTGCATTTATTTAACCTTTTCTTTTTAGAATGGTTTTATTTATCATATAAATGAAAGTGTGATGATCAACACCTCATACACATGATAGCAAAAAAATTTATTTGAGTGTGCAGGTAATAATTATTTTATCCTAGGGATTGTTAAGGTTCTCATGAACTCCTTGTTCAAGCATATGGAGCATTCACTCTATGGTGATAACATGTCCCCGAGTTGGAGCTAAATGTTACCCACCAAAAGTGGGTAATCCCATGGGATAATTTTTTTCTCTTACCACGTTTGTTCACCATTTGAATTGGTCATACACCTCTCACCATCTTGCATTCCACTAAAAGGAAGTCAGGTCACCAAGTGGTAGGTGATTTAACCATTTTGTAAGGATTTTTTTTTCTTAATGTTATTTCCATACTAGAATGGATAAAAGGGTGATATATATTATTGATATATCTTGACGGTAAACTTTTTCTCTCGTCTTTCCAAGGGGGTTAGTCTTTGGTCCTAGTCCAGTGGGACCTCCTACGGGACCTTAAGGTTATAGGAGGGGCACTACTTGGGAAACTTGGATTGAAATAGCATGTCCATGATCATTCCATACTTTTGAATTATCACCATTAACTTGAATTCACATCCATCCATCAAGTTTTCTATCATTGGTTCATTGGGATTTGGAACCCTCATATCAACATCCTTGCGTTGAGGCCAGAAAAATTTACCCTAGAGGTTGGTGCAAATAAGAGAAAGATAAAAGCATAATATGGCCACAAAAAAAGAAAATGAGAAATTTAAAATGCAAAACATGGTCGAGATATTGATTAGTGCATGGGAAAAATCCTAGCATGAGCTCTACCCCCTCATCGACCATCACCTGGTTCTTGGGCACTAGATGCTCCAACACATAATAAAGGAAACCTTGCATGTCATAACCCTAATGAGTGAGAAACCAACTCATCCTTAAGGGTTAAATAAATATTACAAAATTTAAAGCAATTTTGGAAACCTAATTTATGCTCGTTATCAAAGAATTCTCAAAAATATGTAAAACTCACACTAGAGGGTTGGAAAACAAAGGCCAAGGAAATGGGTAGCTCATGCCTCTTTGATTTATCCCCAATAAGAATATATGCTTAGGATTATGGAGCCCCATAAATTGGTTCCATGTCCATGGAACCTAGCCATGAAGCATCCACCCTATATAGCCACCACTATCACAAACACCCAATAATTAAGGGGTTGACCTTGGACATGTCACTTCCCCTTAGGGTTTGGAAGCACCTAATGACCATATAACCACCCCTAACAAGTTAGGGAACACTTTTATAGGACTTGTTCGAGTTATATATTTAAAGGTGATCCTGATTTGAAGTCTCATTATTCCCTTTAAAATTAAGTATCGTCTATTATGATGCATCTATGGTAATTGTATCTAATGAATGGTTAATTTACCTTGATTTTGAGATGGTTTTTCTAGGTGGTATTTCATATATCACTAGAGGCCTTGATGGCCATCATGGAAAATTTTAGTGGCTAATATTTGTAGGTGGGCTAATTTTCCATGATTTTTCCACAAAAAGGATTCACCAATTTCCATTTTTTTTATAAAAATGATTCACCCAAATTTTACAATATAAAATTATTTTACCATAAAAAGCACCAACATTATATAGAAAAAATATATAAAATCATTATAAATTGGAATAATTTTACAAATATATAAATAAATTTTTTATATTTTGCATATTAGGGACTACTGAGATTCACCAATGCTTTTAAACTTCAAGATAATTTTCCATCCGTGAAATTTTCCTTGATGGCCATTGATCAGGAGATCAAGTCTCTTGTAGAAAAATGCTCAAAAATGAAGTTGCTCAGAATTGGTCCGAACTAGATTGACTAGAAATATCTCGGAAAAACGATCCTGTAGACATGAACGGCACTGAAAACCGACGCCGTATGAAGAAGATATTCAGTTTTAAAGTTTGCCACTTTTAGTTAAAAAATGGCCCAAAGTTGACTTTATAAAAAATATTTTTATTAAAAAAAGAATATTCCACAGAATATTCTGGGAATATTCTGTGGAATATTCCACAGAATATTCTGTGAAATATTTCGCAGGTGGCCAATCAATGGGCGCCACGTGGCCAGCCCGGAGGGCGCCACGTGGCCCCAAGATCCAACGAAAATGGCAATTCAAAATTTGTTTGAACGCGGACGGATTCGATCCCGGGTTGGCGGGATAATAGTGGAGCGTTTTGACTGTTGGACCACGTAGTTGGTTTGTTAATCAATGGGCGCGAACATTTATTTAAAATTTTGAATGTTCTATTGGCGCGTATCAAATGGGGACGTGGTTCCGTGGAGTTAGCACTTGGAGCGGGATTATTAAACATGTGGTTTAAACCTTAACCAATTCCGCATTAAACTCAAAGTTTTAAAATGATTTTCGGAGGATGTGGTCACGTGGACCCTTATCTCTTTAGTCCCCTTCATTTCGGTGGAATAATTGGTGGCTCCCTAAATTTAGCGCCCGTCACCAATTTTAACTGGAGTTAACTCAAGTTCTCCACATTTAGTGAAGTTTTTCTAGGTGACACTGGGAAAACTTCAGTTAGCCATAACTTTGGCTAGGGAAGTCCAATTAAAACGATATTTTTATTATTATTTTGGGGTATTGAAGCATTCTGGAGCTGTTGGGATAGGTTGCAGAGCCATCAAGGCACTTTATCGGTGATTTTACCAGCGATTTTGGTTGTGGAGCCATCAGGGCCTAATGAAAGATCAGCTGTGTTGGACTATACTCATCCAATGGAGGTGAATGAATAGTTGATTTATACTGATTTCAGCCTTCTGTTTCTAAATTTTCAGCTTATTTTTCCTTTTGAGGCTTTCTATACAGTGTAATTCACATTTTGAGCATTAATGAAAAAGGGAAAAGCCTAATTAGAGGCTTTTGGACCCAACAGAGGTAGCCCAAGAGAGGGGTGAACTGCTTAAACAAATGCTTACTGTTATGCTGTGCATTTTTGCTATTATATTTCAGATTCTGCTACATTAAACAGTAACTTTTCATAAGTACACTTTTCCCAAGCAGCCTTATACAGTGAACAAAACTCATTAGTTCAACTTCAAACCACATTACTTCATTTGCAGAATACTTGAACTTGCTTATTCACACATAAAATTTTGATTAATGAATACTTTGCACAGAAACAAATACTTTCATTGATCGGATCTATTTCAGTGTTTACATTTTATTTCTTTAGGCAGAGCTAGTTTGTGGGCCAGGAGCTTCTGGTTTCATTCTTTTTAGTAAAGGTGAAATAACCAGTAAAAGCCCCCTACTGTCAATCTCTGTATAAGAAATACTTTGTTCTCACAATTTAAGATCAGATTGGTATTAGAGCTCTAGGTTTTGCTTAAGAGTTTGTGAAATTTGTGCAAGAAGATTGTGTTATTTTGCAAAATTTGATGCTTACTAGGTTGAAATTGAAAAGAGGGGAAGGTCAATTGGTTAGAGAACAAGTTAATCCTCAACCAAGGAGGGCTAGAGTGCCATTATATCCACCTTCCATTTCATCCTCATTAGCCTTAGAATTAGCCACAAACATGTCTTCCAGAGAAGGAGAAGTACATGAGGAAATGGATCCCAAGGAAGAAGAAAGAGTCTTTAGAAAAGCTTTCTTGGACATGACTGAGATGGTTAGGATCCTCTATCAGGAGAGAAATGATAGGATTGCTGGAGAAGGGTCTAGAAACCAAAGAGAAAAAGGAGATTCTTCAGGAGGGAAGAAAGACAAGGATGAGTCTAAGAAAGGGAATGGAGGAAGTGGTGATCCTTCATCTCCATCATCATCCTCTTCCTCCACATCATCCTCTTCAACTTCTATTAATCAGTCACACAAAACAAAAACATCTCTTAAAAATCCTTTGTTAAAGCTTGATGTGAAGTTTGAGTTGCCTATGTTTAATGGTGATGTGAATGCAGAAAAATTGGATAACTGGATTAGACAGCTGGAAGTCTATCTAAGGATTCAGAATTTGCATGATGATGAAACAAAAATCCAATTAGCCTCTTTGAGAATGGATGGAGTAGCTTTGGTTTGGTGGGAAGCCAAAACCAAGGAGGAAATCAAAAAGCATGGTAAGATAACTCTAACTTGGAATGAGTTTATTACAACTATTAAGAAACAGTTTTATCCTCTTTCTCATATTCAGAAAGAAATCATGAATTGGCAAAATTTTAGGCAACTTAAGGGTCAAAATGTGCAAGATTATACCCAAGAGTTTAGAAGGAGAGCACTTCTACTTGGAGTAGACTTACAAAGTCAAGACACCTTGTTGAAATACATAGGAGGTTTGCACAATTACCTACAACATACTATTCTAATGTTCAATCCTACCAGCTTAGATGAAGTCTGTGTGCAGGCTACACATTTAGAAGCTAGAGGAAAGAATAATTTTGATGAGGATAGTAATTTCAAAAACAAAGGAAAGAAAAGAGTTGCAAATTCAAGAAAAGAGAAAGGAAAGTTCTTTTGCAAGAACTATTCAAAGACAAGTCATGATGAAGATCATTTTTGGAAGCTTCATCCTGAACTGAAACCAGAAAAATATAAGAATAAAAACAAGACCAAAGAAAAGGAGAAAATTGTAGCAACAATTGAGCAAGACTTAGGGTCAGACTCAGGAGATGAGACAAAAAGCATAGCCATGGTTTTAAAGAACATTAAGGGGAAAGAAGTGGTGCAAGACACAATTCCCAGTTCTAGCTCTTTGAATTGTCACAAAGATACTCATGAGGAAAAGAGGAGGATAGAGCTTTTCCATGTGAGGGTAATTTCAAAACATACCAAAATTGACACACTATTTGACAGTGGGTCACAAGCGAATCTTATATCTGAAGACTTGGTCAAGCAGCTTAAACTTGAGACCATTCCACGTCCAAAGCCTTATCCACTTGGATGGATATGCAAGGATGCAAATTTGCAAGTTTCAAGGAAGTGCATATTGTGCTTTGCAATAACTGCACACTTTATTGACACAGTGGAACTTGATGTGGTGCCGCTTGATATCTCAGGTATTGTTTTGGGAAGTCCTTATTTATTTGACAGGAAGGCCATCTTCTATCGCCATGAAAACAAGTATCACTTGTTCAAAGATGGTAAAGAGTACATTGTGAGAGCTCACAAGAAGAAGCTGGAATCTTCTTTACTCCATGCAAGTCAATTGAAAAGACTGGTTAATGCAAGTCAAAGTCTAACTTTGTTAATGTTGAAACGACCATATTTTGAGCATTCGCCTTTTTATGATGTTGCTAATGATTTGTCTCAGTTTGATAACAGTTTGTCTTTGAAAGAAGATGATGTTATGTTGCGCAAATTACCTTTTGGGTCAGCCAATGCAGTGAATGAAGTGTCAAAGCAAAGCAGTGCAAGCAAGGAGGACACACAATTCAGCATGGGAAAAAGTTGGTTTCAGAATGGTAGAATTCGCCATGGGAACAGTTTGCAAGGTGAAGGTTATTTTAAGTCTTCTGGGAATTTTGATCAATGTAGAAAAAGTTTGTTTTCTGCATATTACAATTTTTGTTTTGCAAATTTTAATCATTTGCATAATGACTCCGTCAATCTTAGCAATGGTCGATCAGTTGATTCCAGAGACAGATTATAATTTTCTCAAAAGCTTCATTTGATGAAATTGGGTAGATTTCAGTTATTCAAGGGTGGAAGAGTGGAGAATCAGTCTCCACATCATCAGTTTCAGTAATCAGAGAGCTTTTGGGGTCCAAAAGCTTCCCATTTGGGAGGTGTGATAAGGAGATCAAGTCTCTTGTAGAAAAATGCTCAAAAATGAAGTTGCTCAAAATTGGTCCGAACTAGATCGACTGGAAAGAGCACAGAAAAACGATCCTGTAGACGTGAACGATACTGAAAACCGACGCCGTATGAAGAAGATATTCAGTTTTAAAGTTTGCCAATTTCAGTTAAAAAATGGCCCAAAGTTGACTTTATAAAAAACATTTTTATTTAAAAAAGAATATTCCACAGAATATTCTGTGGAATATTCCGCAGGTGGCCAATCAAAGGGCGCCACGTGGCCAGCCCAGAGGCCGCCACGTGGCCCCAAGATCCAGCGAAAATGGCAATTCAAAATTTGTTTGAACGCGGATGGATTTGATCCCGGGACGACGGGATAATAGTGGAGCGTTTTGACCGTTGGACCACGTAGTTGGTTTGTTAATCAATGGGCACAAACATTTATTTAAAAGTTTTAATGTTTTATTGGCGCGTATCAAATGGGGATGTGGTTCCGTGGAGTTAGCACTTGGAGCGGGATTATTAAACATGCGGTTTAAACCTTAACCAATTCCGCATTAAACTCAAAGTTTTAAAATGATTTTCGGAGGATGTGGTCACGTGGACCCTTATCTCTTTAGCCCCCTTCATTTTGGCGGAATAATTGGAGGCTCCCTAAATTTAGCGCCCGTCACCAATTTTAACTGTAGTTAACTCCAGTTCTCCACATTTAGTGGAGTTTTTCTAGGTGACACTGGGCAAACTTCAGTTAGCCATAACTTTGGCTAGGGAAGTCCAATTAAAATGATTTTTTTTTTTGATTTTGGGGTATTGAAGCATTCTGGAGCTATTGGGATAGGTTGCAGAGCCATCAGGGTGCTCTATCAGTGATTTTACCAGTGATTTTGGTTGTGGAGCCACCAGGGCCTAATGAAAGATCAGCTGTGTTGGACTATACTCATCCAATGGAGGTGAATGAATAGATGATTTATACTGATTTTAGCCTTCTGTTTCTGAATTTGCAGCTTATTTTGCCTTTTGAGGGTTTCTATACAGTGTAATTCACATGTTGAGCATTAATGAAAAAGGGAAAAGCCTAATTAGAGGCTTTTGGACCCAACAGAGGTAGCCCAAGAGAGGGGTGAACTGCTTAAACAAATGCTTACTGTTATGCTGTGCATTTTTTCTATTATATTTCAGATTCTGCCATATTAAACAATAAATTTTCATAAGTACACTTTTCCCAAGCAACCTTATACAATGAACAAAACTCATTAGTTCAACTTCAAACCACATTAATTCATTTGCAGAATACTTGAACTTGCTTATTCAAATATAAAATTTGGATTAATGAATACTTTGCACATAAAAAAATACTTTCATTGATCGGATCTATTTCAGTGTTTACATTTCATTTCTTTAGGCAAAGCCAGTTTGTGGGCCAGAAGCTTCTAGTTTCATCCTTTCTAGTAAAGGTGAAATAACCAGTAAAAGCCCCCTACTGTCAATCTCTGTATGAGAAATACTTTGTTCTCACGTTTTCAGATCAGCCATAAATTCCATCCTTGTAATCCAAATGGTGCCCAAGCCATACCACACATATAGAGAGTAGTGATTACCTTACATATGTGAATTTTACCCTCCATAGTAGAGAATTTAACACTTTTATGGTTCCAAAAACAAATTGGCACCTCAGAGCACCCCTAAATGTTGAAATGATAAGATGACTTTGCTTATTGTTGGAGATTTTTTATGACAAACTTGATGCACCCAGCATGCCCCTAGGTTGGCCTTGACACTATTTGATGGGCATAGCTTTATTTGAAGTCTATATGATAATGGTCATCCCTAATATTTCAAGGGAGGGATTCTACTACGTCTTGGAGGCCCATGCTTGAGAGACATTGCATTGTGTTGTCTTTATAGCCCCCTTGCTAATGATGTAGGGAACCCAAAGCTCACTTTTGGCATATGGATACATTTTGAGGCATGACTTGGGGGTTTCCCATAAATAATTTGTTTTATGATGATTAGAGGTGTATCTTTCCTATTTCATGCATTTTTGGAGCATTATTAGCCATAAAGGGGCATGACATCATATTGGAGAGGAGTTTTGACCCACACATGTGGGGATTTAGTGGCTTATTTTATTTTATTGAGCTATTGGGTTTCCTTTTGAACCATTTTATTCATGTACACTCAAAATTAAACTTTTCATGGGGATTTAAATATAATTAATGAGAATAATTGACCTCATATAAATAGAGGGTCACTCCATTTTTATTTATCATCATCACTCATGGATTTCAGCCTCCTTTAGAGAGCTTTAATTAGCCTTATGTAACTTTCTACTGAAGGAGATGTGATATTTTTGGATCTATTACCATTGGAGATTTATTTTTTTCTTGGAGATGTGTTTTTACGATTGAAATGAGGCTATTTGAGGGAATATTTGTAAGTTTAGTTGTGTTAAACACAACAATGGTGAAGACACGAGATATGAAATATCAACCTTGAATACTTATATTATTCACAATGATACATATTTATACAAGTATAGTGACCCTTGATTTCATATTCCAAGTGGTCTCTTGGACTCCCTTTGACTATTTAGCTTCCACACCAACCCTTAGAGTATTAGGTGTCCAACATTCCCCCCCTTAATCCGAAGGGGTATGTATGAGTCGAAGAAGGGATTTGTAATACAAAATGTGAAAAAATGCATGTCAGTAGTAGGTTGAATTTTCTCTCTGAGATGTTGGTATAAGGCGGTGGTTTAAGCAAAGAAGAATAGATAAAAACCCCAACACCAGATATTCCTAGGGAAAGCTTACTTCTCAAAACCCCTCTATCATACATTGTATATTCCACAAGGAATAATGAAACAATTACATACAAAACTCTTCTCACAAGAGCCCTCAGTACATTAGATAATTGTCTCACACTGTCATACAAAAATTGGCAAGTTCCTTAGCCAATTTAATATCTCCAGAGAGCTTGCCTTGCTCACGCAGTTCCTAATGAATGCAATCCCTAATCACAAAGAATTTCAGCCTTCCTCAACTATGTTGAGTATCATGGGCATCCTGTGGTGTTTTACCTACACCTGGGTAGCCTGCTAATATCACAACTAATAGTTACACTTCCCTTTCACATAGATCTCAACTGGGTATCCACTAGAACTGACATGCATGCAGCTGATAATAGTAAAAACATTAGTTGTATGTGACATCATTACATGTGAATTAATTAATATTTAATTCACTTGATCTCTCACTAGTGTATCTTTAGTTACAACTAGCACAACTAACTTTAACTCACTTAATTGAGTTAAAATGATTTACAACTTGCATTAACTAATGCACCACTGCAATTCCAACTCTGTTACAACTAGAATTACTATGTTACAACTAAAGTCAACCTGCATGTCCCACCAACCAACCTCTTAACTCAAAATTCCTTTAGCTAATTTATTTGCCACTTCAGTTAACTATTTCCAAGTGCTCATTGGGAATAAATTATAGTTTAATGTCCATCTAATATTAAGGGATAATAAAAATAGACATTCATCTAAAAATAGACATTCACCTAAAAATAGCTTGAGTGGGCCCCACCCTAGTGTTGGTGCTTAATTTTCACTAGGATCATGGATGTTGTTTCAGAATGCCAATTTCACTGTTTCTTGTTGCAAACTTCAACACTCCCTCTCAACAAGAAAGGAATGTCCTTTCATGCGACATGCAACTCCTTGCATGCGCCATGCAACCTTTTCATGCAACACTTCTCTAGTGTTTCTTGCACATGCAACCTTTGCATGCGACACTTCCGAAACTGAATAGCCTCCAAACAAATGAATCAGTATAATGCATCTGTCATCAAAGTATTCTGACTTATGTTGGTACCAACTTCACATGTCTTCAGGAACCACTGCGTTGTTGACCTCTACATCCATGCACTCTGCACTTGCTGTCAACTCTAATCTGCGCTCCAGTATCCGACACTGTCACTTTGATTTCATGTCCTCCCGACATCTGATTGCATCAATCAAACTGATCTTGCTACTGTTGTACTGTGGGCTCCTCGTAGCTAGGTTAAATTCATGAGATCCACACCATCTCAATGAATCTTGCCCAAAAATTTCTTCTTGGGATTACTCATGCATGTCACCCCACCTCTCACCTTGTGGTATAACTGCATGCACTCCCTCTGCCCATCTGGGATGAAATTTATCTACATGAAAGGTTGCTCCCACTCCATGATCCTCATCTTGTGGCTACTCCACATCCCAAGGTTCACTCTTACCTGCATGCAAATCCTGCTCCCTCTCAAGCGTCAATTGCATGACTTTCTCACACTTCCCAATAGTAGGAAGCTCTGTAGAAATCACATCTACATCAAATCTATAGAGATTCTTTTGCATCTCCAGTTGTGGCTTCTCCACAACCTTCTGAGACTGCTTCTAAGGCTACATGTTGAGAGGCTCCCTCTCAACCACCAATTTACTAACCTCTGCTTTTCTCCTCAAAGCCTTGCATGCATCTTGTACCATAGTGCATGCAGGTTCTTGGCTCGCGCACATTTTAATTGTCCCGTCGTCACAAAATTTTCTAACAAAAGATCTGATTTTAAATCGATGATATCTCCCTCATCCGAGCTCCGATTCAACCAATTGTTTTTTTCAATTTGGGTATTTGTTTGCAAGGAATCCAAATATGCTTTTTTTTTTTTTTTTTTTTTTTTTTTTTTTTTCTGAAAAATTTTGGATCCAAATTTTCATATATTCTCTGCAAACTCGCGTACCCAAATAATTCATGCTCTCATACCATGTAGAAAATTTATAACACAGCTCTGATACCATGTAGAAAATATACAACCTACATGTATATCTTGGATTCACCCGATCTAACAATGTACTAAAGGTAAATACTGAATTTCTTCTCCAAATATTTTGCGGAATTAAAAACAACACAATTTCCAATCACATGAAGCAAAGAAGAATAGATCAAAACCACAACAGCAAATCTTCCCAGGGAAATTTTACTGTTCAAAACCCCTCTATCATATATTGTCTATTCCAAAAGGAATCATGAAACAATTACATACAAAACTCTTCTCACAAGAGCCCTCAGTACATAAAATAACTGTCTCACACTCTCATATAAAAATTGGCAAGTTCCTTAGCCAATTTATTGTCTCCAGACAGCTTGCCTTCCTCACGCAGTTCCTGATGAATGAAATCCTTAATCACAAAAATTTCATCCTTCCTCAATTGTGCTAAGTATCATGGGCATCCTATGGTGTTTTAACTACACTTGGGTAGCCTGCTAATATCATAATTGATAGTTATAGTTCCCTTTCACCTAAATTTCAACTGGGTCTCCACTGGAACTAACATGCATGCAGCTAATAATAGTAAAAACATCAGTTGTATGTGATATCATTACATGTGAATTAATTAATATTTTATTCACTTGATCTCTCACTAGTGTATCTGTAGTTACAACTAACACAACTGAATTTAACTCACTTAACTGAGTAAAAATGATTTACAACTTGCATTAACTAATGCATCACTACACTTCCAACTCTGTTACAACTAAAGTCAACCTGCATGTCCCACCAACCAATCTCTTAACTCAAAATTCCTTTAGCTAATTGATTTGCCACTTCAGTTAACTATTTCCAAGTGCTCATTGAGAATAGATTATAGTTTAATGTCCATCTAATATTAAGGGATAATAAAATAGACATTCACCTAAAAATAGCCTGTGTGGGCCCCACCCTAGTGTAGGTGCTTAATTTTCACTAGGATCATGGATGTTGTTTCCGGATGCCAATTTCACTGTTTCTTGTTGCAAACTTCAACATAATATGGAATAGCTGAAGGTGAACTGTCATGAAGGAATCCAACACTCTAAAATTGGATTGGCTTGGAATAGTCCAGAATATTAAAGGACACATCCTTGACTTATCCAAGACCAGTTATGTGCTTATTATGGAAAAGCTCTTCCCAAGGTCTAATGATGGGCTTGGAAAGTACAGATTGAACTTTTGCATTTGCATGTAACTTTGCTCTTGATATGGGGAGTGCATCTGAATCAATATTAATCTCATGACATGATTACTTTATGGTAGTTGATGGGAGTCTTTCTCAATGTTTTTAACAGAAGCAGGTTCAAAATGACACCTCTTTTGTTTTAATTCTTCTCGTTGAAGTTCATATTCAAGTTGCTAAAAATCAATATTTTCTTGTGAATTTTGCAGACATATTATGATATTGGAAATATTGTCCTTGTTTATGCTTACCATCACATCTACAATGGAATCTATTAGAGTATTCAATAACTCCAATATTGTAATAATTCTAGCCATTTTCGAAGAGTTTAATTTTGTGGATTCAAATATATTCCCAAAAATAAATAAATGGGTGCTCACTTTGTCAAATGTTACACCAAGACCAAAATAAGAATTAGAGTATCAAAATTGTTGAAATTGACAACAAGAAACATTGAAAATGGAATCCATAAATGGCGCCATTGGGGGCTTTTGTGTAATATCCCCAAAATAGGGAAGCAACAATATATGAACACAAAACTGGAAATAGCAGTGTAAATCAACTCATTAATATTGGAGACCAATATGGAGACATATCATCATGTATTATATCAGAAAATCAATACAAAATAGTGAGGCATCACTCATATACAATGGGGAAACAAGCCTCCCATAAACAATCAATCCTGAATATGAAATGCTGCTACAATACAAAATGCCGGAAGATTGTTACAACACAGTTATAAACACACTGCTACAGAAAAATAATGTACAAAATATGTAGGGCTGTTATATGCCTCAAAAGATATGACAAATGCAGATCTAGGCTTTATACAAACTCCTACAAAGAACCCGAAAATAGTTTTCAGAAATACACCCTATACAAGATGGGATCTAAAGCCATAGCGCTAAATATTCACTGCAAACTGAAGCACATGAGTGTAGAAGGCTAAAATATTGTAGATATATTGTAGATACCCTCAAAGGTCTCCTCCAATGAAAGGTTGAACCCTTCAATTTGAAGAAAACACTCCAAAGGAGCCACAAGATCCCTCACTGAAGCTGCCCTCCAAAATAACACAATTCTCAGCAGGAAAAAAGCGAGAAATGATGGGAAATAGTTGGCCTGGTGCCAAATATCTGAAATATGTCCAAAAGCCCTCCAAGAAGATCTCCCAAGAGAAGGAATCCTTCCTCCTATGAGAAACTAGCTCAGAAAGTGGGTTTCTCAACCCTCCACTGCAAAACCCTGCAACATAGCACAATACCTTGCGAAACTGTGTTGATGAAGAAAGCTATAGCTTGGCTTGAAAACCTAAATTTGGAAACGAATACAATTCTCTTCCAAGAGGCCTCTCAGGGAAAGAGGTGGGATCCCTGCTCGGGAACACCCAGTGCTAAACGACACAACAATCTCAACTAAACAGCTGAAGAATGCAAGAAGTCTAAACAGACCATATACAAAATAATAATCCAAAACATAACCTCATATGGCTTCCATCCTCTTCCTTATATAGATTATAAGCTTCCTTACCCTTGGCCCCACTCAATTAGGTCATTTCCTTCATGAAATCAGTCTCCCTCCAAAACTGTGTTATTCCTCAATTAATCTCCACTCCTCCATAGCAGCATTGTTGAATTGGTCAAAGTTGACTAAATCAACATGATCCAACCCCTGTTCACACTTGGAGGAGATTCATTTAGCTGTTGAAAAGTTCTTCTTTCACACTTGACGTGTTATTATTGCTCCTTAGGAGACTTATGGGCCTCCCCACCCACTTATTCACCTACCTAGTGATAAAACAAACTATAATATTCCATTTAGCTGAAGGATAAATTTTTGGAATATTACAGTCCTCCCCTCCAAAATGTTTCTTGTCCTCAAGCAACTATATAGGGAGAGAAAAAATTCCTCCCCTCCTCCTCTTGTGGCCTCCTCATCAATAGTCCCCACCACTACTCAAGATAATCTGCAATAAATCTGCCCTCCAACAGTTCCTCCCAAGTATGCAAAACTCAATGGTTCACATCATGAAAAGGTGGAAGGTGTAAGTCGAAACCTTCTTGCTGTCCAATGGTCTCCTCAAGGTAGGAGTGATGAAAAACAGGGGGAACCTCATTCCCAATGAGATACTCCCATACCCATGCTATCATCCAAATGAAATGAGCCATCCTAGGTAGCTCATCAAATAAATCCTCAACCCCTGGTTTATGCAATGTATTGGGGCTGCATGGAGAGATTAGATTTTTCGATCCAAGTTGTTTCTCTCTCCATTTATGGTAAGTATGGGGCTGTTGCTGATCTTGGGCTGAAATGTCATGACCTCCAAGAATGGCCCAAGTTATCCACCAAAAAAATCAACCATGAAATGCCTCCTCCAAGAACTCAAGTTCTCTAAATGGCTCCTCCCACATGAAGAAAAGAGATGTAGTGTGGAAATCATGGTTTGCCCATTATTTCTCCTGAAACATGAAACATGTACAGTAGGGAGAATCATACTCCCAATGGGCACCTCCAACTCTCGTGCCACTCTCCCAACAAAGCTTCCCATAAACATAAGAACTTTACCAATATAGGGAAGAAAAACCCAATGAAAACAAGTTGCCATATGACAACCGGGAAGTGGATCATAGTTCCACATATGGAACCAACGCAGTGCATCCCTGCCTGCCTCAAAACAAAGAATAACAAGTGTCTTCTCAGCCACTTTTTTGCTTCCACAATCATCCTACAAGATAGGATCATAAAAGTAAAATGTGGTGCCAATGGTGCACACCAAGAATCATGTGGCCTTCCCCACAAACCATCAATAGCATGGCCAAAATCAATGCTGAAAATGGCCTCAAGTACATCAAAATACAATATACAAGAATGGATAATCCTCCTTGGTACAACATGTTGCTCATATAAAGTAAAGAAGTACCAACCATAATGCAAAAATGTACCTTCTCTACTATGTACTTTGGTCATTGAGCTGAAATGGCTCAACTGAAAGCTCTCCCTCACTTTCAATGAGTAGGGAAGTGGTTGTGACAACCTCTCCATCACCATCTGGGCTATGCATCTCTCCATATGCTAATATATATCCTGCTGGATGACCTCCCAAGTGAACTCCACCAAGAATGAAATGCATCAAAGTGCATGGAAAGAAAGTCCACATGTGCTACATGTAGTAGCTTCCTCTTGAGCCCAGAAACTCTAGTCAAGAGAACTCTACCATAAGAATAGATGACCTCATAAAAAACCATGTATCTATCGTATCCCTCCAGGTCATCAAGAGTCACGCAGGCACCAAGATCCTTGGAGTAATCTACAAAAATTTGAGACCTCCAATATGGATCAACCCTCCTAAGAGACAACGCTGAAGATCTGAAATGTGAGGCTTCCCACATGCTGTTGTCTTCTCCTTTGACATCCCCCATGCCAAAGTCATCCTCCAAAGTGCTGCCATGCTCATCATGAAACTGCTCATGCTCAAGTAGACGTGGTGGCCTTTGGAAGTTGGCCTCCCATGAGAAGTAACTATCCAAAAAGAACCTCCTGATCTTGGCCAACGTAAGCATGAGTGGCCTCCATCTACTCCCATACATTGAAGATTCCTTCCACCAAGGAAGTACCCTATGTTTCTCAACATCCATGGAGCAGCTCCCTTGCACCATGGTGGTGCCATCCCCCAACACTGCAGAAACTTCTGTTAGCGCATAATATGTAGTGAGAGTGGGTAATGCTGAAAATGGGAGAATGTCTCCCTCCTCATTGAGTCTACCCTAGACTATCTGCATTGTAATAGACCCCTCCAAAGTATCCACTCCTCTAGGATCTAAGAGTGGTGCAACCCCATGTGAAGTATCTATCATTATCTCCTGATCTGGTGGTCTCCCTGGGGTAATTCCTCCATGCAGTGAGACATCAATGTCAAGAGTAGACTGCTCATATGGATGGACAACTTTGTCCAGGCCCTCTCTATGATAACCAGTCTGCCTCTTTTGTGCATCACCCTTCTGAAATAGATAGGGGTGTGTGCCCCTCAACATGTGATGCTGACCTTCCTCCCTACCTTCTCCTTCCATTTGCAAGGATTCAAAATCATGTTGTTCATTGATTGTGCCTTGACCTCCACATATGAAATCCTCAGGAACTTCTTGAAATGATACAAGAATTCCTCTTGTTGGAGCAAGTGCTCCATCTACCTCTGCATGAGGTGCTAGATATGCTCTAGATATGTCAGCATTGTTGCCCCCGACATTCTCTTCTACCTCAATATGAATAGGAGTCACTTTCTTAATAAGAGGATCCTCTTTTGAAAAAGGGATCTTCATGCCCTCTTGTCCAATAATAGGAGACAAAGATCTTGCCTCTAGAAAAGTATTCTGCAAGTTGTGAGCCTCTTCAACAGTTTTATGAAATGAAGTTGAGTTCGTAGGTCCTTTCAACCTTTGCAAAAGTTTGGTTTGTTTTGGTTTGTTTAACTCCATAAAAGGTGTTTCAGAATGCTTTCCATCAAACCTTTCCACTAGTCTCCTAATGAATTTTGCATGAGTAGATGTATGTGCATTTTTTAAAGAAAAGGACTAAAATATCCACCAATCATAGGCCTTACCTCCAAAATGCAGTGTTGCAACTTTGATGGCTTCATTATCTGAAACTTGGTGTTGCTGCAAATAGGTGTCTACCTCCTCCACCCAAGCCCTAGCTAAACATTGAGGTGAACCATCAAAATAAGATAGGAAGAATCTACCCACATCATGCTTCTTGCTCCTCTCCACCTTGATCTTGAAAAACTCTTAGAAGGTGATATGATCTCTAAACCTCTTCGTTTGAGATTCATATTCTTGCAGATAATCCCTAAGAGTCTCCTTCTTCATCATTTCTTCTTCTTTCATCTCCCTCATAGTAGATCTGGGCATATGACTGCGTTGTGAATCATAAGGTGTGGCTGCATGCTCACACTCGTCATGTGAAAATATAGAGTTTACTTTAGATCCAAACTCCTTTGGATATTCTCTCTCCCTTCTCATCTTCTTGAGATCTCCTTTAATGCTCTGCATAGTTTGAAAGAGAAGCTTTGAGAGCTCCTCCTCCTCTCTTCCTCCAAATAATGGAGTCTTCTTTTTGTGTTTTCTGTACGTCTCTTCTTCTTCTTATTCTTCTGATAGCATAATGGTTGAGATCCACAGGCTGAGCCAAGATTATGCTCTGATACCACTGTAATATGCCCAAAATGGGGAAGCAAAAATATATGAACATGAAACTGAAATTAGAAGTGTAAATCAACTCATTAAAATTGGAGACCAATATGGAGACATATCATCATGTATTATGTCAGAAAATCAATACAAAATAGTGAGGCATCACTCATATACAATGGGGAAACAAGCCTCCCATAAACAATCAATCCTGAATATGAAATGCTGCTACAATACAAAATGCCGGAAGACTACTACAGCGCAGTTATAAACAAACTGCTACAGAAAAATAATGTACAAAAGATGTAGGGCTATTATATGCCTCAAAAGATATGACAAATATAGATCTAGGCTTTATACAAACTCCGACAAAGAACCAGGAAAGGGTTTTCAGAAATACACCCTATACAAGATGGGATCTAAAGCCATAGGGCTGAAGATTCACTGCAAATTGAAGCACATGAGTGTAGAAGGCTGAAATATTATAGATCTGTTGTAGATAAGCTCAAAGGTATCCTCCAATGAAAGGATGAACCCTTCAATCCCAAGAAAACACTCCAAAGGAGCCACAAGAATCCTTACTGAAGATGCCCTCCAAAATAACGCAATTCCCAGCTGGAACAACTCGGGAAATGACGGGAAATAGTTAGCCTAGTGCCAAAGATCTGAAATATTTCCAAGAGCCCTCCAAACTGATCTCCCCAGAGAAGGAATCCTTCGTCCTATGAGAAACTAGCTCAGAAAGTGGGTTTCTCAACCCTCCATTGCAACACCCTGCAACACAGCACAATACCCTGTAGAAAATATGTTGATGAAGAAAGTTATAGCTTGGCCTGAAAACCTAAATGTGGAAAAAAAATATAATGCTATTCCAAGAGGCCTCTCAAGGAAAGAGGTGGGATCCCTACTCGGTAACACCCAGTGCTAAACATCACAACAATCTCAACTAAACAGCTGAAGAATGCAAGAAGTCTAAACAGACCATATACAAAATAATAATCCAAAACATAACCTCATATGGTTGCCATCCTCTTCCTTATATAGATTATGAGCTTCGTTGCCCTTGGCCCCACTCAACTAGGTCATTTCCTTCATGAAATCAGTCTCCCTCCAAAACTGCGTTATTCCTCAATTAATCTCCACTCCTCCATAACAACGTTGTTGACTTGGTAAAAGTTGACCGAATCAACATGATCCAACCCCTGTTCACACTTGGAGGAGCTTTATTTAGCTGTTGAAAAGGTATCCTTTCACACTTGGAGTGTTTTTTATTGCTTCTTAGGAGACTTGTGGGCCTCCCCACCCACTTATTCACCTACCTAGTGATAAAACAAACTATAATATTCCATTTATCTGAAGGCTAAATTTTTGGAATATTACAGTCCTCCCCTCCAAAATGTTGCTTGTCCTCAAGCAACTGTATAGGGAGAGAAAAAATTCCTCCCCGCCTCCTCTTATGGCCTCCTCATCAATATTCCCTATTAGCAACCTATAAATATAGGATTCATAATTTTGACTTGACTGATGGTAATCTTGTAATATGTACATAATTTTCCTTCTGCAAGTTGTATTCCCATATTTTGTAAAAAAAAAAGAAAAAATAAAAAAATCAAAAAGAGGGTAAAAAGTCCTAAAAGAACAATCAAAGGACTTAGAAAAAATAATAAACCCCAAAAGAAAAAAAATGAATAAAACATGAAAGTGTGCAAGTATAAGTGCCACTACTTTTTGAAGTTGATTATGGCAGAGTGTCAATAAATGCCATAATTTGTGATGAGTTGAAAAATTTAATCTTGACTTATCACCTTTCAATTTCAAATGTTGTAGATAGAGAATAATGAATTGTCATACAGTTTAACCATGACAAATTCCATGGGTAGGTAGAAGAAAGTGAGAAGCATCATTGTAAATATTATTCACCAAGGCTACAAATAACTAACTTCCCTTCCCCATAGCCATTTATCATTCTAAACTATCAGTCAAAAAGGCTCAAGGCATTTCCTTGACTTTTGTTGGGACCGGACCCAAGGCTCTGTGGATGATTAGTTGAAAATGTTAAATGTCTATATTAATCCCTAAAATCACATCATTTTCCATTCATGCATTCATTTCCCTAAAAATCATAAGTAAAAACCTCATTTTTACTTAAAATATATTCTAATCCTCATTTTATTAACTTCCCACATCATTTGAAAGCATAAAACCCTCAAAATCACATTTTATCCTAAGTTGAAGTGATGAAATTATTATAATGCAAATTTGCCTTTAAAGTTCACTTTTCTTAGTTATATTTATGTATTTTGAGTTTCCACTATCCCCTTTTTCATATTAATTTTAACTTATTTATTAATTCCCTAGAAAATAACCCTCTCCTATTAATATAATTCCCTTTATTAAATAGCCCCCAAAACCCATTAATATAACTTTAGCCAAAGTTATTTATCTCCACATGTTTAAATAAAAACCCACATTATACCCCCTTTGGCTAAAAATAACCTTATGTAAATATCCCACCCTCTATGGTAATTAAATCAACTTGATTTAGTTAACTATATAATAAAAATATATCAAAAACAATTAAACATGTTTATATGTGTTTAAAACAAAAAATATAAAACCCGAAGTTTAATTTAAACTAAACTTCATAATAAACCTATTCCCTTGTTTATATTCCCTTCTCGATTATCTAACCCAAGGTTAAAACCTTAACCTTTTCTACTTCCCCGATATATATCCCATTACTGCAGTCTTTAACCTTGGGTAAAGTCCTTTTTCACCCCTCCCGACCACTTTAATCCATGTATAAAATCCGTTTATACATTAAACTTAACAAATCCCTCAGCACCATTGGATTCAATATTGACCATTCGATATTCTCATCCCATTTGATCCGACAATTCTTATTGAACGCAAAGAACAGACTTCAGCCCCTTATCTTTCACGTCGCGTTGATTATAAACCATCCGATATCCAAGCATCCCTAATCTAACGGTCAGAAACAAATCCGATAAATCATTCCTTACCCCCACCATTTCCTATCGGATGAAATTTAAACTGTTGATCTCCCCTTGTCAGATCTACAGCCATAATTCAAAGCCCCAGCCCCACTGCATTTACCCCGCAGCTTTCGAAAAAATCCCGACCGTTCGCTCCACTCTGCCAGATCCGACGGCGCACATCTCATTTCACATTTTCAAAGTGATCGACCAAAGTTCCAAAAATATTTTGCGAAAAAATTTGTTTTGAGAAACCGCCATCCGCTACGTGTTCGAAATGTATTGGATCACATCGCTTAAGCCAAAAACCACTTACTGCTAAAAAATAATGCGAAAACCATTTCTGGTTTCTCCTTCAAGCGCACAAACCACTCCTGCCATTAAGCCTGCAATTAATATGATTTATCATGATTTGACTTAAGGCTTGGCCTTAGTTTTTTCACTATTTTCATAAACATTTCGCACATTAACCTTTGAAACCACTGAGAACCCTTTGCAGAGCCTCCCGATGCCATTTTTGAGTAACCTCTGAACCTGTAAATCATTTTTACTCTGAAAATTTGTTCCCGAGAATGTCCACAACCTCTGCCAGCGAAATTCAACAGAATTGAAGATTGTTGCAGACCAGTAACTCTTTGCGACCGCAAATAATACCTTTCGCAGGTATTCTTCGCCATTACAACCTGTAAAAATCCTCAAATTCCAAGGAAATTAAGCTAATTGAACTACCTTTTACTAAAGAAAGTTGAATCACCCCTTCTGAGAAAGTCTAAAAACCTTCAAAATACAGGGGAAACCCTGTCAAAATTTCTCCAGAATCCACTGTTTCCATTTTTAATGTTTTAATTTGTTCCAAGATCATTTTCACTATTGAATTTGATCTAGAAGACCTTCTGCACTGTACAAAGCCTCTTTTTCCTCATAAACCCTCGCCCAGATTTTGAATTCTTCCCAAATATGCTTAATTGACCTTTTGTTTCTCAAGAGAACTTAGAAAACTATATAATCTTGCTCTGTTCATTTAAAATGACCAAGAAACAGGTCACCCCTAAAACTAGAGGTCCTAAATCTCAGAATCCTGCCTTCAACAAGCCTCCAAATCCTAAACCTCCAAAAATTGATAAACCTACTCTTGTCTTAACTGCTGATTCTACTGAAATTGTTAGACCTTTACAGCCTTTTGTCACCACTAAAGAAAGCAATCCTTTGATTGACTTAGATTATATAATTGCTGATGCCACTCTGGAATTTGATCTTCTAGAAGTGCATAACTGGTGTCAAGAGAAATTTGAAAAGAAAGAGGCCAATGACATACCTGTATGGGAGTCCCATTTGCCCAAGTATGTGGTTCACATCACTCATCCTGCTAAGGATTTCATCAGGTTGTGTCAGATGCATTATATTCCTGATCAAAGGTGTATGGTTAATAAAAATAGTGAGGTCTTATTTTACATAACCGCTGAATCAATTAATAACATGCTCCAGCTAAACCATGACCCACAAGTAGTGTCATTATCAATTGAAGACCTGAGCCAGATGTATTTGGACCTATATTTCCCTAGGAAGTTTGAAATCCTTCAAATATTCATGCCCAATCATGTCAATCTTCCCAAGGTGAATCCTCCTTATGATACCTTTGATTTTCCTGAAGGCTCCAGACATGTCATTTCCATGCTATCATTTATTTTAGGTTATGTCAATGATGAATTCACAGATGTCTCCATCTTAGGCTTCCTCTCCACTTTGTCTCCTAGACAACAACCAGAGTTGGTCTTTTATTTTGCTAAATTTATTGATGACAATATTCATTATCAGCTGATAAAATTTCCTGATGAAGGAGTGTTCAGATATACCTCATATTTGTTACATCTCTTCTTGTTCTTTCAAGTAGATAATTTTCCCTTTGCAGTACAGAAGATGGATATGGAGGGAAAACCACTTTCAGTAATATTTTGGACCTCTCTTCTTAGAAAAAACAACAGTGAGTACAATTACAATGATTTCAATGACTTATTTATTAGACCAGCCATCAGTTTGTTAGATAAAGCAGAACCACCAAGAATAAATGAAGATATCAAAAGGATTTTACAGTTGTCTGAAAATTTTAAAGTGGGTGATTGGTATTTATACAAAAATCACACTGAGATTAGAATATATGGTGCAATCTTGGCCCCATACAAATTTCCAAAGTTTCTGACCACCAGGATCTTTGCTCTGGAGTACATAAGGCAGATTTTGAATGCTGATGCAGTAAATTTCATAGCATCTAAAAATAAGGCACAATTTAAATTAAAAAGTCAAATTGGCTCTTTCATTGTAAACAACAGAGATGCCTTGAAGGAATCAAGCAACAAACTATCAGCATTAAAGTTTCAGCAAAGTTTTTACTAGAGCTATGACCCTCATGGTATTCTAAATAATCTCAGGGTCCAATGTAAATTTCCCCCATTCCTCCATGAATCAAAGCCAATAATTGAAAAATGTGCCAATCAATTAGAATGGGAACCAAATACTTTGATTGATGATGATGCACAAGGAATGCAGAATGTTGATACATAGGAAACACAGGTGAATAATGTACAGGTGGTTACAGTGAACCAATCAATAGAAAAATCCAACAAAAGACCAAGGAAGGAAGAAGGATATTTGGCCAAAACAATCATTGAAAACAAATTCAAGACAATATACAGTAAAAAGGCCAAAATGACTACTTTAAAAAAAGAAGGAGTCATTGATGTAGATGATACTAATGAGCAACAGACAGATGATGAAGCCACCATAATTGTTAATGAAACTCTCAGAGAAATTCAAAATGAACAGGTACAAGCACAGGGTAAAGGCAAAGAGATGGTTGAAATGGAAATGGATACAGAAGCTCCCTCTTCTTCTTCTAAAAAAAACTGAAGAAACTGATTCTGATATTTAGAAGAGGTTCAAGCTAATCAGAGAGAAAAATGAAGAAATAAAAAATGAAGTTTATTCTAAACTTCTCAAGAAAAAACTAGGAGATAAGGACATATTAGTAACTGCATTTGATTACTCAACCAACCAAATGATCATGTCTTTTCTCCAACCAATGGTAGCACATCCAAAATCAGCTTTAGACTACAAAAAAACTAAATTTGCAGTAAATGTTGATACTATTCATGAGCTAGATCAGATAGAATTTCACAGGAGTGCATCAGAAATGTTATATTCAAAAGTTGTAAGCAAAACAATGAGTGCCACTATGCTCCAAAAGACTGTATCCAACTTGAAAACTCAAATGAAGTTGGATAAAGCATCTTTACATGCCAAGGATTTGATAATAAAATCCTTAGAAGATTTGGTAATTGAGTGTGGAGCAGATCCTTCTAATACTGAAGCTGCTAAGAAGTTAATAAGACAAAAGAATGATGATATTACAGCCTTAAGAAAGCAGCTCAAATTACCACAGAGTGAGCACCCTCAAACAAAAGAAGTTCTTTAGGAAAAGACAGAGAAAGAGGAAAATATGCAACTTGTTTTGAAAATGACAACCCAGATAAAAAATATGGAAACTCAGATAGAAGCTCTTATGCAAGAAAATTAAAATTTGAAGAAAACTCAGCAAGTTTCCATTCCTACAGTTATTCCAACTGTAAGTACAGTTGTTCCCTCAACATTGGCAGAACATTTGGCACCGAAAGGAGTATTGGAAACTGCAGTGTCAATTACTTCTAAAGACATCTCTGCCACTTCTTCATCAACATCACAGGTAAATACAATAGGAGAAACAACTGCCATAGTCAAAGCTATGGAAGATATGTCCATTAAAGATAAAGAGATAATCAGTTTAAAAGGCACCATCAGAAATCTGGAAACATCCAACAGAGATGCCTTAATCACTTCAAAAGGACATGAACAGAGGGCCAACAGATATTAGGAACAAGTTAATATTCTTCAACAGCAGGTAATTATCACTGAGCAGGTATCCTACATTAAGAATTATCTGTTGAATAACATCATTCAGGGCATACATTTGCAATGGCCCTCAATCCAGATAATTTATGAACAAAAAGAGTTACTTAAAGGAGCACAGATAGAAATACAGAAGACCAAAGAAGAACTGGCTGATAAGCCTGCTCAAGCCTTGAGGCTTATCACATTTTTGAATAGTAAACACAAAGAGGAACTTGAAGAGTTAAAAATTCAGGACAGAACTAAAAGTATACTCCAAATAAAAAAGGTCCTGAATAAAAGAAACATGATGAATAATTTGGAGGACAGGTGTAAAGATATGAACTTGGCTATCACCAGATTTGAGGCCAAATACACAGTACTATCACAAGCAGGTTTACCATATATTCATGCATTGAATGAGAATTTAATGCCACAAAAATACTATGAAAACAAAATCAGGGCACATGCCAAAGAGTAGATCAATAAACCTTTACCTCAAGGGTCCCCTACTGGTAAAGTCATTTTGGAATATTTTGAAAACTTATTCTTTTTGCAAAATGAGATCAAGCATATTTTTGTGGTTATGCCCAATTTTTCAAAATATACAGATGCAGATGAAAGTTACAGAAAGCTAAAGAAAATGAAAATTCCCAGAGCAGAGCAATGGCAAGAATTCACTGATTTACTATGAAAGTTTGCAGTTAAAATACATCAGGATGAAAATCAGTGGTTAAAGTGTATCAGTGGTAAAAGAGTATCAGTAAAACAAATATTGCAGTTGGTTATTTTTCAATTATAGCAGTAAAACAATGAGAAAACGGAGTTAAAGAGTATTAGAGCAGAATGTAAAAGAGGAAAAGTGCACTACAAGTCATCTTCCACAAGATAATGCCCCAAGTGCCAACAATACTTCCAGCTAAACAAAAAATCAGTTTAAGTAGATAAATTGTTCTATTTTTCTTGTAAAAGAGGACATCTTGCCCATCTGTTTTGCAGCTGTCCCTCTTCTTATGTAATAATTCCTATTTTTTCTTGAGATATTCTCTCAAAATTTTGAGATATATTGTAAGCAATTTATTTGTATAAATACTTCATATTTCAAAGTATTTAGTGTGGAATAAATTTATCAAGACTACTATAGACCTTTTTGTTGAAAACATTGGGATTTTATGTGAGTTAATTTGAAGCAACGGGCTGGAAACTGAAGCAAATATACATCATAACTAATGATCCTCATGCTAATTAGACTAGTATTGTATGTTCCAGTTTTCATTGTTTATTTCTTTAAGTTTCATTCATAAATCTTGTGTTATTTTCCATCTTAAATGAATAACTAGGAAAGGTATTACAGAATCAGTGTAAAAAGCTCTATGTTCTTACTAGTTTTCATGTTTATGTTTTCTGCTGATTTCCAGAATTTAGAACTCTTAATTGCTCTTTAGTCTCGTTTGACCTCAATTTCCCTCTTCCTTTTCATTGATCTAAGGATTCTTAACTGCCCTTAGTCCAGATCATACCACTTCATCAAAATAGCCTTTTTAAACCCTCTGAATATCATATATCTTGCCCTTAGTATATTTTTTCTTTTGACCTTGATTTTCTAGTGTTGTTTGCTATAAATTTGACCCCATTGCCCAATGGTTAGGTAGATATTTCTATGGTTTCCCTTGTAGTCCTTTATTCCTAACAACATTCAAAAAATCAAACTAAATTGTCCACTCATAGCTAGCCTAAAATCCATTACAAAACAAAGCTAAATCTTAAGGAGAGATCCCTCTCCAAAACTCAGGAAGGCTAGATCCTGAATTCTAAAAGAGGTTCTTGGTTACCCCTGGTTTTATTTAACTATAAACCAAAATCCCACGACCTAAGAATTACTAGGGTGATAACAGTCCCCACCACTGCTCAAGATAATCTGCAATAAATCTGCCCTCCAACAGTTCCTCCCAAGTATGCAAAACTCAATGGTTCACATCATGAAAAGGTGGAAGGTGTAATTCAAAACCTTCTTGCTGTCCAATGGCCTCCTCAAGGTAGGAGTGACGAAAAACATGGGGAACCTCATTCCCAATGAGAGACTCCCATACCCATGCTATCTTCCAAATGGAATGAGCCATCCTAGGTAGCTCATCAAAGAAATCCTCAACCCCTGGTTTATGCAATGTATTGGGGCTGTATGGAGAGATTATATTTTTCCATCCAAGTTGTTTCTCTCTCCATTTATGGTAAGTATGAGGTTGTTGCTGATCTTGGGCTGAAATGTCATGGCCTCCAAGAATGGCCCAAGTTACCCCACAGAACAAATCAGCCATGAAGTGCCTCCTCCAAGAACTCAAGTTCTCCAAATGGCTCCTCCCACATGAAGAAAAGAGATGTAGTGTGGCAATCATGGTTTGCCCATTATTTCTCCTAAAACATGAAACATGTAAAGTAGGGAGAATCATACTGCCAATGGGCACCTCCAACTCTTGTGCCACTCTCCCAACAAAGCTTCCCATAAACATAAGAACCTTACCAATATAGGGAAGAAAAACCAAATGAAAAAAAGTTTCCATATGACAACCGGGAGGTGGATCATAGTTCCACATATGGAACTAGTGCAGTGCATCCCATGCCTGCCTCAAAACAAAGAATAACAAGTTTCTTTTCAGCCACTTGTTTGCTTCCACAATCATCCTACAAGATAGGATCATAAAAGTAAAATGTGGTGCCAATGGTGCACACCAAGAATCATGTGGCCTCCCCCACAAACCACCAATAGCATGGCCAACATCAGTGCTGTAAATGGCATCAAGTACATCAAAATACAATATACAAAAATGGATAATCCTCCTTGGTACAACATGTTGCTCATATAAAGTAAAGAATTACCAATCATAATGCAAAAATGTACCTTCTCTACTATGTACTTTGGTCATCGAGCTGAAATGGCTCAACTGAAAGCTCTCCCTCACTTTCAATGAGTAGGGAAGTGGTTGTGAAAACCTTTCCATCACCATCTGGGCTATGCATCTCTCTGTATGCTAATATATATTTTGTTGGATGACCTCCCAAGTGAACTCCACCAAAGAATGAAATGCATCAAAGTGCATGGAAAGAAAGTCCACATGTGCTGCATGTAGTAGCTTCCTCTTGAGCCCAGAAACTCTAGTTAAGAGAACTCTGCCATAAGAATAGATGACCTCATCAAACACCATGTATCTATCATCTCCCTCTAGGTCACCAAGAGTCATGCAGACACCAAGATCCTTGGATTAATCTACAAAAAGTTGAGACCTCCAATATGGATCAACCCTCCTAAGAGACAGCGCTGAAGATCTGAAATGTGAAGCTTCCCACATGATGTTGTCTTCTTCTTTGACATTCCCCTTGCCAAATTCATCCTCCAAAGTGCTTCCATGCTCATCATGAAACTGCTCATGCTCAAGTAGAAGTGGTAGCCTTTGGAAGTTGGCCTCCCATGAGAAGCAACCATCCAAAAAGAACCTCCTGATCTTGGCCAATGTAAGAATGAGTGGCATCCATCTACTCCCATACATGGAGGATGCCTTCCACCAAGGAAGTACCTTATGTTTCTCAACATCCATGGAGCAACTCCTTGTACTAAAGGAAGATCTCAACACCGTGAACAGTTTACTTCTCTGCTGGGCCGCATTCTCTTCTTTGAGAGTGGGTAATGCTGGAAAATAAGAGAATGTATCCCTCCTCCCCTGAGTCTACCTCAGACTCTCCGTGCTGTAACAGAGCCCTCCAAATTATCCACTCCTTCGAGATCTAAGAGTGGTGAAACCCCATGTGAAGCATCTCTCATTATCTCCTGATCTGGTGGTCTCCCTGGAGGAATGCCTCCATGAAGTGAGACATCAATGTCAAGAGTAGACTGCTCATATGGATGGACAACTTTGTACAGGCCCTCACTTCGCAAATCAGTATACCTCTTTTGTGCATCACCCTTCTAAAATAGATAGGGGTGTGTGCCCCTCATTATGTGATGCTGGCCTTCCTCCCTACCTTCTCCTTCCATCTGCAAGGTTTCACAATCATGCTGTTCATTGATTGTGCCTTGACATCCACATATGAAATCCTCAGGAACTTCTTGCAATGATACAAGAATTCCTCTTGTTGGAGCAAGTGCTCCATCTTCCTCTACATGAGGTACTAGATATGCTCTAGATATGTCAGCGTTGTTGCCCCCGACCTTCTCTTATGCCTCAATATGAATAGGAGTCACTTTCTCAATAAGAGGATCCTCTTTTGAAAAAGGGATCTTCATGCCCTCTTGTCCAATAATAGGAGACAAAGATCTTGCCTCTAGCAAAGTATTCTGCAAGATGTGAGCCTCTTCAACAGTTTTCTGAAATGGAGTTGAGTTCGTAGGTCCTTTCAACCTTTGCAAAATTTTGGTTTGTTTTGGTTTGTTTAACTCCATAAAAGGTGTTTCAGAATGCTTTCCATAAAACCTTTCCACTAGTCTCCTAATGAATTTTTCATAAGTAGATGTATGTGAATTTTTTAAAGAAAAGGACTCAAATATCCACCAAGTATAGGCCTTACCTCTAAAATGCAGCGTTGCAACTTTGATGGTTTCATTCTCTGAAACTTGGTGTTGCTGCAAATAGGTGTCTACCTCCTCCACCCAAGCCCTAGCTGAACATTAAGGTGAACCATCAAAAGTAGATAGGAAGAATCTACCCACATCATGCTTCTTGCTCCTCTCCACCTTGATCTTGAAAAACTCTTGGAAGGTGATATGATCTCTAAACCTCTTAGTTTGAGATTCTTATTCTTGTAGATAATCCCTAAGAGTCTCCTTCTTAGGCATTTCTTCTTCTTTCATCTCCCTTATAGTAGATCTAGGCATATGACTGCGTTGTGAATCATAGGGTGTGGTTGCATGCTCACACTCGTCATGTGAAAATCTAGAGTTTTCTTTAGATCCAAACTCCTTTGGAGATTCTCTCTCCCTTCTCATCTTCTTGAGATCTCTTTTAATGCTCTGCATAGTTTGAAAGAGAAGCTTTGAGAGCTCCTCCTCCTCTCTTCCTCCAAATAATGGATTCTTATTTTGTATTTTATGTACATCTCTTCTTCTTCTTATTCTTCTGATAGAATAATGGTTGAGATCCATAGGCTAAGACAAGATTATGCTCTAATACCACTGTAATAACCCCAAAATGGGGAAGCAACAATATATGAACACAAAACTGGAAATAGCCGTGTAAATCAACTCATTAACATTGGAGACCAATATGGAGACATATCATCATGTATTATATCATAAAATCAATACAAAATAGTGAGGCATCACTCATATACAATGGGGAAACAAGCCTCCCATAAACAATCACTCCTGAATTTGAACTGCTGCTATAATACAAAATGCCGGAAGATTGCTACAATGCAGTTATAAACACACTGCTACAGAAAAGTAATGTACAAAAGATGTAGGGCTATTATATTCCTCAAAAGATATGACAAATACAGATCTAGGCTTTATACAAACTCATACAAAGAACCTGGAAAGGGTTTTCAGAAATACACCCTATACAAGATGGGATCTAAAGCATTAGGGCTGAATATTCACTGCAAACTAAAGCACATGAGTGTAGAAGGCTGAAATATTGTAGATTTTATGTAGATCCCATCAAAGGTCTCCTCCAATGAAAGGCTGAAGCCTTCAATCCCAAGGAAAAACTCCAAAGGAGCCACAAGATCCCTCACTGAAGTTTCCCTCCAAAATAACACAATTCCCAGCTGGAACAACGTTGGAAATGATGGGAAATAGTTGGCCTAGTGCCAAATATCTGAAATATGTCCAATAACCCTCCAAAATGATCTCCCAAGAGAAGGAATCCTTCCTCCTATGAGAAACTAGCTCAGAAAGTGGGTTTCTCAACCCTCCACTGCAACACCCTGCAACGCAGCACAATACCTTGCAGAAACTACGCTGATGAAGAAAGTTGTAGCTTGGCCTGAAAACCTGAATGTGGAAATGAATACAATGCTCTTCCAAGAGGCCTCTCAAGGAAAGAGGTGGGATTCCCGCTTGGGAACACCCGGTGCTAAATAGCACAGCAATCTCAACTAAACAGTTGAAGAATGCAAGAAGTCTAAACAGACCATCTACAAAATAATAATCCAAAACATAACCTCATATGGCTGCCATCCTCTTCCTTATATAGATTATGAGCTTCGTTGCTCTTCACCCCACTCAATTAGGTCATTTACTTCATGAAATCAGTCTCCCTCCAAAACTGCGTTATTCCTCAATTAATCTCCACTCCTCCATAACAGCGCTGTTGACTTGGTCAAATTTGACTGAATCAACATGATCCAACCCTTGTTCACACTTGGAGGAGCTTTATTTAGCTGCTGAAAAGGTCTCCTTTCACACTTGAAGTGTTTTTATTGTAGCGTAAGAGACTTATGGGCCTCCCCACCCACTTATTCACCTACCTAGTGATAAAACAAACTATAATATTCTATTTAGGTGAAGGCTAAATTTTTGGAATATTACATTTTGCTATAATTTTCCCTTAGTTAAGTTCGAAGAAAAATTGTAATTTCATCTCATGGCAACTTGTATTAGTTAATTGAGTTGGGAATACTTGGTTAACTTAGGATATTCGAGTTGAGGGTCCGATAGGAGGCATGTAGATTTCTCCCATGATTTTAGGGGGTCCAGTTATAGCTATTTGTGAGTTGTAATTAGTTAACTCAATTAATTGAGTTAAAATCTGTTTAACTAGTTATAATTGAGAGATGAGCTAGTGAGAGGTATATTTAAATAAATATGGTTTAATTAAAAATTAGTGATCAATAATTTAACTGATAATTTGATATAAAAATTTGTTTCATGTCAGTTCTAAGGAAGACCCAGTTGAGATTGAGGTTAAAGGGAAGAGATCTATCAGTTGTATAATTATAAAAATGTATAGGTCATGCATGAGTTCATCGAGAAGGCTCTAAAGGATTGCGAAATCATTAATTGGGATTTTCATAATTAATAAGGGCTTAATTAGCCTAGGAATGTTTAAGGAAGGCATGTTGAGCCTAGGCAAGAAAAATGTTAAATATTGGACCAAACTTGCTTAGATCGCAAACCAAATTCGAGCGAGATCAGAGTGAGATAATCAACATAGTGCAGAGGTTTCTCAATGTGAGTAATAACATTGTATTGTTTCATGATCTTGAATTTATGAAATATACAGATAGTGGGGTTTCGAGAAGTTTCTTTCCCCAGATACATCTTTTATTTTCTAATTGATTATTTCTTTCTCTTACTTGTTATGTGATTGTGCGATTGTGTTTTGTTTCCATAAATTGTATAAGGGTTCAATATTTTGTTTAGTACATTACAAGATCAAATTAAATCCATTGGTTATATTTTCTACATGGTATTAGAGCGCCAGGAATCACAATAGAAGAGAAGAGCAATTTTTTTTTTAACAAGTTCAAATTTGAAGTGTTATTCTTCAAGACCCAGCTGTAGATCAAGATGTCTTTCAATGGCTTGAGACTCGAATATGATCTTGAGGGAAATTCAAATTACGTAGTATGGAAGGACAAGATGGAGGCAGTTCTTGAGGACAACAGACTGAAGGAATTCATAGACAGTGATATTCTCGAGCCCGCAACAACAGATGCTCAACTTCTTGATACATGGAAGAAGAAGGTAGAAAAGGCGAGAAGGATCTTATTAGAGGGAATTTGAGATAATATTGTCTCGAGTCTCCATGGGAAGGAGAATCCATATGTTATGTGGAAGGAATTGATAGATCTGTTTCAAAATAACAATGACCACGTGAATTTGGCACTGAAATACAAGCTCCAAAATATCAAGATAAAAGAGGGCGAGACGATACCAAAATACTTGACGAAGTTCACACAATGTCGAGATGAGATTGGAAGTGTTGGTGTGATAGTAGCCCAGGATGATTTGGTGAGCCTAACTCTTCTAGGCCTTCCCAAGAGATGGCATAGTTACCAGGAATCTGTGAATGGGAGGGAGAAGCTACCAGACTGGGAGCATTTGTGGTCTGACTTGGTAATAGAAGAGATAAGGCAGAGCACCAGATACAGGACCTTCGACATAGACAAATACAAATAATTTGTATAGGTCGGAGAAGGAAAAAAATACAAGGGAAAGAGGGCAAGAGGGAAAAAGAGACTTGTCCAAGGTCAATTGATTTTACTGTCATGAGCATGGGCACTATGCCTCAAAATTTCCACACAAGGAAAGAAATAAGGAGCTTGCAGTTGTAGCAGCAAGTGAAGCGTTAGCTTCATAGTCCAAGCTTGAATTTAATTTCATTGCATGCATGACCAACATTGTAATGGGATGCATGTGGTATCTAGAAAGCGGTGCCTCGTTCCATATGACGGGGTATAAATATCTCTTTAGTGACTCGGAGGAGAATGAAATCCAACAAAACATAGAGTTTGGGGATGAAAAGAGGCATAGCGCAACCGACCTAGGTACAATTACCTTTCAGAGGGAGTCTATCTGATCTGAAAATGGGTTGTATAACTTTTTATGTATTTCAAGAACCTCCCACTCATCTAAACAAATAAAAGATCTAGCTTGTACTTGACGTTTTGCGGAATTATCACTTGGAAGTGGTGTATGATTTCTAACTATTTAAGTGTCTTAAGTTCATTTTTTCTTTTTGAAATTTAACATGTATAACAACAATAAAATATCCACACACAACAACAAAATTTATCTAGGAGTTCACCCGAATATCGTGGGCTATGTCTCCTTTGAGCTTTGTCATCTTGACTCAGCTCTTTGGGATTATGGTAAAGTTTTCTTTTACAAGTTCCACACTTAACTCCAATGGATACTGAACTTATCCAAAGGGCTTATAATACCATCTATATCCCTGTCATGGCTGTCATCACTCTGCAAATAGCTTTAGGCTCCCTTAGACTCGATTCCTTCTATCGGTGCACTGAGCTACACTGAGCTTCTCCTTGGCACTAAATACTTCAGAATTATATTTATGTCCTTGAAACCACACCTAGTGTCTCCATCACACATCAGCCACCAAATATCGACTGATAATTTTCTCAAAACGAGCACTGCATCCCCAAACTAGGCCTTCCTCCACGGTTTGTCTAGGGCTGCCCAAAACTCCCCTTCAGCTTCTTGAGTTCTAGAAGTCATCAAAATGTTCTGAAATCACTTTCATTGGTTTCAAAATTTCTGAAATAGTCAATATAGACTATTCATTTGCAGAAAATGGCCTCCTACTGCTCCAGTTTCACCTCCAACACCTGTTGGCACCCCTGGCACTAGGGTCACTAAAAAATTATCTGATAGGTTCTCGACCTCTAGAAGCCATCAAAACCTTATGAAAACTCTTCCATTAGATTCAAAATTCTGATTAAAGTTATAAATGACTATTGGTTCACTACATAAGACCTCTTGCTCCCCTGGCTAGGCGCTGAACTGCTGCTGGCAAAAGCTGGCACTAATGGCCCCTAGAACTTCACTGAAGATTTTCGGCTTTCTAAAGTTCTCTATAGGCTCTGAAAACCATCTCATCAGATTCATAACATCTGAAATATCCACATTTGACTATTGGATCTCTGAATAAGGCCTCTAGCTCCCCTGTCTAGGCCTCAAATTGTTGTTGCCTCCTGGTGACCCTAGTGGCCCCTTGAACTTCATTGAAGAAAAAGCCTTCTTAGAAGCTCTCTGATGGTTTTGAAACCTACTCCATTGAGTTTGGAATGTTGGAGATAGTCTAAATTGACTATTTCCACTCCAAAATTGGGTGAATCTAGCTCCAGATAGAGCCAAAACCAATTTTGCCGAGTGTCCCCTACATCAACTCCACTAAAACTAGAGCACTTGAGTTAAATGAAGTTAAAATCGAATTTCTGCCACTTTAGGCGTGCTCCTCCAAATTTCCGCCCACTCTAATAATCACATTTAATGTTTAAGGGGAGGGGGTGGCCATATGCCAACCCCCACAACCCTGTGCTTAGAGTAAATGTCGGAACTACCGAATGTTATGAATCTAATTCATAACTTAAGTATTAAATATAGTCATTAATAGAATAAAATAGAATAAATGTAATTACTAAATAATCAGTTAGGATTATGTTAAGTAGTCATTAGTTAACTGAAAATGCATGTCTAAAAGACATGCCTGTTCATGAAAAGGTACCTGCATAGGTATAAAAGCGGGACCTCATTGTAATCATTCAATCATGTCTTATATCATATTAATAAAATAATAATTATTATAAATACCTTGTGTATTTTTATAATTAAAGCTATTTTTGCTATTAAGCCTACAAATCTACAATCTTGCTGCTACAGTAATCAAATCTACGAATTCCGCTGCTACAGTGGTATCAGAGCCATATCAGAGCTATATTGAGGACAAGTTGAAGCAATGGCACACAACATCGTTCTACAAGCCTATGAACGTAGTTTACAAGCCTATGGACATAAACTACCACACTATGTGTCATTACGTGAAGATCCCAAAATAATTGAGCAGATTAGGAAAGTTCAACAAAATCTTCAGCAATTAGAAAATTCTTGGGCAAAAGTCACAAACGGTTGTAAAAAAATTTCTGCAAATCTTAAAAAAATTTCTCGTAATAGAGAAGAAAATCATGACAAACAAGAAGATGAAAAATGTTGTAATAATGAGAAGGTAGTTAGTTATGATAAAGGGAAATCAAATAAAACATCCATGGAAAATTCAACCAAATATATTCCCCCACCAATGCGTAATAAAAGTAAAAAGGAAGAGAATTGTTGGAAGTGTGGAGACAAATTTTTAGCAAGACATAAATGTGCTTTTTATACAAGAAATATCATTGCCAGCAATAAAAAAACACAAAAAGATGATGTTGATGCAGATAAAGATAAATTGGAAGAAGGCTATGTCGACAATCAAGAGAAAAATTACAATATAGATTATAACGGTCATGTACGATACAGTTTAGAAAATGTTGCAACAATTGATATTGGAAATCTAGGGCTTCCCCACGTTGATGAAGAGAAGAATTGCAATACATATTACAAAGGTCGTGTTGGATGCAATTCAAATAATGTTGCAACAGTTGTTATTGAAAATTTGGGTATTTCCCACATCGATGAAGGGAAGAATGGCAATATTGATTATGAGAGTTATGTAGGGTGCAGTTCAGATAATGCTGAAACAGTTAATGTTCCTGAAGGCGGTTATGGAACTGGAGCATCCAACATTCGTCCACTTCCAAGAACCGTTAGTGATACCGATAAAGTAAACATTGACAGTACCCACGGCTCCTTGGATTCCAACTTCGCTCCTCCTCCTCCTGGGTCATCTTCCATGTATTTGATGCCTCAAAATCATGAATTCGAGAAAGCCAGAGGGCTTCAGAAAGTAGCAAAGATGGCCCACCTCAGTATGAAACATGCGCCAGACCCCAACTCCAGTGGATGGATTCCGCCAATACTCTCGAATTATATGTTAGACTGGGGATTAAATCTGAACCACAGAACAACCACTGGCACTGGGCGGTGTCAATCATGCCAGATACTGCGCAGGATTATTCATACAAATGGTGTGGAAGATTCAAAGTTAGAAATTCATGGAGTCAAGGGTAAACCCGCACATGCTGTTACCAAATGCCGGCTCTGTGTTGATGATGGGAGACAAGGTAGCCTGCCCTATGAAATAATTGACTTTCCAAAACAAAATGCAGAACATGCGAAACTGTTTATAACAATCTATAAAGATTTGCGCAGAAACAAAGGTTATCTGCTTCGTTACGGTGCCCGCAAGAAGGTAAAAAAACTAAGAGTCTGCACCCGCAGTAACCGTCTCAAGACAGGGGCGTCGTCTTCCTCTTATATTCCCAAAAATGAATACGTTGCTCAGAGGCATAGAATGTCAACAATACAAATGTTAGAGGTAGAAAAATATTTATGTGTAACAGAAGTCTCCGCCGTGAGATTCCTAAGGCATGCCAACATCGTTCTGCGTTTCGTGTCGGAGTCCCCGCGCTGGTACCTGGTGAAGGGCAGACTGGAAGAGGCCATGGAGGTCATGAGATTGAGCTTGAATGTTGTAAATATGAGTGCCAATTTATATGTGAGCATTTTCCTCAACGGAATCGCAGAAATGATAGCAATTGTCCACACGGCGTTCACGTTAGACAAATTCGGAAGGCGGGCGACGCTCATCTTCACCATGCTGCTGAGTGGAGTTTCTTGTCTGTTGGGAAGCCTGGCGTTGGCGCTCCTCCACGTTCACGGTTCGAATTTGTCAGAAACAAAATCCCACTCAAGCGAAAACAGTGAAGTATTGAACCCTACAGTATTTATAATGTTCGACTGCGTTGACCTAGTGCAGCGTTCCGGAAACTTCTGCAAAATCGTCATTCGAAGGGATAAGGCCAAAGCAATCATAACCAGTCACGAGTGCGAACCTCGTCAGGTAATCATCTGGCTGCCGGAATTGTTCATCGAGATTGAAAGGTCGACTGGCGGAGGAGCATAGGTGTAAGCCCTGTATGGCAATGTTACGAGTTAATAACTTTTGGAACGCCAAACGTGGCATTTGAATAAACTCTCGTGGCCATTCCAATCATGATTTTAAATAATCGTTTACTTATATATATATAAAATATTATTATTAATTTAATTAATAAAAATCATTAATTAATTAATTAAATTAATCAAAATTAATTATTAATATCACTATTTAAATAACAGTAATAATAATTATTAAGAATATATATATATATATATATATATATATATATATATATATATATAAAAAGGGAGAACCCAGTTTCAAGGAAGTATTATTGGAGAATTATATATGCCAAAGTCCCAGTGATTTAAGACATTCTTAGCAGATAATCCGAAGTGAAGAAAATTGTCGAAAGTTAAGCTTTGAGGACAAAGCTTTTCGAGGAGGCAATGTTATGAATCTAATTCATAACTTAAGTATTAAATATAGTCATTAATAGAATAAAATAGAATAAATGTAATTACTAAATAATCAGTTAGGATTATGTTAAGTAGTCATTAGTTAACTGAAAAGGCATGTCTAAAAGACATGCCTGTTCATGAAAAGGTACCTGCATAGGTATAAAAGTGGGACCTCATTGTAATCATTCAATCATGTCTTATATCATATTAATAAAATAATTATTATTATAAATACCTTGTGTATTTTTATAATTAAAGCTATTTTTGCTATTAAGCCTACAAATCTACAATCTTGCCGCTACAGTAATCAAATCTACGAATTCCGCTGCTACACCGAACGGTTGGTGCTAACATAGCCATGTGACACCTTAATATATGGTTGGAGGTTATAGTTTTATACCCATGTGGATAAGTATTGCGGTTAGGGCCTATGCCCTTGGGTCGCGGTCATGGGCCGTCGGCCATGTGGGGAGGGGCTAGCCCCTCCAACCCCCAATTCGAAAACCATTAAACTATAAATAGATGTAATATGCCAATGATGTTAAGAACTTCTCATGGTGTGATGGAACGCGGGCGGGCTGGCGGATAGGAGGTTGGGTGTTCGACTCCCGTGGGCTCCAAAAAAATTTTATAACGCTAAACCGGGGCCACGTGGAGGCTTTTTATTGGTATGAATTCCAAAAAGTCAACCAGTAGCCCAATCTCCGGTTGCCACTTGTCAAGCGCAGATTGGACCATAAGGAATATTATATGGAATATTTTAAGGAATATTTTAGGAATATTCTCTTCTTAATTTTCCCAATTGCCAAGTCAAACTGGGTCAAAGTCCAGTTTTTGCAGTTTACTAGACTTTTCAAACTGCGATAACTTATTCATACGATGTTAGTTTTTCGAACTGTTCACGGCGCCAGAATCGCAATGACGAGACCTTTTTAGTTGCTCTGGTTCGACACTCTTTTGAACACTTTGAATTTTGATCTATCATTCTGGTCCATGATCCAGTTCTGATCACACCTCCCCATTAGGAATCTTTTGGACCCCAAAAGACTGATATGCTGATCTGTACAGTATATGAGAGTACAAAACCCTCTTCTCTTCAGCCTCCATACAATTACCTTGCATGGCTAGTGACTTTGAACCATAACTAGAAGGTAGTCGATACTTCCCTTCCTGGATACGCTTGTCCTCCTGTCAAGAACTGTCTTCCTTGAACTCACTAAGGAAATTATGGCGAGAAATTTGCAGAAGGTAGCTAGACATCGCTGCCTTGATCATTGATCCAAGCTGGCTCAAACAAACGAGATATTACAACATAAAATACATGCATACAACATAAATTTGCATATGTACAAATGAGCATGTCTTACTATGTTAAGAAGTCCAACCACTTCTCACCAAGCCACTTCCACGACGAATTTTTCTGCTGCAAATCATCTTCATGTGAAGCTTTTGTTCTCACATCAATGATGGAATCCTTGGTTCCATCTTCGCCAGTCTTCCTGTCCTCTTGCTGCATGTGCTTGGGACGAATATTTGGATGCAAAGTCCAACAATGGGAAACAACATGTCCCCTCTTCTGGAAATATTTGCAAATATTATGCACCTTCTTTGAAAGTTGCCTTTGCTTCATCTGCTTCTTGTATGCTTTCTTCCTCATCCAGAATCTCGAAACATCATGGTTAAATCGACCACAATATGCACAAAAAAGTTTTCTTCCTTTTAAGCATGCAAAATTGTCATGCCTTGTAGAAACACAATCAAATTGATTATGGGAAGATTTATACCTCTTGTACTGCTTTGCATGTTCATCCTTTTTGCATTCATGAGGAGATGAACTAGTAGAGGCTTCAACTTTCATTTGCAGACTAACGTCATCGTTCTTGTCTTGAAAACTGTCCGAACTCGCATGCTCGCCATAAGGTGCATGTCTGCAATATTCTTGCTGCAACAAAGACTTAAAGAAATGACAATCATATTTGAAACAAATTTGACATGTTTGTATATTAGAACTTGGAACAAAAGTTTTATTTTAAGTTGCCTCACATGCCTTCATGGCTTTGGAGTCTTGGCCATTAAATTTCACATAACCAAGACCAAATTTCTTAGGTCGTTCCTCAACCAAAATAGGTTCTACCATGCCTTGTGCATGCTTGCCTAAACCCTTGCCTTCATAACCCATTTTAAACATTAACTTGGACCCTATACCTCTAGTGTGATTTTCAAAAGAACCAACACATCTTTCTGAGGAGGAAATTGAAGACAAATTAGAATGGATTACCTCTGCTTCACGCATGTTCTTGGTCAAAGCCCCTTGAGCTTGATGGAGCTGCATCTCCATCTCATGCAATATTTGAAGAATTTCTTCATTCTCTTCCTTCATAGCAAACAATTTCTCACGAAGTTCAGTGCTTTCTCTCCTATCTTCAAACAGAATCTGCACCATGTCCTTCAAGATGTAGAAGTCACGCTTCATGTCTTCATCAAAGAATCTTGTGAAGGAGGAGGTTTTTGAAACCTCACTTGAAGAAGTTGTCATCATGAAAATGAACTAAAATAACTTCAACAAGGTTCAAAAATATTTCAAAGCAAATGACAAAGCTTTTGAACAAAATGGCTGTAGAGAAAAACTCTTATTCAAGCAGCCAAACAACAAACAACTGACAAAAGGGTTTGTTCTCCAAGGATGGCCTTGAGGTCCTTTGGGTGAGGAAGATGCCTTTAGCCCTTTCTTCCTTCTTGTCCTCTCCTGGACTTAGCTATCAGTAACTATCCCTTCACCTCCAGCAAATTCAAGCAACAGTTAGTTTGCAAACAGTAAAACAATCAATTTTTTACACTGTTTAAACACCTTTCAAGTTATACAAGCAAGCTATTTCTATGTCAATCAAGCAACCAAGTGCTTTGATACCAACCTAATATAGCTTATGGGTTGGATAACTTGTTATGTATTTCAAGAACCTCCCACTCAACTAAACAAATAAAAGATCTAGCTTGTACTTGATGTTTTGCGGAATTATCACTTGAAAGTGGTCTATGATTTTTAACTGTTTAAGTGTATTAAGTTCATTTGTTCTTGCTGATATTTAACATGTATAACAACAACATGATGCAACAATAAAATATCCACACATAACAACAAAATTAATCTAGGAGTTCACCCGAATATCATGGGCTACGTCTCCTTTGAGCTTTGTCATCTTGACTTGGCTCTTTGGGATTATGGTAAAGTTTTCTTTTACAAGTTCCACATCTAACTCCAATGGATACTAAACTAATCCAAAGGGCTTAGAATACCATCTATATCCCTGTCATGGCTATCATTACTCTGCAAATAGCTTTAGGCTCCCTTAGACTCGATTCCTTCTGTCGGTGCACTGAGCTACACTGAGCTTATCCTTGGCACTAACACCTTCAGAACTATGTTTCTATCCCTGAAACCACACCTACTATCTCCAACACACATCAGTCACGAAATATCGATTGATAATTTTCTCAAAACGATCACTGCATTCCCAAACTAGGCCTTCCTCCACGGTTTGCCCAGGGCTGCCCAAAACTTCCCTTCAGCTTCTTGAGCCTTAAATGTCATAAAAATGTTTTTCACATGCTTTAATTGGTTTCAAAATTTCTGAAATAATAAATATAGACTATTCATTTGCATAAAATGGCCTCCGGCTACTGCAATTTCACCTCCAACACCTGTCGGCATCCCCTGGCATTAGGGTCACTAAAAACTTATCTGATAGGTTATCGAACTCTATAAGTCCTCAAAACCTTCTGAAAACTCTTCCATTAGATTCAGAACTCTGATTATAGTCAGAAATGACTATTGGTTCGCTACATAAGACCTCCTACTCCCCTGGCTAGGCGTTGAACTGTTGTTGGCAAAAGCTGGCACTAATGGCCCCTGGAACTTCACTGAAGCTTTTCAGCTTTCTAAAGTTCTCTACAGGCTCTAAAACCCATATCATAAGATTCATAACATCTGAAATATCCACATTTGACTATTGGATCTCTAAATAAGGCCTCTAGCTCCCCTGGCTATGCCTCAAACTGTTGCTAACTCTTGGTGAACCTAGTGGTCCCTTGAAATTCATTGAAGCAAAAAACTGCTTAGAAGCTCTCTGATGGCTCTAAAACATACAACATTGAGTCTGGAATGTTGGAGATAGTTGAAATTGACTATTTTCACTCCAAAATTGGGTGAATCTAGCTCCAGATAGAGCCAAAACCAATTTTTCCGAGTGTCCCCTACATCCGCTCCACTAAATCTGGAGCACTTGAGTTAACTGAAGTTAAAATCAGATTTCCGCCACTTTAGGCATGCTCCTCCAAATTTCCACCAGCTCTAACAATCACATTTAATGTTTAAGGGGAGGGGGTTTCCACATGCCAACCCCTGCAACCCCGTGGTTAGAGTAAATGTCGGAACTACCGAACGGTTGCCGCTAACATAGCCATGTGACACCTTAATATATGGTTGGCGGTTATAGTTTTATACCCACGCAGATAAGTATTGCGGTTAGGGCCTATGCCCTTGGGTCACGATCATGGGCCGTTGGCCATGTGGGGAGGGGTTGGCCCCTCCAACCCCCAATTCGAAAACCATTAAACTCTAAATAGATGTGCTATGCCAATGATGTTAAGAACTTCTCGTGGCGTGATGGCACGCGGGCGCGCTGGCAGATAGGTTGGGTGGTCGACTCCCGCGGGCTCCAAAAATTTTTTATAACGCCAAATCGGGGCCACGTGGCTGTCTCCGGGCCTGCCACATGGCGACCTTCTATTGCTCCGAACTCTAAAAAGTCAACCAGTAGCCCAATCTCTGGTTGCCACTTGTCAAGCGCGGATTGGACCATAAGGAATATTCTGGGGAATATTCCAAGGAATATTCTAAGAATATTCTAAGAATATTCTAAGAATATTCTCTTTTTAATTTTCCCAATTGCCAAGTCAAACTTGGTCAAAGTTCAGTATTTGCAGTTTATTGGACTTTTCAAACTGCGATAACTTCTTCGTACAATGTCGGTTTTTCGAACCGTTCGCAGCGCCAGAATCGCAACGACGAGACCTTTCCGGTTGCTCAGGTTCAACACTCTTCCAAACACTTTGACTATTGAGCTATCATTCTGGTCCATGATCCAATTTTGATCACTAGCTCCCCTCTCATACTGAAAGATGTTTTGTATGTTCCAGGACTAAAGAAGAATCTTGTCTCTGTAGCGGTATTGTAACGCCGTGGTTATGATGTCATATTTAGAAAAGGAAAGGTGTTCCTTAGATACATCGCCATAGGATTGGTGAAATAGATCGGTGTATGAGTCAAGAACCTATATGCTCTTGAGGTTGAATATGCATGCAAAGCTTTGAGGAGAAAAGAAGAGGTTAGTGACTTGGTGGTTGAGATGGAGCCTAAGTTACCTCTCAACTTGCAGCCTCAGAAGTAGTCTCAGAAGGTTGTGGAGCAACCACAATCGGCGAAGCTGAGAGGAGACCGAGTGGAGGTGTCCACTCAAGTAGAGACCTCTGGGAGGGGGGAATTTTGATCCAGATGGGTCAAGGGAGCACATGTATCCATACCTCTATGTGAGAGGTGGGGCGCTGTGAAGGCATAATCCAAAGAGACGAAATTTGGGAAAGATCCATTGAGATGTCATGTCTCATGGATCAGACCTGGCTACGGGGGGCCCAAGGTACACAGTAGAAGGAAGGATTAATAGGATTTATGAAGCCAGATGTCAGAAATGCAGAAATCAAAGTGACAGATGTCAGATGCTGGAGCATAGATCAGAGTTGGCAATAGTGCAGAAGGCACAGAAGCAAAGTCAGCACCAGCCCAAATTTTTTAGTAGACAATGTAGTAACCGGTAGCAGTAAGGAGTTGCAAGAGCAAACAACACTAGAGAACTGTTGCATGCAGAACATTCCAAAGGTACTAGATCGGGATAGATTGAATTCCTTTCTTGTTGAGAGGGAGTGTTGAAATTGACACCAAGAAACATTGAAAATGACATCTAGAAATGACACCTAGAAAATGGAAACCATAAATGGCACCATAGGGTGCTTCTAATTTAATTTTCCCTTAATTAAATTGGAAGAGAAATTGTAATTTCATCTCATGACAACTTTTATTAGTTAATTGAGTCAGGAATACTTAGTTAGCTTAGGAAATTTGAGTTGAGGGTCTAATAGGAGGCATGTAGACTTCTCCCATGATTTTAGGGGGTCCAGTTACAATTATATGTGTGTTGTAATTAGTTAACTTAATTAATTAAGTTAAAACCAATTCAACTAGTTCCAATTGAGAGATGAGCTAGTGAGAGGTCCAGTGAATTAAATTTGATTTAATTCAAAAGTAGTAATCAATCAGTTAACTGATATTTCTCTATAAATAGTTGTTTCATGACAATTCTAAGGAAGGCCTAGTTGAGATTGAGGTTAAGGGGAAGAGATCTATCAGTTGTATAATTAAAAAATTGTACAGGTCATGCATGAGGTCATCGAGAAGGCCCTGAAGGATTGTGCAATCATTAATTGAGATTTTCCTAATTAATAGGAGATCAATTAGCCCAGGAATGCGTAAGGAAGGTAGGCTAGGCCTAGGAAAGAAAAAGGTTAAATATTGGACCAAACTTGCCTAGATCGCAAGCCAGATTTGAGCAGGATCAAAGTGAGACAGTCAACAGAGTGCAGAGGTTTCTCAGTGTGAGGAATAACATTGTATTGTTTCATAATATTGACTTTATGAAATATACAGATAGATGGGTTTTGATCAGTTTCTTTCTCCGGATACATCTTTTGTTGTGTGATTGATTATTTCTCTCTCTTACTTGTTATGTGATTGTGCAATCGTATTTTGTTTGTGCAAATTGTAGAAAAATTCAGTGTTTTGTTTTAGTACATTAGAAGATCATATTGAATCCCTTGGTTAGATTTTCTACAAATAAAACTTGCACAAGAAACAATACTAACACACACCAACTATAGTACCAAACTTGGATATCAAAAACAATATTGCATTGTTTCCCTTCACAAACAATATATTACAACAAAGGCCACAAAACTATAAAAACATAATTTATATCTTGTTTTTCAAAGTCACAACATGTAATATCAAGGTCGTGCAACTTTGGCAGTCACTGGTCAAAGAATAAGTCCAAAGCTTCAAACCAATGTCCTCAAATTAGAAGCAATCACATGTTTGTTGGATGGTCTTTTATTTCTGCTCTGAAGATTCAAATGTCAAATTACTTGCCTTGTGTAATTCATATGAATAAGTGCACATATGACGACATTTTAATCAATCGCACAAAAAAGGATAGGAACCAAAAAAACTGCGATTAACAGATTTAATGTACCTCCAAGTGTTCGGGCCCAACATATTTATTTCTTCTACATACCTCCACCATGATTCCTCCCTCAACTTCATTTTGCATCTATTAAACTGTCCAAATCCCAGTCTGGCGAAATATTCGGATAACCAGCAAAAACTTGGTTGGATCTCCATAAGCGATCTCTTCGATGAACCAAATGGAATCAGAGCCACCAATTCAAACCTCATGGAGAGACCCAAGCAAATGAGGGATCATAAGATATATACCATAACAGAGAACTTCATACAGGGCAGAAGAAGAATTAGTTTTGGACAAAAACTAAAATAAAAGTTATTTTCGATTGGGTCCATATATCTGGGATGAAGCCTGGTTCGGATTCGATTGGTATTGTAGCTATTTCGAATACTTGTAATGGAGTAGTTTTTGTGCTTGGGGTCTTGCGGTCGTAGAGATCACCCACCTTGGCCTCATGATTGTCGTTGCCTTGATGTCTTGACTGTGTTTCCTACTGGAAATGGTGGAACAATTGAGATTTATGCCTAAAATGGAAATGCAATGTGATACCCTCTAATATTAGAGTGACAGGAGCGACAGTCACGGAGGTATGGCAGAGGAGCGATAGTCATGGAGGAGAGTGCCCGTTTTATTGAGTGGTTCTAAAATACACCACACATAGGGAATTCCACAAATAGGGGACGTATGGAGGATTCAAGGCGTCGGGAGGGGAGGATACCAGGAGAGTGGTATGGGTTTCCAGACTGATACCACAGGTTTCCAAGGGTCCGGTGAGGAGGAGTACTCAGAGAAACTGAAGAGGAGGTGCTTTAGGTGTATGGATTGTTCCAGATGTAGTGAAGTCGAGTAAGTGAAGATTTATGACACCGGGGCAGTGCAGGGAGCAACCAAATGCATACGATAGGAGCAGAGAATGGAGGTAATTCCACAAAATGTATTGCCAAAACGCATAAAAAAGGAGGCACTATATACAAAATGCCCTTTCAGTTTCAGATTTTCCAGGAAAGTAAGGCAGAGTAGTGCCCAGAATGCCAGAGCTGTGCATTTGCAATGGCAGAGGGCGTTAACCGCACATGGAAGACATGCATGTGAGGGAATATAGAGTGTTAGAAATTTGGTAGGAGGTATTATTGTACTTCACACAAAGCAATGGAAGGATTGCATAACAACTCTTAAATGTGAAGAGTTAGACTCAAATGAAACAGTTTGATGCAATTGCATTGCAGGCCTAATAGGTAGACATGCCACAAAATGTGAAGCGTTATAGTTCCCACTGACAAGAGTCGAGGCACGTAAAAGGAAAGTGTTAAAAATCTTCATAATAATCAGAAAATCCAGAGTTATAACTAGAAATATGATTGCACCTAGGTTCTTTGATAGAAATACAACGAAAGGCCACAAGAAAATAGTGGCTCAAATTGGAGTAGGGCAAGAGAACGGCTACTCTAATACAATGTTAAACACAACAATGGCGAAGACACGAGATATGAAAAATCAACATTGAATACTTATATTACTCACAATGATATATATTTATACAAGTCTAGTGACCCTTGATTTCATATTCCAAGTGGTTTCTTGGACTCTTTGACTATTTATCTTCCACACCAACAATTAGAGGATTAGTTGTCCAACAAATTGCATATTTTTTACTGCTTTTCATGTGGTTAATTAATTCTAGGTTTTTTCTCATTCCATGTCTACATAAATATTATTTATGGAAAATATTGTTTGATTGGTACATGTTAAATTTATCTTCCCTGAAACCATAGGGAACCTCTTAGGGAGCTTCCCCTATTTATTTTTTCCCCTCATAAAGAAGATTGCTAGGTTTATTAAGTGAAAACTAGGGTTTGATTCCTTTTTTTTTATAGGTACAATGTTGTATACTCAATATGAGGAACATCCATATAGTATTGGTGTTGTAAACATCCATTATGACACTTATAGGAATTGAACCTTGGTGGGGAGGATTATGTTCCTAACTCCCAAACACCCAGGATAAGCCCAATTGACATATGGTTTTCTTCCTTACTCCAAGCATTATTTCAGTTTATCTAAAGTTTAGCCACAAAGATCCATCACAAAAGTAGGAATAGGAATTTAGAATCCTTGTGTTGGTCAAAAGTTGCAAAAACTCCAATATTTTCTCCTTTCCTTATTTTTAAAGTCCTTCAAGCAAGCCATTAGGGATATTTTATAAGGCTGAATTCAATTAAAAATTTATTGGATAGACATTGGAGCTTAATAGGCTTGGATGTTACCTTTTTTATCCTTTCCACTCAAAATATAGCATTTTACTTGGTTAAATTTGCCCTATAAAGGGTAAGTTCATTCTCCCTAAATAATTTTCACCTTAAAAAACCCTAACCATAGTTAGGGCTTCAACTTAGGGCTTAATTTGAGATTTTTCCTTATCCTTTATTGATTTTATAATTTTCAAACAATTTCCTTGGTGCTTATAAGTCTATAAGTTCCATTTTTAATCTATATCTTGAAACCTCAAGCTACACATCCCTATTTTAGGGCTTAGTATATGATATATTGATCCTATACCGTAAAATAATTGCATCTTTTTCAATTGAAAAGTATCTTTACCTAACCTATATCTACATCACATAGGCTAATTTAACATATAATACCTTTATGTGGTCATTATGAAGCATCCATTGTGGTGAAATTCCACTAAAGTGTAGGAGGAATACTACTAAGGTGACAATGGGAATATCCCTCATTGTTGTAATGAGGTCAGGCCCTTGTGTTGTGAGGCCTTTCATAAGGCATGCTAGATTTTGAGGCAACGCTAGCGAATGAAGTTTTGCATGATCTACATCACCATCCCTAGTTTTATGTTATGCTATCATATAGGGATTTCCATAGGGTTTGTCATTACTTGGAAGACAACCCCTCGTTGAGTAGAGGTCAGTGCCAAAGACATTTATCCAAGATTATGAATTTATCATTTTGTTGTTCCATTGTTAAACTCCATAAGTTTTATTTTACAGATAACACTTTAAATGATTCCTGGGATAAAATATTCTTTCAAAGTGGCCTTCTGATGATGAATGTGATTTAAAATTGTAGTATAGTGAGTGAAATAATTTGAAGAAAGCTTTAAACAACAAGCTACTTGTAGCAGAATCTCTTGTTTTAAACTTTAGCATAATTATGGAAGAAAGATTAAATGAAATATTGAAAAGAGGAGCGCATATTAAGGTTATTTAACTTTAACTTACATATACCAAAATTTCAGTGAAATTGTAACACTAAAGACCAAAATCTTCATTACTCTCTTCTATAGAAGAACGACATTAATTTAGAGGTAACAGGAAACACATATCACATTCAACATATGTCTGGAATCAATTTGAAAGCTTTATTGATAATACCAAGAAGATCCAAAATTACATAAAGAAAATTTTCTTTTGAGGTCCAAAACTTGAAACACTTTCTTGTTCCTCAAAATTGTTTATTATAACATAATTAAAATGAGGACGGTTATGAAATTGTCACCTATCAAAAATGCTAACTACTTGAACTGCCTATAAGCTACTTGGTCCTTCTAAAAACTATATTCATGATGAAATAAAACAAAATTACATCATTTTACAAAAATATTTTCAAAATTTCTGCTGAGGTAACAGGTGGCATTTTCTCATTGAGTCATCTCATATTCTGGAGCAGTTGAAGGTACAAATTTTGTACTCATTGTTGTAGGGGAAATAAAATCCCTACATTTCTTCCCAACTGTCATATATGAGCTTTGATGATCTGAAATTGTGTGAACAAATTATTTCTTATACAGAGATTGACAGTAGGGGCATTTACTGGTTATTTCACCTTTACTAGAAAGGATGAAACCAGAAGCTTCTGGCCCACTTACTGGCTTTGCCTAAAGAAATATAATGTAAACACTTAAATAGATCTGATCAATGAAATTATTTGTTTATGTGAAAAGTATTCATTAATCAAAATTTTATGTGTGAATAAGCAAGTTCAAGTATTCTGCAATGAAAGTAATGTGGTTTGAAGTGAAACTGATGAGTTGGGTTCACTGTATAAGTCTGATTGGGAAAAGTGAACTTATGAAAAGTTACTGTTTAATGTAGTAAAATCTGAAATATAACAACAAAAATGCACAGCATAACAGTAAGCATTTGTTTAAGCAGTTCACCCCTCTCTTGGGCTACCTCTGCTGGGTCCAAAAGCCTCTAAATAGGCTTTTCCCTCTTTCATTAATGCTCAAATTAAGAATTACACTCCGTGTAGAAAGCTCCCCAAAAGGAAAAATTAGCTGCAAATTCAGAAACAGAGGACTGAAATCAGTATAAATCGACTATTCATTCACCTCCAATGGATGAGTATAGTCCAACACAGATGATCTTTCACATGGGACATCCTTTTGGAGTGATTTTTTTTTTATTTTGGGGTATTGAAGCATTAACCAGTCTTTTCAATTGATTTGCATGGAGTAAAGAAGATTCCAGCTTCTTTTTGTGAGCTCTCACAATGTACTCTTTACCATATTTGAACAAGTGATACTTGTTTTCATGGCGATGAAAAATAGCCTTCTTGTCAAATAAATAAGGACTTCCCAAAACAATACCTGAGATATCAAGCGGCACCACATCAAGTTCAACTGTGTCAATAAAGTGTGCAGTTATTGCAAAGCGCAATATGCACTTCCTTGAAACTTGCAAATTGGAATCCTTGCATATCCATCCAAGTGGATAAGGCTTCAGATGTGGAATGGTCTCAAGTTTAAGCTGCTTGACCAAGTCTTTAGATATAAGATTCGCTTGTGACCCACTATCAAATAGTGTGTCAATTTTGGTATGTTTTGAAATTACCCTCACATGGAAGAGCTCTATCCTCCTCTTTTCTTCATGAGTATCTTTGTGACAATTCAAAGAGCTAGAACTGGGAGTTGTGTCTTGCACCACTTCTTTCCCCTTAATGTTCTTTAAAACCATGGCGATGCTTTTTGTCTCATCTCCCGAGTCTGACCCTAAGTCTTGCTCAACTGTTGCTACAGTTTTCTCCTTTTCTTTGGTCTTGTTTTTGTTCTTGAATTTTTCTGGTTTCAGTTCAGGATGAAGTTTCCAACAATGATCTTCATCATGACTAGTCTTTGAACAGTTCTTGCAAAAGAACTTTCCTTTGTCTTTTCTTGAATTTGCAACTCTCTTCTTTCCTTTGTTTTTGAAATTACTATCCTCATCAAAAATATTCTTTCCTCTAGCTTCTAAATGTGTAGCCTGCACACAGACTTCATCTAAGCCGGTAGGATTGAACATTATAATAGTATGTTTCAGATAATTGTGCAAACCTCCTATGTATTTCAACAAGGTGTCTTGACTTTGTAAGTCTATTCCAAGTAGAAGTGCTCTCCTTCTAAACTCTTGGGTATAATCTTGCACATTTTGACCCTTAAGTTGCCTAAAATTTTTCCAATTCATGATTGCTTTCTGAATATGAGCAAGAGGATAAAATTGTTTCTTAATAGCTGTAATAAACTCATTCCATGTTAGAGTTATCTTACCATGCTTTTTAATTTCCTCCTTGGTCTTGGCTTCCCACCAAACCAAAGTTGCTCCATCCATTCTCAAAGAGGCTAATTGGATTTTTGTGTCATCATCATGCAAATTCTGAATTCTTAGATAGACTTCCAACTGTCTAATCCAGTTATCCAATTTTTCTGCATTCACATCACCATTAAACATCGGAAACTCAAACTTCACATCAAGCTTTAACAAAGGATTTTTAAGAGATGTTTTTGTTTTGTGTGACTGATTAACAGAAGTTGAAGAGGATGATGTGGAGGAAGAGGATGACGATGGAGATGAAGGATCACCATTTCCTCCATTCCCTTTCTTAGACTCATCCTTGTCTTTCTTCCCTCCTGAAGAATCTCCTTCTTCTTTTTGGTTTCTAGACCCTTCTCCAGCAATCCTATCATTTCTCTCCTGGTATAGGATCCTAACCATCTCAGTCATGTCCAAGAAAGATTTTCTAAAGACTCTTTCTTCTTCCTTGGGATCCATTTCCTCATGTACTTCTCCTTCTCTGGAAGACATGTTTGTGGCTGATTCTAAGGCTAATGAGGATGAAATGGAAGTTGGAGATAATGGCACCCTAGCCCTCCTTGGTTGAGGATTAACTTGTGCTCTAACCAATTGACCTTCCCCTCTTTTCAATTTCAGCCTAGTAAGCATCAAATTTTGCAGAATAATACAATCTTCTTGCACAAATTTCACAAAATCTTAAGCAAAACCTAGAGCTCTGATACCAATCTGATCTGAAATTGTGTGAACAAAGTATTTCTTATACAGAGATTGAAAGTAGGGGATTTTACTGGTTATTTCACCTTTAATAGAAAGGATGAAACCAGAAGCTTCTGGCCCACTTACTAGCTCTGCCTAAAGAAATATAATGTAAACACTTAAATAGATCTGATCAATGAAAGTATTTGTTTAAGTGCAAAGTATTCATTAATCAAAATTTTATGTGTGAATAAGCAAGTTCAAGCAATGAAAGTAATGTGGTTTGAAGTGAAACTGATGAGTTGGGTTCACTGTATAAGTCTGATTGGGAAAAGTGAACTTATGAAAAGTTACTGTTTAATGTAGTAAAATCTGAAATATAACAGCAAAAATGCACAGCATAATAGTAAGCATTTGTTTAAGCAGTTCACCCCTCTCTTGGGCTACCTCTGCTGGGTCCAAAAGCCTCTAAATAGGCTTTTACCTCTTTCATTAATGCTCAAATTAAGAATTACACTATGTAGAAAGCCTCAAAAGGAAACATTAGCTGCAAATTCAGAAACATAGGACTAAAATCAGTATAAATCGACTATTCATTCACCTCCAATGGATGAGTATAGTCCAACACAGCTGATCTTTCACCAAGCCCTAGTGGCTCCACAACCAAAATCGCTGATAAAATCACTTATAGAGTGCCCTGATGGCTCTACAACCTATCCCAACAGCTCCAGAATGCTTCAATACCCCAAAATCAAAAAAAAAATCGTCCCAAATGGACTTTCCTAGCCAAAGTTATGGCTAACTGAAGTTTTGTCCAGTTACCCCTTGAAAAACTCCACTAAATGTGGAGAAACTCTAGATAACTCCGACAAATTAGGAGACGGGCGCTAAAATTAGAGGTTCCACCGAATTGACCGCCGAAATTGGAGGGCTGGTGGATAAGGTCCATAGGACCGCACCGATCAGAGTGTATTAAACACCATTGAGTTTTAATGGGCTTTTTATAAGGTTTACAAACCGCATAATAAAATGTGGTCCGCCCCGGGCACGTGTCTACGGGACCACGACCCACTCAACATTCAAACTTCAACTAAACCTTCATGCTGAAAGTTTAACAAGAATCACTTGTGGCCCGTTGGTCGGGCCGTTGCGTTGTATCCGCCTTGACCTGGTTTCAAATCCTGCCCACGACCAAATAAAATTTTTGAATGCCCATTTCAATCCACCTTGGGGCCACGTGGCGCCCTTTCATTGGTTGCATGTGGAATATTCCATAGAATATTATGTGGAATATTCCACAGAATATTCCCAGAATATTCTGTGGAATATTCTTTTTTTAATAAAAATAATTTTTTATAAAGTCAAATTTTGGCCATTTTTTAACTGAAATTGGCAAACTTCAAAGCTGAATATCTTTCTCATACGGCGTCGGTTTTCAGTGCCGTTTGCATCTACAGGATCATTTTTCTGAGCTCTTTCCAGTAGATCTAGTTTGGACCAATTCTGAACAACTTCATTTTTGAGCATTTTTCTACAAGGGACTTGATCTCCTGATCATTTGACTTTTGAAAAACCTGGTGTGAGCCATTTTAAAATTGGTGATCCTGCTATAAGTTGGCTTCACAGTAAAAAGAGTTCTAACTAACCACAACAACTTAAAATATGTGTGCAATTAATTCACAATTGTTTCCCCTTTTAAAACTATTATTTTTTCATGATAAATGCCAATTTTACTCTTCGATTCTACCAGCAAAGTTTCACAAGTATCCCATGGAATCAGAGTTCCCTGTTGATCCCAACATGAAGGAAATCCTGCTCTAGTTCTCTTGTCAAAATTTTTATTAAATTTTAAAACAGACTCTTTGACCTCTGTCAGTTTTGTCTCAGTTGTTTTTCTATATAAGTCATTGAAAACTATTTTGTTTATCTCCAATACCAATTATGTTCTATATTTTATTTTCGTTACTCTTAACTCTTGTGATGACTTAGAGTTAAGGAAATCAATCATTTTTTAGCAAATTGTGCATGTTGCTAGAAATTTTGTATACTGTCAGCAATTATGTTTTTCAAATTTATGATAATGCCTTTTCCCTCTGCAGTAATTAATAAAAATTAAAAAACATTTCTCACTATATGAATAATATCATTCCAAATTATTTCACTGACTAGAATGACAGACATGTTTCCCTTCAATTTTTCGTTAAGTTCCTTGATTTCATGAGAAGCAACCTGAAAATCATTTTGATATTTGGAGGTAGTTTCTTGAGCCATGACTAATTCCCTCTCTGTAATATTTAGAATTTGTTGTGTATCATCAAAATTTATTTGTGTCTTCTTCATTTAATTTTATGATATTTGTAACTCGGACATCATTCTAGTCAAATTTTTTGTAGTGTCTTCAAAGTCATACTATACTAAGATAGTACAAAAACGTGAATCCAATTTATGTTGCAAAACATAATTCATCTCTTTAAGATTAGAAATTTCATTATTCCTCTGCAAGAGTTCATTTGTTAAAATTTCCTTTTCTTTCTCCACCTGAGATATTTTTGGGGCCATGACATGCTCAATAGAAGGTAACTTCAGCTCCATTCTTGGTACTTGAATTTCATTTTTTTTCTCCCTGAAAAATATTCTAAACAACACTTATGTCCTTAGGATTTACACCAACCTTCACAAGTATCTTCTTTAATTCTTCATTTTGTGTGGACAAAGTTCTGGAATTTTCCTTCTCCAGTTTCAACTGATTAGCCACTTTTCCTAAAAAAGCTTCAAATTTGCTAGTAGCCAACGATGTTTTTATTTAAATAACTGTAGGTTAATTCTCTAGTTTTCTTGTGTAAATTAATCTTGTCAGACAGTGGTATTTCTCTTACATCTATAATCAAGTTGATAGTCTTGAAACCAGAAGATGATGAGACAATCAATGCAAAAGGATGAGAGAAAGATAACTTCAACTGATTTCTCTCAAGGTCCATGGTAGAAAATAGTCTGGTGTGATATTTAGAAACATATTGAGCTTCAAGCCGAGATTCCATATTTTTTTTCACCTTACTGTTTATTTCTTTTATTTGACTGTACAATTTATTTATAACAGGAACATAACTTTGAGAAGTTTCTTAAGGAACTAGGGAATAGGGTATACAAGTAGCATCTCCCAACTGTAATTGAAAGGCCATGATGGCTGAGGAACTTGCAACTAGAGATCCAAGTACTTTTTCCTTCTCTATAAGCTTTTCCCTCTTTGAAATTTTATCTGCTTCATCTTCTAAATCAATTATATCTTCACTACCCCTTTTCAAAATTTTCTCAATAGGATGTGGAGTTTCAACCTCCATTACCCCTTCTGCACTTGTCTGACCACCATTTTCCAATTTCTCTACATTTGGTTGAGGTTTATGTGTATAAAGAGAATAGGAATTTTCAACTCTTATATTAGAAATAAAATGGTGGGGATCGTATGACCACATTTCACCCAGATGTAATTCATGCCTTCAAGAATTTTTTTCACTTCTTCCATGGACCGCCTATTGTTCATAATAAAAGGCCCAATTGTCCTTGAAAATTTGAATAAGTGTCTCTTATTTGTTGGGACAAAATGAACCTGGTGAGCATTTAAAATTTTCCTGATAAACTCCAAACAAAATAGCCTCATAGGTACAAATGTAGTAAGTCTATAAGGGGAAATCTCTGCTCCATATATCAAATCTCAGCATAGTCTTGAAACTGGAACCGGTCACCCACTTTAACATCTTTGCTAAGCTGAAGGAGAGATTGAGCCTTTGTCAAAATACAAGGTGAAGGAGAGCTATTTATAATGGAATAAGAAATTGGTGAGAAAGAAGTAGTGAAATATATGAAACCCTCATAATTGGCATGAATTCTTATGGTATTTTTCCAATTCACCATCAATTGATTATTTTTATGTATATCCATTACATTCAGTCCCAAATGCATGAATTTTTCCACATGAATATATAAGAAAAGATAGGTTACTATTGAGGGAAATATAAAACATCCAGTGAGAGTAAGGTCTGTCAACTTTGAATTAACCATTATTTTCACAATAAGCAAGTATATCAAGTTCTTAGGTTGCATAATTAAATTAAACATCCCCAAAATGGTTATGTCAATAACATTTGTACATCCATTTTTGAAAACCTTAGCTATGACTCATAGAATGGGCCTTACATCTTCAAAAAAAGTTTCAATAGAAAAATGAGTAGGAGCCATAGGCAAATGTTGTTGTGAGGGCATTAAAAAGAAAGTAATTTGGGCATAATCTTTCCCAAATATATTTTGGAAAGTTGAAAACAAATTTTCCTTTGAAAATGATGTATAAAGACTTGAAGGTGTAAAGACCAGTGCTTGTTGAATTAATAGGGCTGAGACTTGTAAATGTTTTTCCCCTAATTTATTCATCACAAAGCACTTATGTGGATAGAGAGCAGAGACTAACTAGTGGATAAACTGAGGGAAATTATAGGTTTTGGGAATTATTGCAACAAAAAGACCAGACTTCATAACTGCAACATACATCGAGGATTCCTTTTAGATAAATAGAATTTTTTGGAGAAGTTCCATTAAATCTAGGGAGAAAATTGGATAAAAAACATTCGTCTCAGTGTCCATGAGAGGAATGTGGGAGTAAGAACTTGACAACACAACTTTCTTTGACATTATGACAACTGGAACAAGTGGATATGAAGTGTAGTTACTTGGTTAACAAATGACTGATGCTGACTTTAACTTTAAATGAGATGATTGCGATGAGTTTAATATAGATATAGAGGACTAAAAATGATAAAATGAGGGGAATAAGGGTAAACGAAATTTATGGGAAAAAAAAATGAGGGTAAAATGGAAATAAATGCGTGAGTGGCATGTACGAATGATGAGGTGGACAAGACTTGATGACAGGATGGGTTGATGAGGTGGTGACGAGGTGATGATGAAGTGGTGACAAGGCAGTGACGAAGCGATGACAAAGTGGTGACGAGGCGGTGAAGAAATGGTACACACTCGCTTTTTGTAGCTCTATAGGGACAGACATGGGTACAAGGAAATCCAGCTAGGGGTGATCTCGTAATTGATATCAACCTTCGATTTGTATTAAACTACGATCATTGATTGGATTTTATGGAGGCAGTCGCTAGCATAACCTCCGTGAAAATTGTGTTGTCGGGTTTGAGCCATCGTGGGGCCCCGAAATGGTATTCAAGTCTGCCTGTCATAGATGTGCACTTTTTAACCATCATATATTTTAACATATTTAATTTCAAAAAATCTCTGCTCACGTTCGACAAACCTAAATGTTGCACAATGTTGAAAAATAATATTATTCCACCTTATACAAAAATAATTTTTTTTTTATGTATTTTGATTTATGATTTTTTTTTTCAAATATATCATTTTTATTTTTCTACAATTTGAAAAACATAGTGAAAAATGAGTTACAACATCTAGCTCCACCTGGGGATAGTGCTTTATAATGAAGCACTAAGAATCGCAAATTAGTGCCTTCACCTCGAGCATGGAGTCGTGTTATAACTTAGAAAATTACAATGAAGAACTCACTGATTATTTATAATGGACAAGTCGGTATTTACAATGGAAAATTAAAAGATCTAATTCTGAAAATGATGCTTCAAATACTTCCATTTATAGGCAACTGTAATAGTTCTCCATCCAAATTTTCTAAAATTAAGGTATTATTGGCTTTGATTTCTGTTATTCGAAATGTACCAAACCATAGAGGATCAAATTTACCATGTTTTCCCTTATCACATCCCATATAAGAAACAAATATCCAGGCTAAAAAATAATATTTATAGCTTTTCTATCAAAACTTAGCTTCATCTTCTCCTGATAACTGATTAAATTCTCTATGACCTTTTCTTTGTTTTCATTCAATTCTACAAACTGGTTCATCCTTCTAGTCAGTGCATTAGGTTCCTCTTCAACATCCAGAGTGAGATCAACAACTTCTTTTGCTAATTGAATGGGAAATAAAGCAATTGATCCATATACCAACTCAAAATGTGACTTTCCAGTGGATCTCTTAGTAGTCACCATGTTTGCCCATAAGGAAAATTTTAGCTGAGAATCCTAGTTTGTCTTATCTTCTGCAATGGTTTTCTTTAGAATCCTTACCAGAGGTTTGTTTGAAATTATGTAAACCCATTTCCTTGAGGATGATAGGTGGTAGATGGTGAGCCCTCGTATTGCACCAAGAATTCTACAACTCCCAGAGGCTACCCTACTTTACTTTATCAACCCGGGGTCTGTACACACTTGGGGGTGAAAGTACTATATACACAACATATGCATTCTACTCATGTGATCCTCTTCTGAGCTCTACTAAAGGGTGCTATTTTAGTAGGGTTTCTAAATGAAGTATGTCACACTTCTGAATTTAGACCTAGGGCTAAAAATGATTCAAATCCATTACTCTATCAAAAATCAAAGAACTATTCTACAACAATAAAGTGCATCTAACTACTCTGCAATGAAATAAATCTACGCATTAAGATATGATAAGAAATGGAAGAAAACTAGGCATCTTGCATGAAGTAACTTGTTGAATTGAAATTGCATAAAGGAACTAACCTAATAAAACTTTGCTGAGCAAAATGGCTAAACACAGTCTGTCTACTTAATGTTCTAATTATCATGATTTTACTCATGCAGCTAATCATGACCTAAATATTCTTGTAAATGATTTTTTTTGCAACTAGGAGGAGAAAGTGATGTGGTGGCTTAGGAAAGGCTTGAACTCATGGGTGCAAGGCTGAAGTTGTCTGGGTGGTTTTGGCAAGTCTGGATGAGGTGGAGGGTGGTTTCCAAGCTTAAGGAGGGGCCCACTAGTGTTTTTTCAAGTGCTGCTATAGGTTTCCTATAGTGCTACAGGAAAGTCCTGAATTGCTACATGAAACAGTCTGAGGGAAATATGAGGCCAAAAATGGGTGAGAAAAGTGTAGGGAAGGTGGAATGGAAAAATATTCCTAAAAAATGCAATATATTAGTGATTTTCATGCATTTAACTCATGTTAGGTATTCGAAGTATGACAAGCCTTAATCACCATCTACAATAGCAACATATGACCATAATATAATTAAATGTGAGAAAAAGATACCTAATAAGGAAAAAATGTGACAATTAACCCCTCCAAATGTACCTAATGATGGAGCTCATCATCATTGCCCTACAAAATGGTTGCTCATCCTCTTAGCAACTTAGTACTCCTTTTGTATTTCTTTCAAAGCTTTAGTGGATCCTCTGACTTCCCAAGGAAAAAGTGTGGGAGTCCCTTCAGGAGGGTAAAAGCCATCATTCTTTTTTGCTTCTTCCCATTCTCTGTTATACTCATCTTGGTCCTTTCCATCACTCAGCCCCTGAAGCAAGAGTGGACTAAGTTTCAAACCAAGCCACTGAATCTTTCTGGCCTGCATGGCCCTCTTGTAGAGTGGTGCTCTTTCTAGGGCACCTCTCAATATTTCTGGTGTGTGGTACTCCAAGTTTCTAAGGTTGTGAGGGAGGCTATTCTATATCCTTAGACTAGCTATTATGCACTCATCTACCAACAACCTGGAAACATCATCAAAGTGAGCCATGGCTTGAGGTTGTGTGTGGAGGTACTTTTCTGCAAGTGTGGGGTCCTTTTCTATGTTGATATGGTTGTTGATGACATCCCTAGGGCTGAATAGCTCTGACCTAATGTGTATAGGTTCTCTTTTATCTCTCCTCATGACCCTTATTACTTCTTGTGCTATAGTTTCCTCATTAATCATCCAAGATGCTAATTCCATTAACTGCATGTCTCCCATTCTAGGATTAGGGTCCCACATGTTCAGGTATGTAAACACAATATTGTGCATGTAGAATTCTACCATTTTTTCCTTATCTTCCATACTTGATTGGTTTCAAAAATAAATGAACTGTCTACAGTTCTGAAATGGTAAGGATCCATGAGAGGCTAGCGTTTTGATTTGAAATAGGAGCCACTGCTCCTTGAGGTAAACTACATAGGAATATGATGGGTATCTATGTTGGATGACCTCCATGCACAAATCTGCCATGGTGGCCATTTTTTTGTCCTTTTGTTGGAGTTGCTCCTGCAATGCAACATTATTTTCTTGGGCCTTCTGAAGCTGCTCTTTCAACATGGATTCTTTGAGCCTAACATCAGACAAATCCTTCCCAAACTCATTCAATTTTCCCTCCATGACCGCAATGTCATGCACATCTTTGGTCGTGGAAATCTTCATCCAATGATGAGTGCGTGCCCTCTCCTCTTCCAACTGAAAGAATGAAGGCACAAGAACTTATGAGCAATCAATCTACCCCCTTCAATATATGTGTACTAGGAGCTGAGATTGGGTTGAGGGATAGGGTTTGGCACTACTGTTACATCTTTGAGGACCAGTTTTGGTGAGATGGGCTCCTCCTTTTGATCTTTTTCTCCCTCTTTTTCATCTTGTCCTTCACCTTGTGTGTTTTCCTCAACTTATTTGACCTCTTTCCCATCTATGGTTGTCTTTTCTTCCTCAACCAAGGTATTTTTATCCAATTATGGGTCTGCTGGAGTTTCTTGCAGCAAAGACAGAGTTTCCTATAGCAAACTATGTTTTACTTGTTGAATACCCTCTTTTGCTTATTTCTCTGTTTTTTCAGTCTTTTGAGGGTTTGTGGGGGTTGCATGAGGTGTATGGGATGCCGACCTTGCTGAGTGTATTTTGATGTAGGTCAAAAGGGTCCTCACAGGTGAGTGTTACACATCATTTTGTCGCTGTCCCTACAATCCCCATCTTGCCCATTGGAGGGTCATTTCCGTGATCAATAAGCAGTGTCATTCCTTGCAAAGACCATCATTGTATCCATTTACATGAGAGTAATATTCCTTTTGACAATTCCCTGAGCAGAGACTCAAAAACCCTTGTTTTTTCCTTGGCGCGAGTAGTCATTTATGCCCTCACACTGAAGAGGAAGATTAACATTGGGCCCCGCTCCAGTTGACGCTCTGTCTCAGTTAGCCACCTGTGCCGAGCTGTTTATGGAATGTTTAAAAAAAATAGAGGTGGAGATTCCACTCCAACAACTTCGAGGATGAGTCATTGGGAGTGGTTGAACTGAATAAACCACGGAATCCCTCCTTTATTTTATGGTTTCCACCTCTTATGGGAACTCCCTAAAGGATAGGCCTCCCTCCCACCTTTGTAGGGATCCTAACCTCCTCCTTTTCCTCTATAAAAGAAGTTATCTCTCTTTGCATAAGCTAGCTGAAAATGGATAATTGAACATATTATAGCTGAACTATTGAAGAGATAGAATAAGAAGGAATTACATTGAGAGAGCTTGAGTCCATGCCTTCTGAGAGAGCTTGGGTGCATGCCTTCATCCCGTCCGAATTCCCTGACGAGCATCTGAGACGCGCTTCGACTGAACCCCGCTGGAGGAGACTGCGACGTCAAAGAATTGGTTGTAACTTTTCCTTCTATCTATACATATACGTGACTATTGTTTGGTTCCCATTTTGTATTATGTTAGATGTTTAATGAAATATGCTTAGCCTTCTTTGACTGACTAGTAGTTATGAGTGAAATTATTATGTCGTATGATGTTCTTGTTTATTGTTCTATGTGCAGGTATCCGAGCATGACTGCGGAAGGATTGTGACTTGCCAAGGTGGAAGCGAGAGGCCACCACCACTACAGCAATGATGAAAACGTTGCATTCCAGGTAGGTCAATCTACCGTGTCCTCTTTTCATTCAGTAATTAGGAATCAACACTCTAGCATGTCTCTTTGTTTCAAGACCCACTCTAGGGCTAGAGGGATTGTCTCTGTCCATAGAGAGGATTTACCTGCTTAAAAGTGAGGTGACCTCTTGCACCTTTACTTCTTCTATCCTTACTTCATCATCTTTCTTTGGTGACTCCTTAATGGAAATAGGGCTTTTGGTGGGAGTCTGTGGTTTCCCTTGCCTCACCCTTTGACTCTTCCTAGTCCTGAAATACATAGGTGTTTGCATCTTCCTTTTTGTTTTTATATGTGTGCTCAAAGTGGCTAGGGTAGCAGCCACTTACTAATTTGTAATGTCTAGTGACATGCTGGTGTCTTGATGGGAGGTATCACTACCTAGAATAGGGTTCAATCCTTTCTTTTCCTCTGTCTTTTCTTCCTTCTTCCCCTCAGCCTTTTCTTTCTCAATTTCTATTGTCTCTATGTTCTTTGTTTCAATCTCCATTTCTTCTTTTTCTTCATATTCAACCTCCTCCTCTTATTCTTCTACCTCCCTCTCTCTAATATTAGAGGCATATGTTTGTCCTATTTTGGTGGCTATGAAGCCTTACCTATCCATGCCTATGAAAGAGGACCAAGATGCAGTGAGGTTTAATCTTCTCAAAGCATCATTCGCTATTAGTTTTATGAGGCCATGATGAGTTAAATGCTGGTATTTTATTTCAATCACCTTTTTGCTCATGTCTGTTATGGAGTTCAAGAGGAAATGAGGGATGCTTAATAACTTCTCTAGAGGGAGTTCTCCTTGAAACCTAAGCTCATTCAATAACCTAAAATGGTACCCATAGACTACACTAAGTCTGCCTTCACAATAAATGAATTTCATGATATGGAACGCTACTTCATCCTAGGGGTATGGAAGGATTTCTCTCCTCAATCCATTCTTGTCTTCAATGTATTCTTCTCCTGGTAGAAAGAAGATTTTCTTGGCTACACTGCTTGGCATCCTCTCTTTAACCCATTTAACTCCTAAGGGAAAAGTTGTGACTTTGCTTATGAGTTCAGGTGACAGTGTGATGGCTATGCCCCTAACCACAGTGGTGGCTCTCTTTCTAAGTGTGATTGTAGAGCTACTGCAAATTCTCGAGTTATCTCTTCATCAAAACCTTTCAAAATCTCGAAGAATCCTAACCATTGGTGATTTCTAAAAATTTCCATGACTTGAGGATCCTACCTAATTCTCTTATTATCAGTGGGCTCCCTTCTGTTGAATCCCCCTCCCATTTTTTATGGATGTGATAGGAAGGTGGTAATGTGTTTGAGAGTTATGTGAATATGTCTTGGAGATGATGGTCTCAAAAAAAAAAACCCTTTAATTGCCAAATTATAACTTGCAGTGAGAAAATTTCATGGATAAATTTTAGTTTTGGAGGGTGGAAACCACTTACCTATATCCTATGGTGTTTTTTCTTGGTTTATGGTTACCTTAGGAAGCAATTTCACCCACAGGTGACTCTGTGTTGCCCTTTGTACCCTTTTTGATCTACCTGTGTAGTTAAATGTAGAAAATCTTTGTTTTCTATAGAACGATGGTGCATGCAAGCTCTGACTTCGATGTTTCTCTCCCTAATGACTCCCACTGCTCTTTTGATTTTGTTTCTCTTTGAAATGCTCAACGAAATGGTGAAAATGTGATAAAAAACACATTTATGGCATTTTTAACTAAATTTGGAGCGGGGTGCTGACTCGTACTTAACACAAGTTTTCCTCTTTAAGATCGTTGGTCCCACTCCAGTTATTAATTTATTAGCCTTGTAATCACGTCTTCTTACCCATTCAATCCCCCTTGGCTTGATTTGACTTGCCCAAGTGGCATGTACTTTTACTTTTCCTCCAGTTTAACTTTACGAAGGTGGCCAAGTTAACTGGCTACCTTTTTGCCTTTTAAACCTCTAAACCTCGACATTAAACTATTTTGGCTATTATGAATTCATAGAAAGAGGTAAAGGTCCATACCTGAGCCTAAATGGTGCTGGTGTGTTGCAGAATGAGTTGGTGCAAGAAGTTGGAGTTGGTGGTTGCATCCATGATCTTTCCTTTACTGTTTGTTTTTTTTGTTTTGTTTTTTGTTTTTTATTTTTTTTTGTTTTTGTTTTTGTCTTTTTTTTGTTTTTCCTAAGTGAAAAATTTTTTCTGAGTGAGCTGCTTGTTTTTCTAAGTGATTTGCTTAATATTTTTCTTGTATTTTCTTCTTGCAGGTGTTGCATGGAGGTCTTTAGGTGCCTTTGGCTGGTGTGATTTCTCTCTTGGATTCTACTGGTGGTCTTTTGAAGACGTTTTCATCATATTTTCTTCAACCTTTAGCCTTGTTGTGCCACACAAATTTTCTACAGGAAACTTTCCAATTCTTGTAGCAGTCTTCTTCTTCCTTCTTCTTCCTTCAACTTGCTTAGGAATGAAGGGAGATGGTTTATGGAGGTCACAGATGGAGTCATGGAATTAATGGAGTGGTGGATAGGTAAGTGAAGAGGTCCCATGCCATATTTCAGATGATCTAGTTTCTAATGGCACAACATAGGGTTTAGAGAGTGAATCCTTGTGCATGGAGTGAAATAAGGGGTTAGGGGTGGTAGGTATAGGAAAAGCATAAATTATCATACTCTCCTTGAAGTTCAGAAATCCTTGAGAGAGATCCTTCCTTCATGAATAAGCTTCATGTAGCATTTAGAGGAGTTTCATGTAGTGCTATAGTTTCCTCGGTTGTTACCTTGACAAATTTTGTTTCAATCCACTTTGTCAGGTAGTCATTGCAAACTATGATTTACATTTTCTGGCTAGTTGGTGGATCAATAGGTCTAATGACGTCCATACCCCACTTATAAAATTCCTCAAGAGACACCTGAGGGTGCAAATGAATCTCATCCCTCTGTGTAGGTTTCCCCATCCTTTAGCACTGGTCACACCCGCTAGTGTATCTTATGGCATCTTGGTGAAGGGTAAGCCAATAGTAACCTGCTTGCAAAGCTTTGAAGGCAGTCATTTTTGCAACAAAGTGGCCTCCACAAGGGCTATCATGACATGCAAAGAGGATTTCAAAAACTTCTTCCTCCCTCACACACCTTCTGAGAATTTGGTTGGGGCCTAGCTTGAAGAGATTTCCCCTAATCTAGGTGACAGGGGCTCTTTTCTGATGATCTTGCTCTTCTCCTTGGATGAGAGGTTAGGAGGGAACTTTTCAGCAACCAATTAGTTAGCTATGTTAGAAAACCATGCTGAGAGTGCTGAGAAAGCGAAGATATTTTCATTTGGAAGTTGGTCATCCACCATTACTTCTTCATCTGTAGATAGAGCTAGCCTGTATAAAAAATCTGCAACAACATTCTCCTTTCTAGGTTTATCAACAATGGTTAGGTTAAAATTGTATAATATTAACAACCATCTACTTATCCTAGCATTAACATCTGTTTTTTCATTAAATATTTGATGGTTGCATGGTCAGTGTGTACAAAGTTCCAATAACTAGTGATATAATGTCTAAATTTGTTTAAATCATGGAAAATGGATAAAATTTTCTTTTTCGTGATAGTATAATTGAGTTCGGCCTTAGAAAAGTTCTTAATAATGAAATAGATTGCATAAGGTGTTTGTATTCTAATTTCCCCAAAGTTTACCCCACAACTTTGTCTGATGCATCTATGTGGATGTGGAAAGGCAAAGTCCAATTTGGACCTCAGAGAATGGGGGTAGTAGTTAACTTTCCCTTAATGAGTTCAAAATCTTCTTGACAGAGACTGGACCAAGTAAACTCAGAATCTTTGGTAAAAAAACCAATTAGTGGTGAAGCAAGCTTGCTGAAATCTTTGATGAACCTTCTATAATAGCCATTTAAACATAAGAAACTCCTGAAATCTCTCTGCTTTCAAGGAGCAGGTACCCTTTTGATTATGGTTATTTTGTTTGGGTCCACCTGTATTCCTAATTGGGAGATTGAGTGTCACAATACTACTCCTACTCTTTTCAAGAGTTCACACTTTTCTAGGCTCAGGGAGAGATGCACATCAATGCATCTTCTCAACAATTTTCCCAAATTGGAGATAGCGTCCTGGAATTCATCCCCATAGGGTGTGAAATCATCCATGCATATTTCAACCAAGTCATAGACTAGCTCAGATAAAATGCTCAAGACAACTCTTTGGAAGGTAGCTAGGGAATTGCACAACCCAAAGGGTAGGACTCTGTAAGCGAAGGTACCCCAAGGACATGTGAAAGTAGTATTGTCTTGGTCTTGAGGGCTGATTTGGATCTGGTTATACCCACTAAACCAATCTAAGATGGAAAATAAATTATTTCCTACAAGGCCATCCAGGACTTAATTTATAAAGGGAAAAGGGAAATGGTCCTTCTTGGTGGCTTTGTTGAGTTCTTGGTAATCAACATAGATTCACAATTTTCCATTCTTCTTCAAGACTAGGACAAGAGGAGATACCCACTCACTATCTCACATAGGATAAATGAAACTTGCATCTAACAATTTATGTAGTTATTCCTTGACTATGTCTTTTAGAGTTGGGTTCATCCGCCTTTGGGATTGGCGCATATGCTTGCATCCTTCCTTAATGTAAATATGATGCCTGCATACTGAGGGATGCACCCCTTTCATGTCCTTGTAATCCCAAGCAAATGAATCTAGGTTTTCTTTCAAAAGATGGAATAATTGCTCTTCTTCTCTATTTGAGAGGTTCGAGTTAATTTTTAGAGATTTGGATGGGCCAAACTCCAAAGCCTTGGTGGTTTCAGAGGTTGAATCAACTGAGTGCAGTTCCATCCGAGGGTGGCTTTTAGATTCTTTGGCTAGGTTTTCAATAGGGCTGTTAATGGGGGAGTGGTTTTGAATGACATGGTTGATGAGTTCATCTTCATCAAGCTGCCCCCCCTCTAAGAAAAACATATATGGTACAAATGGGGTAGTGTTGTATACTTCATATTCTTCTTCATACTCTGACCATATAGGTAGGTCATGGTCAATGGAAGGTTGGCCTAAAGGATATAATACAAGTTGTTTAGGCAAGGGCCCATTCTTAATAGTCATGTTTTCAGCCTGACATCTGATATAAGTATCGATAATGGCTAACCAAGGTCTCCCTAAGATGAGAGGATATCCATTAAACTTGGTTTTTGGCTACAGAACCAGGAAATCTGTAGGATACTCCCAAGAGTCAATTGAAACCATATCATGCTCGACAATTTTTTCCGGAGTTAATATGCACTAATTTAAAAGTTGTAGAAATGTTGTGATTTTCCTCAAAGTCCCTTGGAGGTTTAGTTTAAGCATAATTTCCGTGGTCATAACATTGATGGCAGCCCCGAGATCAATTCGATTATTGGGGACTATGAAACCATCTATGTGCACATCTACAACTAGGCTGCCAGGGTCTAGGTACTTTGGGAAGATCACCCTTCCCAACATTAAGTCGGGTAGATATCCTACTACATTGATGGTGGGGGTATATTTCTTATTTCTCTCTTATTTCTTGAAGCATTTTTCCTTGATGAACCTATTGTAAATATGGACATCCTTAATGGCCTGGAGAAGGGGTATTTTTACATTCAAATTTTTCAGTTCTCCCAGAAATTCAGTCTCCTTTGAGGTGTGATAACTGGAATGGATCAAGTGCTCAGGAAAAGGAGGTTTTTGGATCTAAGTGTTACTTTCTTTATTTTCCTCCTCAACCTCTATAGGTGGAGATGGAGGATGGTTGTCTGGGAGTACCCTTCCTGACCTGAGATTAATATCCTGTATCTCCACAACATAAGTTGGATAGGATGTCTCTCCACTATAAACTTTTTGTTCCTGTTTGTTGTTCGGGTTCGGATTGGGTTTTGCAGGCATATCTGGCAGCTTGGGTGGAGAAGCATGAGTAAGATGAGGTTGAGGTTGGGGTGGGGGAATTAGAGTAGATGGTTGATTATGTTGAGGCCTCCACCCTTGGGATGGGTTGTTCCACTGAGGTTGTTGAGGAACATACTATTGAAATGGTGGGTTCACAGGCTGGGGATGATATGGAGGGTTGTAAGGCCAAGTAGGAGGTGTAGGCCAGGATTGAGGAGCGGGGGTGTACCAAGATTGCATAGATGCATTATGATTGTTGTGATAGTATGAATAAGGTGAACCTCGCATACCCCGATGATATGACCAAGGGCCTTGAGGCCTTCTCTGATTGATGAAACAAATTTTCTTTATTCCTACTTCCCCACCTTGATATAAAAATTTGAGTCTAGGTAAGGAGGGACACTTGTTTGTGGCATGATTCTCCTCACAGACTAAGCAAACCTCTATGAAATTTAATTGAAATTCATTTCTAGGGTGTTTTCTAGTACACCTAGGGCAAAATAGTCAAGGCTCTTTCTAATTCCTCTTGCTTCCTCTTGACCTTCAATGTGTCCATTTGCGAGGAAAAGGTGTGCAACATGTCACCCTTGAAGTCCACCAACATATTTCCAATCTCATGCTTGATAGAGGTGGAAGAGGAAGGGGTATTGGTTGTACTTTGGCTAGTTCTTACTTTCTTCCTAGCTGCCCTAGAATGGTTCCTAAAGATAGTTTTGATTGTCTCATAAGGTAGCTGGTAGATATCTCCTCTTGATAACATATTGAGGGTTTCTATCACCTCCTCCATGATACTTTGGAGAATTAATAGTTTAAGTGATCTGGGATCAAGGGTACAATTGGCTCTCTTATAGTTTCCTTGAACCTACATAGTCCTCTAGGGATTCATCAGACCCTAGAGTCATCCTGAATATTTCATCTTTAGTTTCCTTGAACCTACATTAGTCCCTATACTTTTTGTTGAAGGCCTCTTGCATTTGTGCCTAGGTAGTGATGTTGTTCCCAGGTAGACCCATGAACTAGTGCAAGGCTACATCCTTAAGGGTAGATGGGAATAACTTCAGATTTTGATTATCCGAGGCATAGTAATAGGTCCTACACACATCAAATTCAAACATGAATGTGTCAGGACTCAGAGGTAAGTCCATGGAAATGTGGAAAGGATGAGGGGATAATGTTCTTCATTTTAGTCTCCCCATCTATCTCTCTAATGGAAAAGGCTCCCCAGGCTTCATTTCAACCATGGTTTGAATAGGTGAAGCAGGTTCCTCTAGTGAAAAAAGATCTTCTTCTTCTCCAATAGGTTCTTCAAAATTTTTAGAAGGCTCACCTATGGTGTGTTCAACCTCACAACCACTGCAGAAGAGTGAAGGGTGACTATGTGGTGATGTGGGGGTTTTAGGTAAAAAATTTCCTTGAGTATCCCTACTACTTCGAGGCATGAAAATCGGATTTTTTTGTATTTTTAAATATTTTTGAAAAAACATGTAAAATTAAAGTAGAAAATAATGCTAAAACAAAATCAAAGCATCTACTAGACACCTCCCCAGCAACGACGCCAAAAAGTGGTGAGCCCTAGTATTGCACGAATAATGTTGCAACTCCCAGAGGCTGCCCTACTTTACTTTATCAACCCGGGGTTCCTAAAAACTTGGAGGTGAAAGTGCTATATACACAACATATGCATTCTACTCATGTCATCCTCTTCTGAGCTCTACGAAAGGGTGTTATTTCTAGGGTTTTTGAATGAAGTATGTCAGACTTCTGAATTTAGACCTAGGGCTACAAATGATTCAAATCCATTACTCTATCAACAATCAAAGAACTATTCTACATCAATAAAGTACATCTAACTACTCTGCAATGAAAGAAATATACACATTAAGCTATGTTAAGAAATGGAAGCAAACTAAGCATCTTGCATGAAGTAAATTGCTGAATTGAAATTGCATAAAGGAAACTAACCTAATCACACTTTGCTGGGACAAATGGCTAAACACACTCTATCCACTTTATGTTCTAATTATCATGATTTTACCCATGTAGCTAATCATGACCTAACTATGCTTGTAAATGCATTGTTTTGCAACTAGGAGGAGAAAGTGTTATGGTGGCTTAGGAAATGCTTGAGCTCATGGGTGCAAGGCTCAAGGTGTCTGCGTGGATTTGGAAGGTCTGGATGAGGTGGATGGTGGTTTCTGGGCTTAAGGAGGGGCCCACTGGTGCTACTATAGGTTTCCTGTAGTGTTACACGAAAGTCTTGAATTGCTACAGGAAACAGTCTGAGGGCAATCCAAGGCCAAAAATGGGTGAGAAAATCATAGGGAAGGTGGAGTGGAGGTGTGTTTGGATGAGTGGAAGGTGGCCAACCCCTTGGCCAAGCTCATAACCTATTTAAAAGCTTGTCTTGCACCTCTAGTGTTTGATCACACTGTGAAGGTGAAAAATCTAAACACAGGGCTGATGGCGATTTAATGAAAAAAAGGCTGATGAGAGGTGAGAAATGAAGTTTAAGGTGTTGGTGAAGTCCTCCTTTGTTGTGCTACTTGAACCTGCAATCAAACTACTTGTTCATGCAGCAAATATTGAAAAATTCATGATGAAGGAAATGGAAAAGATGAGTTGAATTTGGAAATCAAACCTACTTTAGCCTACAAACAAAAATCTAACTCAACACTCTAAACATGTTCATGGCACTACATCAACCTAACTATTCATTCCAAGAAATCATAAACTAAAAAGAAAATTTGGCCTGTGGAGAAGGTCTACCCTCCTCAAGCTCCAATGAAATAGATGAGAGAGGGAGGCTTGACACACAAATTTTTGAGTTTATAGACTATTCTACCAACATGTAAGCAAGCTTAATCTATAACAAAGACATATGGAAGAAAACTAAAAACAATGAATTGATAAGTAAGCAAACTAGCTAAATACACATAAGAAAACTAGCTACAATGACATAAAAGTAAAGAATGCATACACAATAGAGACTAAGGCCAATGGATTGGGCCCCAATGCACAAGCTTATCCCTCTGGAACTAGATTAGCGAAGCACAATCTGAATACTCATTTTATTGCAAAAAATAGTCTCATTACATCAACATGAAAGTCTCAAAAACCTATTACAGGAGCTAAGAGTCTTTTAGCTTCCTTCAAAGTTCAAATTCTAATGATATCTTGCTCAAACTTATTTAACCTAGAGGGCAGCTACCAACAACTCCCTAAAAAGTAGGTGATGTGCCCTCTTTGACTGCAAGTGAAATGTAGCTTTCGTGCACTTGATCTTGATTTTTCTTGGCTGCCTTTGATTTCAAGTTGTTGGAGGAAATATCGAGGATCCCTTAGTTGCCTTTGGGAGTTAAGGAGGTGGAAAATCCCCCTATAATCTCTCCTTTCTGTCTACTCCGATCTTTAATGGAAAAATCTTCATAAAAATGCAATAATTTCGTGATTTTCCTGCATTTAACTCATGTTAGGCATTCGAAGTATGAAAATCCTTAATCACCATCTACGTTAGCAACATAATACCATAATATAATTAAATGCTAGAAAAATATACCTAATAATTCCAAAAAGGTGACAATTAACCCCTCCAAATGTACCTAATGATGGATCTCATCAGTAGAATGTGAGAGTATTACATTATATTTTTGGAAAAAATCAATCAGCTTTGCAGACCTGAACACCTGAGCATTATTTGCCACTAACTTCTTTGGAAAACCAAATCTAGTGAAAATATTCTCCAAAAATTTAACTACCACTGAATCAGTTGCCCTCCTGGTTGGGACAACTTCCACCCATTTAGTAAAATTATATGTACCTATTATGATCCATTTATGTTTTCCACTAGAAGGTGGGTTTATTTATACTATAAAATATAGACCCCATCGTCTAAATGGTTCTTCAACAAACACAAGAATCAATGGTAAATGTGCCAATTTCTCTTTTAAACAAACATTTGGCACTTTTCACAACTTCTCATTAATATGTAAATATCTAAAAACAAAAAGGGCCAGGAAAAATGATATTTCAATACCTTATGTGATGTAACTTTCCAATTATAATGGCCACCACAGAGACACCCATGATACTCATTAAAAATTTATGTAGTCTCCCCTTCTTTCAAACAGAGCAAAAAAATACCAACAACATCTTTTTAGTACAACCTACCATTTTTTATTACATACTTATGTGCTTTCAATCTAAGAGCTTTGTACTTTGTTCTATATAGGGAAGTTGGGAAGCTAAGAAAACATAGAGAATGGAAAATATATTTATACCATTCAGAGCAAAGCTACTTATATTGAATTTCATTATTAGATTCTTTCTCCTTACCTTTTTCTTCTATAGTTTTAGATTTAAAGACTTCAACTAGAAAAATTAGTTCCCCTAGCTAGACAATTATCTTCTGTGAAGATATTTTCTAGTCCTTGTCCATTTAACAACTTTGTTGGTTTGATGTCCATATCATACTATTGAATCTTTGCTATCCACTTTCCCCTTTTTCCATCACTATCACTCTGAGTTAGCACATCCTTAACAACAACATTAGGAACATATGTAGTGATCTGAGACTACAGAACATAAACTCTAAAGGCTTTCAATGCTTTAACCAATGCATAGGCTTGCTTTTCTAGGATGTTATACTTCAACTCTATGCCCCTTAACACCCTACCAAAAAATTATACTGGATGTTCCTTGTTATCTTGCTTTCTCTACAAAACTAATGCTACTACAGTAAAAGGAAAAGAAAATGAAAAAGTTTGAAAAAGTTTTTTATAATCAGGACTCACCAATACTGGAGCTTCTCCAAAAGTTTCTTTGATTCTTACAAAATATTCTTTGGAAGCTATGGTCCATCTAAATTATTCATCCTTTTTCAACATATCAATGATTTTTTTCACAATCTCTGCATTATTTTGGATAAATTTCCCGAGGAAATTTATTTTTCCCAAAAAACTTTGGATTTCCCTTTTACTCCTTGGTAGAGGTATATTATTAATTTCTTCTACCCGTTTAGGATCAATATTTACTCCTTCCCTTGATACAATATTCCCAAGTAATTTCCCCTCTTTCAAAACAAAATGATAGTTTTTGGGGTGCAATGATAGGCCATACCTTATACACTTTTCAAAAGTTTGATAAATATGTTTTAGATGCTTCTCATTAGACCTGGAGAAAAATATAATTTCATCCAAATAAATTACGACAAACTTCTCCTTTTCTCCTACAAAGGTTATATCCATAGCCCTATGGAAAGTAGCACCAGCATTCATTAACCCGAATGGCATATTTGCATACATGAAGGTTCCCTATGGGGTTGTGAATGATGTTTTCTTTTGGTCTTCTAGTTGTAATGCAATCTGATTGTAACTTGAAAATCCATCCATCATATATAATTTGGAAAATCCTGTTACTCTTTGTAGAATGTGATCCATCTTTGGGAGAGGATAATTATCCTTTAATGAGGCTCTATTAAAATTTTGAAAGTATATACATAATCGTACTTATCCATTTTTCTTCCTCATAGGTACCAAATTATCCACCCAATCGGAATACCTAAGAGGGACAATTATCTTTTCCTGTAATAACTTTTTGACTTCGTTCTCAATTTATGGAAACAATAAAGGATTTATTTTCCTCAACTTATGCTTATATGGCTTAACTATTTCTTTTAAAGGAATTTTGTGCTGAATAATGTTGGTATCATAAGTTTTAAGGTCTCCGTAAGACCATGCAAACACATCAACATATTTTTAAAAAATATCTACATACCTTTGTTTATATTCATCTGGATTGTCCTTTTCCAACTTCACCAACTTTGGTGGGCACTTTGTTCCAAGGTTGCGGTCTTTAAGATCATCTTCCCAATATCTTTTGCTTTTATTTTCAACAAAATCATTTGCATTGAACAACCTTTCTAGATTTACCAAACCTTTAGGGATCACATGTTTTTCAACTGCACTGTCTTTTGACCTCCCACATAATTATTCAAAGGCAACTCATTATTTGGTTCTTCTTCTTGAAGCTCTTCAATTTCATCTTCTTGATCAATCTCTAGATTTGAAAACTCTCCTACCATATCTAGAAATATTTTAATTTTTTATTCATCTTCAAAAACCTTCTAGTATCTTATATTATCTGGAATGGAAGGTCTTCTCATAATTTCAACTTCATATCTTAGTTTGGGATTTAATGGATGCTTGAAAGTAATAACTGCGATTGCCAAAGAGTCAGCTAGCCTGTTACCTTCCCTTGCTAAAAATTGTATGTTAAAAGCAGAAAATAAATTATCCACTAAATCCCACACTTCATTTCTAAAGGATTTAAGCCTAGGATGCTTAGTTTAGAATTTATTTTTGACTTGTTTCACAACAAATTCAAAGTCCCCAAACACAAAAATACATTGTATTCCTATGTTTTAAGAATATTGTAAATTGTTAGTGTCATTTTTTGCATCCCGCCACCAGTGGTCAAATAAACTCTTATCATGTCTTGTTAGGGTCCCATTTTGAAATTTTTGTCATTCCATTAGGTCATCATGCAAAAATTGGGTCATTGGATGTAGATCTAGGCCTCATTTCACTCCTTTCAAAATTTTTATACTTGCTGGCTCATTTCACCTCTTGGATGAGTGTACCATCATTTATGAGTTGTCATCATCATTACATTCATTTTCATCATGGTTTCATTCATTCAGAGTCTCCATTAGTTCTTAGGGTTTCCAAGGTCATCAAATCACCATTTCATGCATAAAGTCCAGCAAGTGAAGGAGTGACAATAAATAAATTTCGTCAGTAAGTTTTATTTGTAAATTTGATTTCAAAGAAAATGTAAATTTATGTTTCTAATTTGTAATAAGTTCTCAGAATTCCTAGTAGTTGCAACACTCAAAGTTCCATTAGAAAATGAGAAAAGTTCCAAAAATCCATTCAGTGTTCCTAAGCCATCAAAATATGAAGTTCAAAGATCAAATTTTAAACATAAAGGTAAAAAGCAATGTAAAATTGATTTCAAAAAAGGAAATGTGGGTACAAAGTCTATTTAATGATATTTCTCTAAGTATAAAAGGCCCTGAAAGACCAAAAAATAATTCATTTGCATCCTCAAGCATTGAGCTCTCCAAGTTCCCCAAGCAAAAAATTGATTTGTCCTTCAAAAAGAAAAGTTCCATCTCCTTCGCTGCACTTTTTCCACAGGCACTGCGCTTTTTGCAGAGGCCACGCTACGCTTTTCAGAAGCACGTTGTGATTGTTGTAGGGCTTCACTGCGCCTTTCTTCAGCTCGCTGCATTTTTTGCAAAGGAGAGCCACGGTCTCAAAGCTTGTCACCAAGGGTTTCAAACAACAGTTCATGGTTTCTACACTTATTTCCAAGTAAGTTACACCTCCTAAGCCCCTCCTTTTAGCTTGTGGTCTTAAGTTGTGTAAACCCTCCCTTACTCTCTATGATTCGTTCTAAGTAATGAAAACCTAATTTTCAATTTACAAGTTTAAAATTGTTTTCCCCTGGACCCCATTTACCTTCCTCACACTTCAAATCACTCCCAATACCCTTACATCCCCTCATTTCCCATTCCCAAGATATATTTCCTAAAACCCTACCCCTACGCTGCGCTTTTCTAGGAAGCTAGACTACCTCCCTATATTTGAATTTCTTACCCTATTTCCCTTATCATTTTAAACCCCCCATCACTTCCCTAAGCTTCCTAACCCCCTTACACACTTCCCCAAATTTTGCCTCACTTATCCCAACTTCCTAACCCTATAATACTACTCCCTTTCCGTTGCCCTTATTCCCTATGGTTTCTAGACAAAATTGAACACAATGGAGGAGGAAAGAAACATCATGGAGGAGGAAAGAAACACCACAGAAGAAGAGAATAAAACCTACAATAAAAGAGGGATGATCTTGAGACTAGAGCCATCAGACACTAGGGAATTAATGGCATCACCCTTAGCAATCAAATGTTTCCAGCATGTAGGTTGTTTTAAATTTTGTGAGATGGTCCAAAGAGTGCAGAGCCATCCTACTTTGACAAGGATTTTAATCACCAACCTACAAAAATACCAAGTGACCATTGCAGGGGTGACATTCACCATTTCTATAGACATCATTACAGCCTTAACAAGATATTGAATGTGGGTGAAAAGTGGTTCAAAACTAAATATTTGGATGCCCAATTGTATGAACCTTACCTCAAGGAACCTTACAAAGATAACATCAAGAAGATCTTTCCTTTTGGTCAATTTCTTAATAGGTTTTCCCCCATGATGAAGATTATCATTAAATATTTCACTTGTGAGGGCAGATTATCTAGGTTTTATAACTATCACATCATGTTGTTCATGTATTTCACTAGGGTGAAATTGCTCAACCTTCCCTACTATTTATATAGAAGCATTGACAAGATGACCTACATAATGTAGAATAGAGAGTGTGAGCTTCAAATTAATAATCTCTTCCATCATTCTCTCATTAAAATCATTATCCTTCATCACCTCAAGCAGCTGAACCATCCATGGGAGACTTTCATTGAGGCATATGTCTTCACTACACCACCGAATCAGCTTGGTAGACCTATTCCACCACTAACATCAGTTTCTCATAAGAAAAATAGGTTATCTAGCAGGGCTACAATGAAGAAACCAAAAATAAAAAAGAGGTCAAAACCTACCAGAGAGGACATAGCCAAGTGTTTTCTCCACAGATTATGGAAGGGGCCTTGCCTTCTACATAAAAAAAACATGGATATAAAAAGTAGTAGGAGGCAGTCGTTTGAGAGAAGGAAGACCTTAATCATGAAGAAGAAAAATAATTTGACCTGGTGGACTTGGATGTCCAAGATAATCATGAAACCTCAAACCTAGTCATCAAAGAGAAATATGCCACAATCAGAGAGTTGCAAGATAATTTGGCAAGAGCACAACTTGTCATCTCCTTTGTTATGAAACCAAATCCAAAAATAGAAGAAAAGAGAGATCAACACCTTAGAAATAAGCCACTTCAAGGGGGAAACCTCCTTTACATTACATAAATGAACAATTCTTGGATGATACAAATGACAAAACCTCCTTTCTATATATAGGAGTCCATGGGGCCACAATATAATCCTAGAAGACCTAACAATAATAATGTAAGGGCACAATAATAACAATATGGGGGTTACAGAGGTACAAAAATAACAATAAGGGGACTACACTAACAACAATAAGGGGATACACTAATATTATAGGCACCTAACATTCTCCTCTCCTTCAAACAAGTGTTGCCCTCAACACTTGATTATTTATGGATGCTTCTATATAAAATTCTCATCCTCCCATGTTGAATCTTCAACAGGTAAGTTCTTCCACTTGCTGAGATACTATGAAATTGATCGATTTGGTAGTTGTCGAGTTCTTGTTTCTGTGACTGCTTCAGAAATTCTTTCATTGTGATGTTGATCTTCTTGTTGTTTCATTCGATTATGCACCAAAGTTAGGTTATCCTTCGAGAGTTGGAGAAAGTGTTGTTGATGCTTGATGTGATCTTCCACTATTTTATAATCCAGATTAGCTTTCGGTTGATCCTTCAAAACATCCAACTTAGCCTCCATTTTTTCTTTTAAACCATCTATGTCATTTTTTATTGCTCTTTGTAAGATCGAAATTTGTTGCACTTGGTAACGTAATTTTGATATCTCACAATGCAATTCTTCCTCTTCATGCGTAATAGTATAGCTTTCTGAGGGCTTAATGGGTGTGGAATTATTTTTGGGAGGCATTATATAACTCAATACCGATATCTATGCTTCAATATTCCCTTGGAATCACTTCAAACTTATTTTTCAAACAAATGTTATGCAAACTTGTTTAAAAAATACACCCTTTTTCTTGCTTTTGCGGAGCTCGATATTGAAACTGAATTATCTCTATTATTTCAGACCTTCAATATCTAAAATTTGGGACTATAGTAGCCCTCTAAAGCTTCTTTCGAATGCCACAGGTTTGACCTGATTTGGAATTTTCAAGGCGAAGTTATGTCCAATCTCCCACAATGACCTAATTATGGACTGGTTTAGTAGATCAAACTTGTACAACGTGTCACGGGTCACAATTTCCTCCTTCGGATCTAAAATTGATATACAGGAAACTAAAGTCAGTGCACTTGTGGCCAAGTTTTACAAAATTGCAATCCAATGCTCAGAGAGTGAGTTATGATGATTTCCCCACGGCCTCCTCTTTGAGATGAAATTCGGGAGCCTAAAAAAACCCTAACTTCCATAGATCATATATCCAAAAAAATTACGACCCAAGATCTGAAATTTTTACACGACGTTCCTTAGGATTTCAGCTTCGCTCTGCAAAAATTTCAGCTTCTGAACATTTTCAAAACAAAATTTATAGTGAACATTCCACGATGCTGTTTAGGTTAAATTCGGGAACCTGAAAAAAACCTTAACTTCCACAGATCATATTTTCGAAAATATTTCGAACCAAGATCTGAAATTTTTGCACGACGTTCCTTAGGATTTTGTCTTCGCTCTATAAAAATTTCATATTCTGAACCTTCGTATAATACAAGTTCTAGTGAAAATTACATGAAGACTTGTTTAGGTGAAATTCGGGAGCCTAACAACACCCTAACTTCCACAGATCATATATCTGAAACTATTGCGAACCAAGATCTGAAAGTTTTACACGATGTTCCTTAGGCGTTCAGCCTCGTTCTGTAAAACTTTCAGCATCTGAACCCTAGTAGAAAAAAAACTATAGTGAAACTTCCACGATGACTTGTTTTAGGTGAAATTCGGGAGCCTTAAAAAACCCTAACTTCCACAGATCATATTTCCGAAAATATTGCGAACCAATATCTGAAATTTTTACACGCCGTTCCTTAGGATTTAGGCTTTTCTTTGTACAAAATTCAGCTTCTAAACCTTTGTATAATAAACGTTATAGTGAAAACGCCACGATGGCCTATTTGGAGCAGCGAAACCCTAGAATCCAAAGCTCTGATACCAAAGGTTATGAAACCAACTCCAAAAATAGAAGAAAAGAGAGATCAATGCCTTCTAAATAAGAAAATTTTAGGGGGAAACCTCCTTTATATTACATAAATGAACAATTCCTGGATGATACAAATGACAAAACCTCTTTTCTATATATAGGAGTCCATGGGGCCACAATATAATCCTAGCCGACCTAACAATAATAATGTCAGGACAAAATAATAACAATATGGGGGTTACAGGGGTACAAAAACAATAATAAGGGGTATACACTAACAATAATAAGGGGATACACTAGTATTATAGGGACCTAACATCGTTCCTTGAGCAAGAAAATAGGCAATTGAAACATAAACAAGTACTCTTGGAATTGGAGTTGTTGAAGGCCAAGAGGCAAGACACCAAAGGCAAAGCAGTGATGGCACATGATGAGTTTGATCATGATGAGACTCAGATCACCAAGAAGAAACCAAAAACAAGAGGTCTTAAGACACGGTGGCATCACTGAAAAAGAAATATTATATCACGTGCATTCATTTTGGGGTAATTTTTTTAGAAAAACCCAAAACGTTATATTGGACATATAACGATGGGTTAGAGGGATTTTTTTATTATTACATATGGAATATATATATATTAGGGTATTATTTATTTATTTATTTGGCCAAATGGGCTTGTTTTTCTGGTATGGCAAAATAAAAAGAGCGCGTCCGAGTTTTTCCATTGGAGCACCATTGCCATTCGATTCAGCAAAGGCGAACGGGCATTGAAGACATCAGAGGGGGATGGGCACCATTGCAAACAACATAGGTGGACAGACTACAAGTAGCTATGGCCCCTGAATGTGTAGGGTTTTGCGGATAAGTGTTCTATGCATTCCATGATCGTGGAGGTGTTAATTACCCCTTCAGCAACTGAAGCCCTGACAATTTTTGCAGAATTGGACTTGTAGTTGGACGAAGAGGACGAGCCTCAGCCTGAGCATAGCAGATAAAGGCAAGAAGGGGAGTGTGGACGATGACCACCTAGACAAAGACCTCATTCTCACCATCGAAAAGCTACAGTAAATTCAGGATGAGCTTGAGAAAGTAAGATCGATGTGAAGGAAATCTGGGGTTTTTGTTCTCAAATTTTCGATATGATGTGATAATCTCTTTATTTAGCAAGGGTTATTCAATAGAATCATGGTTATTGTTAAATCGGGTTAACGAGGAAGCAAGCGACAGAGTGTTGGAGGTGGAACAGAAGTACAATGAGATACGGTGTACGATTTATGAAAAAAGAAATTCTACCATTCAAGCAATTCTTGATTTTTGGCACACTGCAGTATGTAATTTATGCATTTATCTACCATGGGCGATCTCTCTGCCCTGTAAATTAAGGGTCCTGGTTTCAAATCCATATATAACTGAGACCCTAATCTCAATTTTCTTGGGGACTTTGGAAATGGCTATATGTAAAACTTGGGCGAATAAATTTGGTCTTGGCATGATATGGGTGTTGATAAGTGTGACATTGGTGTCTTGATTTATTACAGTTTTAAAGTCATCCTACATTGTTTGATTTCCTCACTGAAGAAGATCAAAAGGTGCATATTTCTTTTTGTTTTTCACTTTCGTTCTTTGTCGGTCTCTCACACACATCACACAGAAACAAACAAATTTTTTGAACCATGGGCATATTGTAATATTTTTCATGAAAAGTGCTTCTGAGTGTTTCCATGGTCTGCAGTCAGACACTCGTGAATCAGATGGCCTTTGTAGAGAAAAACACACTTAAAAATTCAAAGAAGCAGGGCAAGTAGTTGTTTTCTTGTAGAGGGCTTCGTGTGTTGTAAGGCCCAATAAATCTAATTATTTTTATTATTAGTAGTTTTCTCACAAAAGTAAATTTTGAAAGAATAAATCTTCTTGGTAATCCGAAAGAAGGAAGCTTTCTTAGTTTGTTGTACTCATCGAAGAAATCCCTCGAGAACTAGGTTCCTTACTCCTTTGGAAAATTACCTGTATCTCGACAGGATTTTCGTGTTGCTTATTTTTTGTCCTAGCATCTTAGTGCTGATTTGTTTCATTCTTCTAGACTGTACTGCGAACTGGACTGTTGCATGCACTATTTCCTTGTCCTTAGGGAATGATTGGGTTGCTTCTATCAAGGTAATTTCACTTGATGTCGATAGAAAAAAGGTAAATCAGATAAAAAGGATAAGGTATCTACTTTTCATCTTGATTTGCATGTTTGTTAAACTTGATCAGTGTTTAAACAAATGTCCTCTATCAATGAGTCTGAACAACATCTTAGTGAGAATTTGTAGGTGTTACCTATCAAAGTTGTGAAGATAGAGAGGAACTAACAATAGCTCAAGATAAACCATATGTACCTCTACCTAAAGGGTTTAATCTACAGGATAAGGCCAAGAAAGTCAGGGTAAATCCATCTCCTCCTACCTCTAATTTTGTTGATGATTCCCTTTAAACTTGGTGTAGACCATGCAACCTTGCATATTGGGAGGACTCTTGTAAAATTGCTTTGGTATCTCAAAATTATGCTTGACACAAATTGGGAGTTTCTACCTGAATTTACTGAGAATGCCTTTTGTGGAAGGGATGAGGAGGAACTTGATACTAGTCATCAAGTATAGATTTAACCCAATCGTAGCATTATGTAGTGATATTTTATATGAAGAGTGCATGATAAAACTAAAAATGTATGATTAAAATCAGAAATTCATTTTTTTTTACCATTCTTGATCAAGACATTTTTCCAATTAACGAATCAGTCGCTTCCCAGCCTAAGACTGATGTACCTAGGAAAGGACAGTAAGTCAAAAACTTTAAAAACAAAGTACAAAATAAGCATTTAGCTCCTGAGACCATTCCATAGGTTGTTGCACCCACTACCTCTTGGTCCACTAGTAAGTTCTGATGTTGCACAATAATTATTGAAGGTGATGATCCTTGTTCCTCTAGTTGACTTGTTTAAGATTTTTGGGTAGAGATGCACTATTATGCAATCACTAGCTGTGCTATCAGATGGACCCATTGTTATGAAAATTACTAATACTTTACAAGCAGTAGAGTCTAGTGACACAATTGATATGATAGAGGATTACCCACAAATTTATGTTGGAGATAACTATAAAGATATGCCTTTCTACGTGTCATTGCTTACTGGTGATTTGGTGTTTGCTTATTGTATGTTGGACTGATGTAGCTCCAACAACATCATGGAATATGGTGTGCTGAGACAATTGGGATTAAGAATCAAAAGTCCATATCAAAATGTTTATGCAATGGATAATAAGAAGGCCGAGGTGTGGGGATTGATTAGGGATTTGGGAGTTTGACTAGTTGCATTCCTTGATAGAATCATATGCATGGATGTGGTGGTAGTTGAGGTGCTTGAGACATGGGGTATGATTTCTTCTAGGAGCCACTTTGGGTGGTACATGACAAATGGATCTATTGTATGTTACGGTTTCAGTGGGTCCTAACTAGTTGGGCCGATTAAACCGCTAATCCAAAATAATGTTCAATATGGATTTATCTAATGTTCAATATAGAAAATTGAGTAGATACTTGATGTAACATCAAACTTGATGTATTTTTCATAGTGAATACCTTGATCGAGTTCATAGTTGAGCTGAGGCATATTCATAGGATAGTTGCAAAACATGTTCTTTGATATTTTAAGGGTACAATACAGTATGGTTTGAAATATGCCTTTGTCAGAAGCACATTCAGAACCAATCTTTACTTCTCCTTCAGGGGTGGATTCATTGGCATGCTGCCTTATTTGGTGATTGTAGCTATTCAGTTTGATCCTCATTGGGATTTGGTAGTTCTTGAGATTCTCTGCTCTATTTAGTATTTAACCTTTGGAAGATTAGGTGCAGCTTTGATTAGTTTCAGTTGGTCTTTGCAGCAATATAATTTATGGTAGATATATCATTTGTTGCATCAATAGCATCCATAAGCCCTTATTCTCAATGCAATATGGGTTTGAGTCCATCCAAAAGATAGGTAAGTGTGTAGATTAGAAAATATATGGTCCATACGGCTTTCATCTAAGCCGTGGGTCTTTGCATGGCTTGCACTTATTAGAGGATTCCCTCCAAGGCCAAATTGGTCAAGAGCAGACTTAATGATGGTCTTTTCCATATTTTCCACCATCCCAAAACAATGTCTGAATATAACACATACCCAATAGGAATGAGTATTTAAATATGAAAGCCCTTTGTTTGATGTATTGTTTCTTGGGTCCAAAGGTGTGGCCAAGTACACGTGAGGTTTTTTTTGGCATGGAAAGTGCATGATTGAGACCTTGAAAAGATTCCAAATGATTGTTTGTAAATCCATGGTCACCCCAATGATTCCGATTCTAGGTTGCATGTTGACTTGGACTGAGATATGGTAGATCCTTAATTGTATAGATAATTGATTAGATGCTTGATGTAACATCAAACTTGATGTATTTTTCATAGTGAACACCTTGATCTAGTTCATAGTTGAGCTGAGGCATATTCATAGGATAGTTGCAAAACATGTTCTTTGATATTTTAAGGGTAAAATATAGTATGGTTTGAAATATGCCTTTGTTGGAAGCACATTCAGGACCAATCTTTACTTCTCCTTCAGGGGTGGATTCATTGGCATGTTGCCTTATTTGGTGATTGTAGCTATTCAGTTTGATCCTCATTAGGATTTGGCAGTGCTTGAGATTCTCTGCTCTATTAAGTATTTACCCTTTGGAATATTAGGTGCAGGTTTGATTAGTTTTAGTTGGTCTCTGTAGCATTATAATTTATGGTAGATATATCATTTGTTGCATCAATGGCATCCATCATCCCTTATTCTTAATGCAAGAGGGGTTTCATTCCATCCAAAAGATAGGTGAGTGTGTAGATTAGACAATATATGGTCCATACAAATTTCATATAAGCTGTGGGTCTTTGCATGGCTTGCACTTATTAGAGGATTCCCTCCGAGGCCAAATTGGTCAAGAGCAGACTTAATAATGGTATTTTCCATATTTGCCACCATCCCAAAACAATGTCTGAATATAACACATACCCACTAGGAATGAGTATTTAAATATGAAATTCATTTGTTTGATGTATTGTTTCTTGGGTCCAAAGGTGTGGCCAAGTACAAGTGAGGTTTTTCTTTGGCATGGAAAGTACATGATTGAGACCTTGAAATGATTCCAACTGATTGTTTGTAAATCCATGGTCACCCTGATGATGCCAATTCTAGGTTGCATGTTGACTTGGACTCAAATATGGTAGATCCTTTGATGTATAGAAAATTGATTAGATACTTGATGTAACATCAAACTTGATGTATTTTTCATAGTGAACACCTTGATCTAGTTCATAGTTGAGCTGAGGCATATTCATAGGATAGTTGCAAAACATGTTCTTTGATATTTTAAGGGTACAATATAGTATGGTTTGAAATATGCCTTTGTTGGAAGCACATTCAGGACCAAACTTTACTTCTCATTCAGGGGTGGATTCATTGGCATCCTGCCTTATTTGGTGATTGTAGTTGTTAAGTTTGATCCTCATTGCGATTTGGTAGTGCTTGAGATTCTCTGATCTATTTAGTATTTACCCTTTGGAAGATTAGGTGCAGGTTTGATTAGTTTCAGTTGGTCTCTGTTGCAAATACATGTGGGTACTGGGCTTTCTTACTAATTCAATGGTTTGAGTTGTTGGCGTTCTATGTTCTACCCATTTTGATGTTGGACAGTGGTTTCGGCCAAATTGTTTTTTGGAGATTTGGGTCGGTGGTTTTAGTTGTTTTTGAAGTTGGATTTATGTCTCCTATATCATGAGATCTATTCCTCTTGGTGCATATACTCGCGCTAGAGGTTTTCCAGTATACTATTGGAGACTAGGTTAGATCCTGCAACATTGTTCTTATGTGTATCAACATCGAACCACATAAATTCCCTCAAAATTCGAATGGTCATGAACACCTTCGAGCACCAGCTCCAGGAAGCTCATGTCCTGAAAACCCCTCAATAGTGTGATAGCACATCAATTTAAAACAAAAGTACCAAATTTATTCCCCATCAGCAACAACAACCTCAAACTTTCCTATTGTAACTAAATTCCTTGAAAATAAACACTAATGTATATCTCATAATTCTCATGTACATGGACAAATTGCTGCTATAAAGAAACATTAATTTTTTGTTATAAAATTATCTCGCATCCTTGTAATTTAATATTTCCCCCTGCCTTTCTTTCAGTCCTCTTCATTTTCTTCAAAATCTAATACTTCCATCAAAGATAACTCACATTATCTTGGTAAAACAACCATGTTCAATTTTTTTATTAGAAGGCTTATTATTTATTTATTTTAATTTGTTTGTTGACATGGAATTATGTTGAAGTTTTTAGCTAGAAAAAACAAGATAATTGGCATAAACATGCACTAAGACTGAAATGAGAATAACAAGTATGTTGAGACATGACATATTTCTATTAAGTGCACTAAATATTTTTTTCAAAGATCCCTCATATGGGTGGCTTATTTATTTGTGCAGAAACAAATGTTAATGTTTTATATTTTCAAATGCAATGATGGTGACAATATTTTCCTTACAAATTCAGATCTGCATATGGAGAATAGTTTAATACTGAAATGGATTTCTTCACTTGTGGTTTTTATGTTGTTAGTTTTTCTTATTGTTGTTACAAAGGTTGAAAATTTTAATATTATATTCGTGAATAATTCAAACTTTCCAGCTTATTTAACTTGCATGTGTTGATTGCTGCAGTTCAACCCTTGGTATTCATGCTACAAGTATAGAAAAATTCTTACTTTTGTTCTGATATGTCTTCATAATTTCCTCATATATCATTCCATCACCATATTTCCTTGGAATTTTAAATCTCTTCAGATAATTCGTTTAGCTTTTCTACGAGTTTCTTGAAACATCCTTCGAGATATTCCCCATTATTGCAACAAGAAGATAACTCTTGAAGATCATGATCTTTCAATGTTCCAATAACCATATCCAATAGTCTCTTCATACAATATTCTTTAATTAAACTCCCATCAACAATGCTTGATTCCACAGGGGACTCACTCATAGGTTAATCAACAAGATCATCACATAAACTCTCCTTCTTGGATGCATCTTGAACTACTTACTCATTTAGAGTTTCAAATTTATAATTAAGATCCTAAATTATTTTCACATATTCTAGTTTTTCATTGTTTACTTTCAAGATATTTTCCTCTAGGCTTTATGTTCTCCTCTTTGAGTATTTCTTTAAAAGGCATATAAAGTAGCAATTCTTTGAGCATTCTTAATTTCATGCTTAAAACGAGTTGCATCATGTTGGGCCTACGTTATTGCTATATTGAGCCATTCAATTTTAAATTTTGGATCAACTAGTCACATAGATGTTGGCATATCAACATTCTCAAGGATTTCTTCCCATTTTTGAATAAGATTGTTCCTTTCCAACAAATACTTCTCTAGTATATCTAACTACTCAACTTTATTTTATAGTTCCTTGTACTCTTCTTCTATATCTTCAAGGTGACTCTTCCCAATTTTTTCACCATGCACACTTGTTTCAGATAACTTGCTAATAGTAACATTAGCATCATTCCATCCAGTGATTTTCAAATCTCCCCTGCTTGAGAGCGTAGTTTTATTTACTCCAAGAGATGATTTTGCAAGCCACTCAACTTTAGAAATTATTTCTTTGGAGTGGATTTCCTATGAAAAATTCATCTCCCCAAATACATTTTCAATTTTATGAAGAAGTGAGTCCTTATTTGAAACTTATTCTGAAAAATCAATTGCATTATTTTGAATATCTTCTAGATCTAGTTCCAGTGCTTTAACATGATTAGAAGCTTCCATTTTAGTTTCATGAAATGTATAATTTTTCCTCTGCAATTCCTATAAACATTCTTCTAACTCATTGGACTTGTCCATTAATGCTTATATTACAGTATTGCATCCCTTAACCAATCCTTTCCCTTTCATGATGGTCATACTAAGATTTTATATAACTGATGACAATTTACTTTCTATTTTCTCAATATCAGTTCTTATTTTCCTGTGATCCATGCTCATTTCTTTAAGCTTCTCTTCAAATTTACATAAAAGGTTCTTCAATTCCCTAATTTCTTCTTCATTTTGAGTTTTTATTGAATTCATCACATTTATTTTTTCATTTATATGCTTTAATTCCTTTTCTTTGTAATTGAATATTTCTCTCAGGAACATATCCAAAGAAAGTGTAGCTTATTTTTCTAATGGATTTCCATAATCAGAATCAAGCTTAGAAAAACATCTATGAACCAGGTTCACTTGTGAGAAAGCTAAATTGTATTTTTCAATAAGAAAAATGAGGCTTATATCAAAATAAGACATTCTCTCCATGCAAGGAACAATTTCCAAAGTATAATCTTGAATGAATTCCTCAATGGAAGCTATTAACTTCTCCACGGTAGTATAAAACTAGTGTTTAAAGTCAAAATGATTTTATGAAGAGGATTTCATTGATAATTACTTTTCTAAAAGAATTTTTCTAAAGGAATTTACCTCCAAATTTAAGGAATCTCTTTCATTTTCATTTTGAGCTGCTAGAAAATCCATTTCATGTGGCCCAAACATTTCCTACCAGCTATAATCCATAATGTGTCACCTACCACTCAACATCTAGATCCCAAGATTTCCTCTATCCACTTAGCACCAACATTTAAACTATCATGCACTCCTCCTAACATGTCATATGATGTGATAGTTGAATTGAAATTTGATGTGGAATTTGAATATTTGGGATCTAAAATATGAATATTGTTTTATTTGCAATATCATATTGCTATCCAAAATCTAGATCTTTCTTTAAAATCCAGATATTTGAATATCTATATTTTAAAGAGAGATACATATTCGAATATATAGGTTATGAGTTTTCCTTGCTATAATGTTTGACCTTCATTATTGGGATATCTGACTTATTTTACTTAGTCTTAACTCACCCACTTCTCCACTCGCATTTGGCATCACATGTGGACTATGACATTTCAATCATATCACCTGGGTTATCATAAGTTTTTGCATGTTAGGTTATGTGGAATCACAAATGTGATATTATGTTGTGTTAAATGTATCATCATTAGTCTTGTATGTTATCTAATAATATCCAGATAGCCTACCCCATGTCCTGGGATTCCTGCAAAGGTGGTATTTGAAATGGCTTATCCATCCATTCATCTCCTTTCCAAAAAACTTACAATTCAGTCTTTGGCAGTTTGACCCCTTATGATGTTGTAACATATTTTTGTTTTGTTTTGTTTTGTTTTGTTTTGAGAAATGGTCTCATGGATTCTCTTTGGCGAAAGCTGTTGTGCTATGAGGGTTGCATATCTAAGTCACCTATGATCTGCACCTGGTCTTATCTACACCCACTTGGGGGGTTTTTTGAACCAGAGTCTCTTTGTTAATAGAATCGCCTTGCTACTTACCACTAGACCACACTCATGTGGGTATGTTTGACATATTGCTATAATGGATCCATATTTTTCATGTTGGCATGTTAATTAATCAAGCATAGGGAAAAAAAAATAGAAACTAATCAACGCTATAGAATGGTTATATAAAAAAAGACCTAGAAAATCGTTTAATCTATAAGTGAAAATTGTTAACAAGAGGCAAACATCATGTAGATTGCATAAATATTGAATAGAAAAAATTACCACATATTATAACCGTGAATGTAAAAACTGCAGATGGAAATTGATTCCCATTTCACAAAAGTTGTTTATAGCGATGAAATTCCTTTTTAGTTGTTCATGAAATTGCCGGAAGATAGGGATTGCATTATGCATTCATTACTAGTATTATGTTTGCACTTTACCTTGAAATTTTGAATCTATTTTATTACACTCTACATGATTGTTACTATGTTAGGATAGTACTAATTAAAGCCAAAACACTCTGGTTTTTGCATAGAACTTAAAACTAACTGTTTTTATTAATAAACACTTTTTTGAATATGTTCACATATTTCCATTCAAATATGCGATGGTGATAATTGTCGTTGTGTTTGCTATTCGGCTTGCAAATCATATGATGCAGCTTGTGGTGCACGTCTCGATTGTTCTGATAGGACCCTATTCAGTAGTGAGGAAGAAGGGGAAGGGCTTTGTACAAGTGATGGAGGGAATCACCCATTGTGGCATCAAAATTTTAGGATACTTCTAATATTAGGCTTGATAGTTACAACATCTTGTGCAATTAGACATGTTTCCCAAATTTTTTTTCCTATTAGTGTAAGTGTGGATTTGCAAAGGGCTTATGTATCTTTTGTTGGTGTCCCAGTATAAATGCATATGCATGATAGAAACTTGGGCATTCTTGGATCTTTAAGGGCATATTTACCCTTGAATATCATGTGGGCTCTTCAACTAATTTCAAGGCAATCTGGAAATACATTTATGCACAATTTAAAATTACCTTTTTCATCCTCACTGCAATGAAATGAGGATACCCTTCCATTGTTAGAAAGGTGACGCCCCTTTTTTGAGTGGCACTTGTTGGAGGCTCTGGTGGAGCTCTTCCAGATACAGCATTGGAGCCCATAAAAATTTTGATTGGGTTTTATGCCTGTATAATTATGTTAAAAAATGTCATTGTATTTTGAAAAATGGTCTAATCAAAAATATTGTTCCAAGGCATTTCTCAGTGGGTGATTGGAGAGCATATTTTACTTTCCTGTAATATATTTTCACTTCTTGAATCTAAAAAATTGACTTGCCTCTGCAGACTTTAAACTTTATGGGAACCCTTTTCTGAGTCTAAGAAAGCTTTCTTTCCCCGCTTCTCATCCTGGGAAGCCTGGCTAGTAGCTATTCACTAGTTTGGATTCGGTATCATGGTCAGAGCTCAAGGAGAGGTTCATGTTGAATAACACTAATAAATTAGTCCTTCATCATGTCACAAATTTTATTCCAGACTCCCTATTATTCAAGTTTGGCATTCAACCTCCAGCCAAATGGTGCAGAGATTGGGATTGGAATTTTTCCAAAGCCTTTAAAATGTATAAGCCATATGATGGGTATCACTGGCTGCCTACCAAACCCAAGTTGGACGTGCAACTAAAATATTTATGGAGGCTTAAATCTAAATAATTGACTTGCCTCTACAGACTTTAAACTCTATGGAAATCCTTTGCCAAGCCTAAGAAAGCTTTCTTCACCCACCTCTCATCCTGGGTGGCCTAGCTGCTAGCCATCGACTAGTTCATCCCACCCCAAATGTTTTTTTTTGCAGTTGGCTCGACTATATTCAACATATTTGGTTTTGTGCCTTTGCTTTGTCAAAATGGCAATGGGCATCTTCATTTTGTGTCAATTTGTTACCCTCCCCCATTACCTACAAAGTAGCCCTCTTTGGGGACAAGCTTCCCTAGACCATGGATGTTCATATCACATGGTATCTATTAAAAACCCAATATTTAATTTGAAAAAAAATAGTTATATTTAATTAGAGCCTTGTTTAAATGGGTTTTTTGTGGGATGACAGAGTTGCAGCTTGTGCTAATCTATCAATGTAGATTACAGAGAAGGCCCAAAAGGTGGAAATGGATGTGGCCCTTTTGCATTAGCATCAAATCCTCGATTCCTAGGGAGTGTGCCATACAACATGAGCCGAGTGCCCTCTAGATGCCTTTCCTGCTCCAACTAACCGACCCAACAGTGAAGAAGGAAAGGGAGCATTGTCATAGTTGGCGTGATTTTGAAGTGAATAATGTGATAGTTGACTTCTTCAATCTGTTATGTCATTAACATAATATCATTTCCCATTTCAATGCCATCACTTATTATGGTTACCGTTATCTATTTGGTGTCTACCAAATTTTCTTGCTTGCCATTTTAATGTCATGACTTGTGGTTGCTATCCATTTGATCTCTACATTATCGTCTTACTCCTTTTCTATCTAAAAATTTGCGTAATAATGTTTTAGAGTTATATATTAAATATTTTGGCAATGCTTCTACTCTTTGTTTTAGGTAGCATTTGATGGATATGGACCTTTTTCCAGTCACTGCTTTCTGCTCGAAATATTTAGTACTTTTCAATCCTCAGGGTTATTCATTTAATGACTTACATAGCAGAAATCCCTATGGTTGGTATCATTTCTAGCTTTGTTTCTTGTGAAAATTAAGTTGCACCTTAAAACAAAAATGATAAAGCTGGAAGAAAAAATATCTTTCAACTTCCTAATGAATGATGGCTCATTTCATTTGTATAGTTTGCATGGAGTTTCAACTTGGGACATAGACTATTGTATTTATTCTAAATGTTAGTGCATATATTTACTATTTGGTTAATGTTGATGTAGAGAATATTTTAGTTGTCACTTAAACATGGTGTTTTTTCTCTCGTGCTTGCAGCACTTACAACTAATGATCTAGACAAGTTCTTGAGGTCGATTGGGAAAGAACCCGCTTATGTGGACTTAGAGGAAAACCATAAAAGTATATACCTCAGTAGTACAAAGCACAATATAGAAGTTCAACATAATCATGCGTACTTGCATGAATATTTTTCTAAGGTTTATTATCGTTTCTTCAGGCTGTATTGTCTGTGGGAAAGAATCAACCACCTGATCTTGTTGGTCACGTTATGATGGAAGTGGTTATAGTCTCTAATCTACATTCTGAACAAGGACTGGATAATGAGACAGGACCTCCGAATATTATTCATAGAAAGAATGAAACTAGAAAACATAAAGGTGATTATGATGAAACTTGCATGGTATATGTCTTTTATTTAAAAATATTCTTGATATTTTAATTGACACTTTGCAGACTTTGATGTGTTTTTCGGCACCCTAAATTCATATGCACTTGTTCATGTAGGAAGTGTTGTTGATCTAGGCTTGTTCATTACATGGTCATCCTGAACTCTATAGTGAATATCTTGAGCCAAGAAGGTAGAAGTTGGCAACACACTAAAATTGAGTTTAATCACTCCCAAATCAAAAGTTTGGCATTTGCAGATGCAATAAAGGTTTCCTCTTCAGGTGATTAATCAGTGTGTAGGAGAAAAAATGAAATTTTACATCTCCATCACAGTCTTGTCATCATGGAATAGATTGCAGATTGAGTTTCTAAAGCAAGGGCTTCTGTGGAAGTGAAAATAACTAATGGAAGTCTATGTGCTTGTGCATTAATGACCAAGCCTTAAAGTATACAATTGTCTAGGATTTTGATGTATTGAGTTGTCTAGCTAGATGAAAATAAGTCTTGAGTCTATCTGTGTATCATAGATAGCATGTTCTAAAGCTTATTAACAAATTTAATTTCAGTTGGTTGCTGCAAGATTTGATTCTTGAGGCAGTATGGTTGAGCATGGTGATTGAGCATTTAATATCATCACGATGTCTTGACACCTTTGGTGACATAAGAGAACCTTGATTTGAAAATGAAATTTATAGTAATCTTGTGGATAGATAATAATGAGACTGTCAAGGGAAGTAATCTATAGACTGTGAGCTATGTGTCAGTGATTGACCCTGTTTCACATTTGTATACCAATTTTTAATGACAACATGAAAGATCTTGCTTTTGTCACAATAACCTTGACATTCGTATAGAAACAATATTCTCCGTGACAGGGTGACAATGATCCCCTTTTGTGAACACTATTGAAGATTCATCTTGAGGTTGTTGAGTATAGTTCATCTTGAGGTTGTTGAGTATAGTTGTTACAGTAATTATGACTACATCTCCAGTGCTTCCAAATGGGCCTTAAAATTTATGGTATCATTTTGAAAACACATTCTTGTCTTAAGCTAGTGAATATTGGGCTTATTAAATCTTCTCCAATCCAACCAAGATAGTGTTGTGACACCACAGATCCCTCCAAATGTGAAATCCCGTCTTTGAAAGATGCTTACTGAAAAACTTGGGGGTAGACCTACCTAGCATGTATATGTTGGGAAGGTTCACAAAACATAGCCACATAATACCATCCATTTGAACTTGGGGGAAACTGTCTACAATGCTTACAAAATATTTTTGATAATATTGAAAACAAGAAATCTAGCGGTAAGAACTCTTTAAATCACATCACCAAGCTTAAAAAACCATTAATGCCATCCACATGGGTCGTTTCCAAATGATGTCTTAATAAAATATACCATGGGGCTCTCATTAAAACACTTAAATTAAAAACAACAAAGAACAATGTTTTTTTTCATTAAAGAAAAGGGAGGGTCTCATAACTCTCATCCTCACCTTGCCCTTACTTCTCTATATAACTCTCTGAAACTATAAATTTTGTTATTCCACCTTAATAAGACACTAGTTTGAGTACATGAGGTTGTAGTTGGATTTTTGAACAAGAATATTTCAAAGGGAAGAGGGTCTAGACTTGTGATTGAACACCTTATTTGGTGCAAACATATTCATAAATATTGATCAATTGACTTTTCATTATCATATAGATCAATTTCTATGTCATTTTATAGACATGCACATAATCAATATTCCTAAAACATGGTTGATCTTTGTATGCATTAGACCATTAAATGCCACAAATCATAGTGAGATGTGCATGAGTGTGGATTGAGTAATCACATTGTGGGAATACTAATATGCATTTCCTATGTATATCACAAGAATAAAGGTGAATTGTAGAATGCATGTGGGGTAATAAGAGAGGAATCATGTCATTATGTTAAGGATATAAATATAAAGGGGTATAAAAAATGTTAATGAAAAAATGGATACCTACAATATCTAGTGAAAGTAGGGGTTTTTTAAAGTGGGAAAATGCAATGGGTTAGTATTGGTAGGGGGTTAAATAAAGTGATTTTTAGAGGTATTTTACAATATGTAGTCAAAATAAGGGTATTGTTTAGTATGCCACGAACGCACATGCTATGCCATAGGTTAATTGAGTGACGCCCTTTTGTCTTAAGAGAGCATTGGAGCAGGAAAAACATGAGGTAGAAGGACTCACTTTTGAGGAAAGGATAGCAAAAGAAATCAATGATGACAAAGAAGTTTGACTTGGCAGAGTGAACATACACCTTGAGAAGCTCCTTCATAAGGCCAAAAAAGACAATTAGATGCTGAGACACATAGTTGAATGCTACAACACCAGAAACAAGATTTGCAACATTAGGATCAAGCAATTGAAGGACAAACTCAAGGAAACCCTAATCAGCTAAAAGGAGAAGGGTAAACTTGAGTTGCTTGCTGATGCCTCCTTGGTAGCTTGAGATACTTCATTAGCACGTCATCCAGAAATTTTGAAGGTTTTTGGGAAATTTTTTTAGTTTTTGAGCATTTTAGTAAAATTTAACAGACTTTTTGCACAGTCACCCTAGAAAAAGTGCAACGTGGGCCACGTTGCGCTTTTTGTAGAGGCCTCTAAATGAGGAAAAATTTGCATATATGGATACAGAATGATGTATACATCAAATTTTGACTACTGACACATCAAAAAAAAATATTTTGATAGGTGGGAAGGTCAAAAACCTCCCAAAAAACACCTTTTTGCCTCCTTTTTCAGCCTCATGCTGCGCTTTTTGACCAGTCTTGGGATATTGAATTTTTTAGGAGGTTCACTCCATCATTTTCAGAGCTTGGGGATATTTTTGACAACTAGACTGTAATATTTTTCCAATGAGCCATCTTGGGCCCAATTTGGACTTCAGGAAGTCACTCAAAAGTTGAATTGAAGGCCCATGCTGCGCTTTTTACCAGGCATGCTGCGTTTTTTATAGTTGACTGATTTCTTCAGATTTTTCAAATTTTCTCAGTTTATTGATTGATTCTAAGGATATTTATTGATGTAATTGTACAAATTAAATGTAATTATGTCATGTATAGTTACTAGATGTAGATACATCAAGTAAATATGTAATTTTGGGTCAAGTGAATCGGTTTCATCAAATATAGGGATGAGTTTTTTGACCCCCCTAGTCATTAGGATTCTAGTTGAGGACTTTGGGGATCAACTCCACAAGTCATGGATTCAACCCTTCAAAGTGGGAGAATCAATTTTTTGGTCTATATCTTTCATTTCCTTTGTCATTGAAAGGGTTGGATGTTGTGTAATTAATCTTTGAACACTAGTGTAATCAGTCATTTTCGGAAGGAACTAATAGACATAGTTGCAACTATTTTGGTGGGATTCTTGTGGTAGTGTGTTTTAGCATTGTTGCCTCTTATGTTTACAAATTTTTGAATGTATTATGATTTCCATATTCATGCCATCTTTGAATGTGATTAATTCATAAGTTAGATAGACATAATTCATTACTTGATGCTCTATTTTAGAGGAATTATTACAATTGTGTTTCATTTTCTCCTGATTGAAAATAATTCATGATTTCCATGATCTTTTTGAAAACCCTAGCAGTCTCTCATACTCATCTTGATACCTAAATGTGCTAAAGTATGTGCCTACCTTGCCCCATCAAACCTCTGCAATTCTAATCCTCTATGCCTTGACCTAGTTCTTCCCTGACCTAATTCACCATCCAGCACCCAAAATCAATCGACCAAACCCTAGTGCTAATATACCTAGCCTAAAATCTCATTGATCCAGTCATCTTGGTTGTGACATCTTGGAGAAAGCCCTCTCTTTCCTAGTAGGGCTAGCTACTTGCAAAATATTGGTCTGTGGTTACCTTTGCTGGTCTCCTTCTCAACCTTCAGAGATCTGGTGGAGTGATAACATAAACCAAGAACCAAAGTCTCATATTCAGTAATATTTTTTGTGGAGTCAAATTCTAATTTATAAGAAAAGGGAATAATATGACCTTTAGGGGAAAGAAGAAGAACCCAAACTCCATTCCCTTCTTTTGAATATGCACCATCAAAATAGTTCTTCCAAAATCCACTGACTATTTCTTCCTTGCTTTGAATTGTTGAACAAACTTGCACTTCTATATCTTCAACAATTTCCCGAGATTCTTGCAACATAAAACAGGAAAAATCGTCCTTTTCATGACTGTAAACATGAGAATTACTTGAACCATCCTTGGTAATAGTATTCACAAATCCGATCTCCCGATATAACCTCCTTTGTTCCCCACTAAACACTGGAATGATAGCATATGTAAAATCAAGTTTGAGCACTCCTCCCAATTTGGCTCCCCAAGTCCTAGAAAGTAGCATTCCAAATCAAGATGGAATATGTGAAACAACAAAATCCATTACAATGCTTTTAGTTGGAATATGAGCCAATGAAACTGCCAAATATTTAATAATCCCCACACATTTAACTCGTTTTGAATCAAAAGAATATAAGTCCTTGTAAGGTTTTGTAATTTGAAAATTAAGCTGCTTCATAACTGAGAGAGGAATTAAGTTATGAGAAGCCCCTGAATCCAACATACTGTTATGAATAATAAAAGTGTGCATCAGAAGAGATATGTAAAAAGTAGGAGTAGAAGAATATTGTTCTTCCATATGAGGGTCAAACATCACCACTGACCTTTCTTCTTACAAATTAACTGCATCAACTGAGTGATTATCTTCAGATAAATTTATGAAATTAGAAACCTGCTTTTTGTAATCAGGTTTCTTCACTAATTCAGTTAATGGAATAGCAATCTTTATTTTCTCTAATTGTTTTTGTAAATTAAAAGAATGAACCTCCTTCACAATTTTTTATTTCTCTTCTTCAATTGACTTTTTCTTTGGCACATTTTGCGAATTGACAACAAATTTCTGAGATGATTTCTGCAGCATCCCTATGTCTTTATTGCTTCTTGAACTCCGCCCTTGATGAATTTGGAATATTGGGACTGTATATAGTGGTTTATTTCCTTTATCATTTTGATTTGGGGGTTGTTGCTGAACTTCTAGATTAGATTGATCTTCCACATGGTATTGAGTTCTTGATCTCTTCCTCAACCTGAGATCATATTTTTTATGCAATTCTTCCTACATTTAATCTATGAACCTTTTACAATATTCTTCGATTTCTTCATCATCAAAAGAAATTTGAGGTTCCAAGTTTGCATCCTCATTAATGACTATTTCTCCTTCTTCTTCATACAAAGTAGAATAATGATTTTCATAGAATTTAGATTCTCCTCCATTTCTTCTTCTGGTTCATATTCAATGTATAAAGGAGGTTTCACTTGATCATGATCCCTTTTTTCTCTCTGCATAATTTTCAGTGGTTGTCTCTTGAACTAAGGATTAGAATTTATATTTTGCGTTTGTTGAATCTACCTCGAAGGATTTTTATTTTCCAACTCTAATTTTACTAGTTTATTGGATAAATTTATGATAACTTTGGTCATTTCATCTAACTTCTTCTCATGAGAATATTTAGGCTTAATAATAGGCTTAACTTCCTCATTTCCCTTCTTTTTATATTTAGCTTTATCTTTTTATTTAATATTTCCTGCAACAGATAAATTAGCTTCAATTTCTAGTGTTTTAGTCTGAATTTGGTCCAAAGTAGGAGATCACCTTTCTCTTAAGGTAAAACAAAAATCAGATTCAAATTCTCCTGCAAACACCACTTTTTCCCCAGCACTTGGTGGTTTTATTTCTGTAGGAAAAATATTATATAACTTACTAAATTTCTTAATGAAATCAACTACATCTTCATCTATTTTCTCTTAATTGCAATAAAATTGGTCAGGAAATAACTATGATATTTCTTTTCACCCCATCTCTATGTAAATGCATTTTCCAATTATTCCCAAGTATTTATTGAATTAACATGAAGGGTTTTCAACTATTTTCTTGCTTCCCCATCTAGTGACTGCAGAAATGGCTTCATTACTACATCCAGGTACTCAACATTCAAATTTTGTGCAAAGGCATAGAAAGTTGCCACATGATTTTTTGTTGTTACTTCATCCTCCCCTTTAAATCTAGGTGACAACTTTAAATAATCTTGAGGCATGGAATTCATGGGTTAAGGAAGTTTAAATGGTGCATATATGTTTAGAAGGAAAACCAGAATCACCATGTTTTGATTTTGAGAAGAGACAAAATAACCTTCTTCCTGAAACATGAAAGCTTGAGCTGGAATGACATTAATAAGAACTGGTTGAGAAACAAATGAGGCAGTCTGATGTATAATTGACAAATCAATTGTTTTAATCTCTTAAATTTTTGGGAAAGAAAAGGAAACATATTCAAAATACTCTTCTTCAAGTGTAGGTTCTGGAAAGATACTTTGAGGAGAAGACAATCTTTTTTGAGAAAAGTAAAGGTTTCTAACAATTTTTGAATGATAAGTTCTAGGATATCGAGAGACATAACTGGTACCAGGAGGTGATAGGGTATGGTTTGGAGTTACTGGATATTTTTCTTTCCAAAATCCTCGATAAACTAACTTCTATGGATCAGAAAGGACAAAAGCCTTTTGTTGTGAGGTATCAAACCTCATGTGAGACCTTTTGGGAGCTAGTATTGCTTTTCTTAGTGATATTACTTAGAATATACACTTTATTTGCTCACCAGACAAAGAAATGACAAATAAAAGAAAAGCCTGGGAAAAATTACTTCATTCTCCGTTCCCTGACAACAATTCCAAAAAATGTTGTTCCTTGGAAGATAACCCCTGGCTAAATATAGGTTAGCGCTCAAGACATTTATCTAAGATTATGAATTTATCAGTTTGTTGTTCCATTGTTAAACTCCAAAAGTTTTGTTTTACATATAACACTTTAAATTATTCTTTGGATAAAACATTCTTTCAAAGTCACCTTCTGATGGTGAATGTGATTTTAAATTGCAGTATAGTGAGTGAAAGAATTTGAAGAAATATTTAAACAATAGGCTACTTGTAGTAGAATCTCTTGTTTTAAAATTTATCAAAATTATGGAAGCAAGGTGAAATTAAATACAGAAAGAAGGAGTGCATATTTAAATTATTTAACTTTAACTTATGGATACCAAAATTTCAGTGAAACTGTAACACTAAAGACTAGCAATGTCATTACTCTCTTCTATAGAAGAACAACATTAATTTAGAGACAATGGGAAATACATATCACATTCAACATATGTCTAGAATCACTTTGAAATATTTATTGAAATCACCAAGGATATCCAAGTCCAAAACCCGGAAAACTTTCTTGTTCCTAAAAATTGTCTTTTATAACATAATTATAATGAGGACGGTTATGAAACTGTCAACTGTCAAAACTGCTAACTACTTGATCTATCTATAAACTACTTGTTCCTTCGAAAAACTATATTCATGATGAAAATAAAACAAAATTACATCATCTTACAAAAACATTTTCAAAATTTATGTCAAGGTAATAAGTGGCATTTTCTCGTTGAGTCATCTGATATTCTGGTGCATTTTAAGGTTCAAATTTTGTACTCGTTGCTCTAGGGTACATCCACTATCTACATTTATTCCAGACTATCATAACTGAGCTCTAAATTTTTAAAAACCTGGTGTGATGCATTCTAAAATTTGTGATCCTGCTATAAGTTGGATTCTCAGTAAAAAGAGTTCTAACTAACCACAACATATGAAAATCCCTATGAAACTAATTCACAATTGTTACCCCTTTTAAAATTGTTGTTTTTTCATGAGAAGTGCCAATTTTACTCTTGGCTTCTACCAGTAAAGTTTCATAACTCTCCTAGGAACGCTGATTTCCCTATTGATCCCAGCATGAAGGAAATCCTACTCTGGTTCTCTTGTCAAAATTGGTATTAAATTTTAAAACAAATTCTTTGACCTCTGTCAATTTTGTCTCAACTATTTTTCTATACAAGTTCTTCAAATTTTTTTTGTTTATATCCAATACCAATTTTTTTCTATCTTCTATTTTAATTTCTATTAACTCTTGTGATGACTTAGAGTTAAGGAAATCAATCATCTTTTTAGAAAATTGTGCACATTGCTGGAGCTTTTATTTACTGGCAGAAATTATGCTTTCAAAATATCTGACAATGGATTTTTCCTCTGCAATAATTAATATAAATTACAAAACACTTCTCCTTGTATGAATAATATCATGTCAAATTATTTCCTTAGATTGAATGAGGGACATGTTTCCCTTCAATTTTTCCTTCAGTTCCTTGATTTCATGAGAAGCAACTTGAAAACCATTTTGATATTTGGAGGCAATTTCTTGAGCCATGGATAATTCCCTCTATGTTATATTCAGAATTTTTTTTGTATCATCAAAATATCTTTGTATCTTCTTCATTTTTTTCCCTATATTTGTAACTCGGTCATCACTCTAATCAGATTGTATGCAGGGTCTTCAGAGTCATATTGTACTAAGATAGTACAAACATGTGAATCCAATTTATATTGCAAAATAGAATTCATCTCTTTATGAGTAGAAATTTCATTATTCCTCTGAAAATTTTCATTTGTTAAAATATCCTTTTATTTCTCCACATGAGATATTTCTAGGGCCATGACATGCTCAACAGAAGGTAACTTTAGCTTCTTTCTCAGTACTTGAATTTTAGTTTCTTCTCCTTACAAAATATAATGAACAACACTTATGTCCCTAGGATTTACACCAAACTTCACAATAATTTTCTTTAATTATTAATTTTGTGTGGAAAAAGCTCTGGAATTTTACTTCTCCAGTTTCAACTGATTAACCGCTTTTCCTAACAAAGCTTCAACTTTGATAGCAGCCAATGATGTTTTGTTTTAATCACTGTATATTAATTCTCCAGTTTTCCTATGTAAATTAATCTTGTTAGGAAGTGGGATTTCTCTTGCATCTATAGCCAAGTTGACAGCCTTGAAACCAAATGATGATGAGATAGTTAATGCAGAAGGATGAGAGAAAGATAAATTCAATTGATTTATCTCAAGGTCCATGGTAGACAATAGTCTGGTGTGATATTTAGAAACATATTCATCTTCACGCTGAGATTCCATAATTTATTTCACCTTCCTGTATCTTTCTTCTATTTTACTGTACAATTTCTTTATAATGGGAATAGGACTCTGAGAAGTTTCTTCAGGAACTGGGGAAGAGGGTGTACTAGTAGCATCTCCCAACTGTAACTGAAAGCCAATTATGGCTAAGGAACTTCTAGCAAGAGATCTAGGTTCTTTTTCCTTATTTGACAACTTTGCCCTGTTTGAAATTTTATATGCTTCACCTTCTAAATAAATTATATCTTCACTTCCCCTTTTCAAACTTTTCTCAATAGGATGTGGAGTTTAGAATTCCATTCCCGCTTGTACAGTTGTCTAACCACCATTTTCCAATTTCTCTACATCAGGTCGAAGTTCATGTGTATAAGGAACATAGTAATTTTCAAATCTTATATTAGAAATAATATGGTGGTGATCATATGACCATCTTTCACCCAGCTGAAATTTAACGGCTTTAATATTTTGTTGCACTTCTTCCATGGCTTGCCTGTTGTTCACAATAAAAGGCCCAATTTTCCTTGGAAATTTAAATAAGTTTCCCTTCTTTGCTGGGACAAAATGAACCTGATCAACATTGATACTTTTCCTAATAAACTCCAAAAAAAATAACCTTATAGGTACAAATGTAGGAAGTCTATATGGGGTAACCTCTGCTCCATATAGTCTAATTTCAACATAGTCTTCAAATTGGAACCAATCACCCACTTTAACATATTTTTTAAGCTGAAGGAGAGATTGAGTCTTTGGAAAAATACATGGTGAAGGCGAGCTATTTATAATGGAATAAGCAACTGACAAGAAAGAAGTAGTGAAATATATGAATCCCTCATAATTGGCATAAATTCTTATGGTATTTTTCTAATTTACCATTGATTGCTTATTTTTATGTATATACATTATATTTAGTCCCAAGTGCATGAATTTATCCACATGAGTATACAAGAAAATATAGGTTACTAATGAGGGAAATCAAAAACATCTAGTGAGAGTAAGGTCTATCAATTATGAATTAATTATTTTATTTCCCAATAAGCAGGTATATCAAGTACAGTCTCAGGTTGCATAATTAAATTAAACATCCCCAAAATGTATCTGTCAATGAAATTTGTATCTTTCCTTCCCAAAACCTTAGTTATGACTTGCAGAATGGGCCTTACATCTTCAACAAAAGTATCAATAGAAAACTGAGTAGGTTCCATAGGAAAATGTTGTCATGAGGGCATTAAAAAGAAAGTCATCTAGGAACAATCTTTCCTAGATAGATCTTGGAAAGATGGCAACAAATTTTCCTCTAAAAATGATGTATAAATACTTGAAGGTGGAAACACTAGGCTTGTTGAATTAAAAGGGCAGACACTTGAAAAAAAAAATCACCTAATTTATTCATCACAAATCACTTATGTGGATAGAGAGCAAAGACTAACTATTGGATAAAATCATGGAAAATATAGGTTTGGGGAATTATTGCAGCAGAAATACTAGAATTCACAACTGGAGCATACACTGGGGATTCCTTTTGGATAACTAGAATTTTTGGTTAAGTTCCATTAAATCTAGGGACAAAATTGGATAAAAAACATCCCTCTCAGTGTCCATCAGAGGAATGTGGGAGGAAGAACATGAAAAAAAATATTTCTTTCACATTTTTAAAACTGGAACAAGTGGAGATGAAGTGTAATTACTTGGTTAATGGAAAAATAATGCTTACTTAACTTTAAATCGGACAGCTACGACATGTTACAGATACAGAGGACTAAAAATGATAAAATGAAGGGAATGATGGTAAACAGGATTTATGGGAAAAAAAAATGGGGGGAAAACATAAATAAATGCGTGAGTGGCATGTAAAAATGATGACGTGGTGGACAAGACTCGATGAAGTGATGGGGTGACGAGGCGGTGATGAGGAAATGATGAAGTGATGACGAGGCGGTGGCGAAACGGTACACACTCGCTTGTTGTAGCTCTACAGGGGAACACACTAGTACGTGTAAATATCGTCGATGGTGACCCCATAATTGATATTGGTCATCGATCTGTAGTCAACCATGATCGTTGACTGGATTTTACGGAGGCACCTGCTGGCATAACCTCTGTGCAAATTGTGTTGTCAGGTTTGAGCCATCGTGGGTCCCCGACATGGTATTCATGTCTGCCTATTGTATATGTGCACTTTTTAACCATCATATATTTTAACATATTTTATTGAAAAAAAACCTTTGCTCGCGTCTGACAGAACTAAATGTTGCACCATGCTGAACAATAATATCATTCCACCATTTACAAAAATAAAAATTTTTCTATGTTTTTTTTATTTTTGATTTTTTTGTTTTTCAAATATATCATTTTTGTTTTGCTAAAATTTGAAAAACATAGTGAAAAACAAGTTACAACAAGGTCATTAGGTAAAGGGAAGGTGATAGGAGAGACCAATGGAAAGCTAACCAAATGGTTATATGGGGTTTGTAAAGGAAACAAAATTACAGTGAACATAACCCCACTAGTGTAGAGACATCAAGAAGAGGGGAATGAATTCTACCAAAGGCAAGCAACAAGTTATGGAATCCTAGGTTGTTAGAGATGTTGAATTTCCCATTTATATAGATACTTTATACAACACTATGTTTTATGGATCCAAAGAATAAAATGAATTGTTTCAACGGACTGAAAATGCATAATGATGAATACCTAGATGGAAGAGAATAAGAATAGCTATCCATAGCAAAATATTAAAAAATATCTTATACACCTTGTAGAAGGAAAGTCTCTAGTGATGCGTAGAAATAATTAGGTATTTAATTCAACATATATATATAGGTCAGAACAAGAATTATTCTTAATGATTAGGGAAGGTGCATTTTATAATTCACATAAACCAATCTCAAATTATATTAAAAATGCTCCAAGGATGAAATTCATTTCACCAATGATTGGAGGAAATTTTCTTGTGCGAAAAAAACTTTTATGACATATTGGTTGAGTGGTATGAGTAAAGGGGAAGTCTTAAAGCCTTAAGAAAAAAAACCCTTTCCAACCATACACCTCTAGTCAAGATACGCATGCATATCTCAATTGATCAGTAGACCATTTAGAGAAAAGGTGAATATAGGCTAGGTTCTAATTTTTTATAAAATCACTAAAGGAGGTAGAATTTTTCATTGAGTTATTATGATTTCAAATTAATTTTCAACAACCATTGGTAGAGCTTAATTGGTTGCTTCCTTGAGAGCCATGTAATTATACATGTCCTTGTAATTGTTAGATGTAATGTGCACTTATAATACATTCATAGGCTTAGGTTGATCATGTCCTCTAGATAAACCTTCTATTAATGTTTATTGGAGAGATTTATGGAAGAACAGGTGTTGATTTCAATAAGAAATTGTTTGTGATGGTCTCTTAGAACCCCTATATGAATTTATTTTCAATGAAACATGCTCAAGGATATCTCTAGAAGAATAAGGGGTGTTGAAAAGTATTTAAGGTTGGTATTTGGAGGAACATCTTACATACATAAGCATATGGGCATGTCATATGCTTTTATCCTATGTTCCAAATAGGTTGGTAATTTAATAAATTAGGTATGAAACAAATTTACATGGATTTAATGCTTTCTTGACCAAACATTGAAAGAAATATGCCTAACCTATCACTGTATATAGGCATGTACTTGTTAATAGATTCCACACAGGCCAAGATGGAAGGGGAAATTTTAGAAAGGTTATAAATGCATGATATGGTCGTAATTTTTGCAAGGCACAAGTAATATGAGAATAACTGTTTTTATTACCAACGTCAAGAGAATAAGTAGAAGAAGCATCGCAAATGATAATTAATCGATGTGGAATTTGAGAACGAATTTCTATCAATTGTTGATAAGAAGGAATGAAACAGGAAGGAGGATGTTGCAAGAGTTGCTACCAAAAGAAAATACATTCAAAAAAAGATGCGAGAATAAGAAAATAATAATTTGGAAACATTAGAGAAGATCAATGCAGAGGATGACGCCAAAAAAAAGAACAAGCATAGAAGAAATATGCAAGAAACGAATAACTGGAAAATAAAAGGGAAGCAAAAGCTAAAGTTTAAGTTGAATTTACAAAAAATAAGCAAGAAGAGGAGAGAAAATATAAATTTGATACAAATTCTAAGGAGTTAGTAATATAGAAGTTGAAGCAAGAGCTGAAAAATAAAGGAAAATTGATGAATGCTTGAAGAAAAAAAATCCATATAACATTGAATATGAGGAAGTCACACAAGAAGGTAATGGGATAACAAAATATACCAACATAGACAATAAAGAGAAACTAATCCCTACATAAGTGGAATGAGTCTTCACCACTGGAACCTTTGCAAACGAAAATACAGTTGGTTCAAGAATGGTTATAGGGGATGATGATCCTATTTTAAGCCCTATAGATGAAATCATTAATTCAAAATTATTTTCATTTGAGAAATAGAGGAAGCATGTAATGATACAAAAACATAAAACAAGGAAAATAAACTTTCACTTTGAATTAATACTCACCATTGAAATTATGTTAATGAACACATGAAAATTGAGTTTGGCATCCTATGTCTGTACTAGATTACCCATTTCTGAAGATAATGTAAATAAAGGTGCATCTGTAGAAAATAGGATGGATATTGTAAGAAAAATTATCTTACTAAAAAATCAAGTTGATTATTATAAATCAAATAATTATTAGCCAACAATTTTGATTGATTATGTTTTTAGAATTCAAAATAAGTTGAAAAATATCTAGAGAAAAATTTATGACAAATCCTAGCATGTGAAGCTCTTGGATAAGATATTGTTCATGTCATGAGTCATATCCAATAATGGGAACTTGAATTTCAACAAGATCAATTTAAATTTAATATAGTCAGAGATTGATAATCCTCTTCATATAATTTTCTACAAAAATTACTATTTTCACACTGAAATCATTAGAATGGATGGGCTTTAGCTTAAAATACTACAAACAAATAGCTTAGAACACTCCCTAGGGAGTCTTTCATGAAATAATAGATGGTTCTATATTATGGTAGGTTATAGAGAATACATAAATATTTTCCATTTACCATCTTGAGGCCCAAAGGACAATGCCCTTTCTTCAAATAAGAGAAAATATCAAAAGACATCAAAAGTTACATAAATTCAAGAAGAAAAGTTATATGTTACTTGATTGAACTTGATGATATAACCATTTATAAGTTTGTGGAAGCACTTAATATGGAAATGGAATTGATTAGAGCTCTGATACCAAGATGGAGCATTTGAAAAGAGCATAAGATATAGCATAGCTGGTTATAATGTTCCTTTCAAGTAACAATATTTTCATTAAGGATATATGATAATTACAACTTTTGAAGCGTGGACGATACATATAGAGAAATGGAAAATTGAAAGAGTGAGGCTTTCTCAACCCACAAGTGGAAATTCTCTAGAAAAGAGGATTTGAATATACAAAGAGAATTAATTCCCTAAGGCTATGAAAGTGACAACTTATTGGAGAAACTTGATAGACAAAAGGTGAAATGCAAAATTAGTTAATGTATCAAGATGATTGCTTTTCCTCTCCTTCATTATAAAAAAAATATCAATTTGATTTGCAAAAGGGATTTTTACTCTTGTATGTTGTTGACTTTTCTATGAAGTGTAACTGACGGAGAAGCCAACACTAATCATTTTTTTCGGAAACAAAATTAAAGTGAAAAATGTGTGGTTTGTTGATTTATTTTCTATTGATTTAATGACTTTTGGAATGTTATAAACATTTGCATTATAGTACATACTTTTCCCACTTATGAGTAACTTGTTTATTTTGTTTATTTCACAAATTGTTTGTTTCTAACCTTAAACATAACACTGTAAATTGATTTATTTTTTTAAGTAGTAGTTATATCTTTGGTGTTATGTTTATCACATAAATTTATTAGAAAGCCTTGGCATTTTTCTACTTTTTACACTTTGAAGCTAAGTTGCACTGAAAGAGATATGAGAATGGATACTAATTTGGGGTTTGAAATGGATATGATAAATTTTCAAAAAATTTGGATACGATACGACAAGGAAACGACGCACACACACACACACACATATTACATTCACCTTTTAGAATATAGATTCTATATCTAAAAATACATAATAATCATCATGAATTCAACATAATAAAATCATCATCATCAATTCATCATAAACATTATCATCATCATTAGTGATTATTATAACATTCAACATATTATCATCATCATTAGTAATGTAATCAGAAATGCTATAGCCTTTGTGATTTTGAGACTAACTCCTTCAAAGAATGTGTCATGCATGGAAGATGGTATCTATCTTCCTTGCATTGCAATTAAAATCTCCATGAGATCATTGGGATATTCTCTGAAGACATATTTGAACATTTCAATCTTCTCAACGTCAGCTTCGTATCTTGACTATATGTAGGCAAAAGATTGGCTAGAGAAGATTTGTTATATTGGAGGGATTTATGAAATCAAGAGAAAAATCAATGACAATTAACAAAAGCTTAACCAAACTGAAAATTAATCGCTCAAATAAATATCCTTACGAAGACATTCATCAAACCCTTCTGTTTGTATTTTTGAACATCTATCTTTTTATGAGTAGTAAGAATCCTTGATAAATATAACAAGTGTTGTTGTTTCTAAAGATTTCGAAGAGACACTATGAGACTGTGTTTATAGTGATTTTATTTGCAAAGTTTATTTCTTCATTTTTATTATTTATTTATGGCTATACAAATTTTCATGTTTTTTAACATTTTAAGGGTGGATTCCAATCACAATTTTTGTGGATTCGGATCCAAAAAAATTAAAAAACCTTGGAAACGTATCCAATTCCAAATACGAAGTTTCCAATTTTTTGAAATGACACAAAAACATTTTTACGATGTTTCGGACAAAGATCGTATCCATTTCCATTTCGGAAATAAAGATCCACATTTCCGATAAACACTTGAGACATTTCCAATAAATTGATATTAAAATAATTATATTTCACTTTTATATAATCAATAAAATATAACAAAAATATCTAAATATGACCTGGACATAAATCTAACATATTCCATATTCAAATAATTTGAGTTCTTATAATGAATAAAATGTGAACAAAAATATCTAAATATGACCTAGACATAAATCTAACATATTCCATATTCAAATAATCTGAGTTCTCATAATATTTCTCATGAGAGAGAATCCCTATGATTCAATTTTATCAATAAATATACATGACTTTAAAAACAAGAACTTTTTTTCATGAACACGTGGTCTTGACCTACTCCTTTTCCACACTAAATGGTTTAAAAAAAAGTTCATCTCCCCCACCCCAAAAAATAAAAAACTCTCTTTCCAGTATAAGACAATGAATCTGACCGAAAGGTATATTAAAAATTATACTTTCCATTTACATCATGGAGGGTCTCATCAAAAGGTATATTGAAAGTCTTTCTTGACCACACGACCTTCAAAATGAAAAAAATCTCGATATAATAAGAAACGTGGTCCTTCTTTGATATGACATTTGATCGTTAACATGAGTACATGGGCTCCTCTATTTTGATGTGACAAAGATATTTCTTGCTGATGAGGACTTCTTTGTTCCTGATTCAAGATGGAGAAAGACACTTTTAAAAGGAAAGATGGGATATGAGTTTTGGAAAAAGGGGAGATGGAACCTGATTTATTATTTTTTAATTAAGGCAAAGATATCATAATTATAAATTTTAAAAATTAAAAGGGATTATTAGTATGGTTTAAAATATATTATTTTAATTAAATATTACAATTTAATTTAAAATATAATTAATAACATATAAATTAATAATTAATATGGAAGAAAAAAAAATATAAATTACATTTTTTATTAAAATAAAAATTTAATATTTATAAATTTATTAATAAAGAAAAAGAAAAATTTCACATATTTTTAAATATATATACGTTTTTTTTTTTTTTTTTGATAATAAACCTTGGTAGATGATCTGAAACGTCGATAGTAAAATCTACTTAATGTGATGGATTTGGAAAATACACCACTACAATATATATATGTATATTTATCTAGATGAAATGGATGTAATGTTTTGAAAATATTTAATATTTTAAGTGGATATGTCACTTATTATTAAAAAATAATAATAAAATATTTATAAATTATATAACAAAAAAAAATATTATTTTAATTCACCAAAATATTATAATTTAAATACCATTTTTCTAAGTTCATACAATCCCTATTCTACATAAAGCACAATTGTTTAATCTTTATATATATATATATAATTTTAATAAAATCCCTCCTATCATTTCAATCATTATATTATGAATAATATTAAAAAAATTTAAATTGAGAAAATGTTTTATCCCACAAAACTATAATCCTTTAAACCTTTTTAAAGTGAAAAGAAAGCATTAGTAGATTTGTTAATATGGTTTATATTTATTGCAATAGATTGAATTTAAACAAAATAAATTATAGGATAATTGAGGAATCTATGAAAGGGTATAACTAATTAAATATAAAATAGTAGCTATAAATTATCTAGGACTCTTTCCTAGGCTTTATTTTTAATAGCCATTCATGGATGGTTTTGCAAGAGGGGGTTTGACCCCCTCTTTTAGACATATAATCTCAAGAGTTTGTACGAACGTTGGATCAATGAGAAATCCCTCCCAAAAACCTTAGCATCACATCCTTTTCAAGCTCAACTAGAGGAAATGGATATTTTGGGTCACTCAAAGAAACCGTTGCTTGGAGAATTTTGCAAAATAAAATTTAAGGGTGTTTCTTACCAAAAGCAGTGCAAAATCCAAAGTACAAGGTTATATCCATCAAGGTTGTAGACTATGTCCAATACTTGTAGGATCATGCTCTGATATGAAAGTTCATCGGATTATGGACCTATGAAAAGTTCTTGATCAGTTGAATCCAAAATAAATGGAACCTCAAGGGGAAAACATATTTGGAGCTAGGAGAAAAATGGTTTTCCAAAGTAATTTTTTCCATCTTGGAGGATAGAATGAGGGTTTTTAAGGAGGAACTTGAAATCACAAAACTTGATAACGTCTGATATTTCTTTTTTCTCCATTAATAAAATCCAAATAATTTCTTGTAATTTTATTGGAAAAAATCACATAATACATGTGCTTTGCTGTGGAAGTTGTTGAGAAAGGTTCACATATCGCCCGAGTGAATCCTCCAAGGATTTTCGTTGCTTGTATTTTTATCGTGGGTAAGGTGGCCTTTGCATACTTCACCATATTACAATTTTTCATGTGTCTCTTCTCAGGCAAGTATACCCCTTTAGAAGCCCCGTAGAACTGGGTACATCCCCGTGCCAATGTGGTGTAGATAGTCTAACCTCCTATGCCATAACTTATTGATGTCTCGACTTTCCACCTTTCGCTTTTAATGCTCAATGATGTGTGTAGTCATTTACATCAATTTTTCTGTGAGTTATTCAATCAAAACCCAAATTTTTTCATACCCACCTCATGTCTTTTTGTGATGAAGGAATGCCCTTCCTTCACCAAAAATCATATCCACGATCTTCAACATAGAATAAAACCAAAATTGACTCCAAATGTGCATGCATGACATATTTAGTATGAGGGGCTTTACCTAACCCCTCTCTAGAAAGTAATCGTGCCAATCCCGATAGCGCTACACCTCCCATCATAACCCATAGACGCACTAGAGATCCTTTTCTCCTCCAAGTCATGAAATAACTCTTTGTTGCCGGGTCATGTGGAATGAGGTACACTATGAAAGTACCACATAGATCCCATCACTAATGACACCATGGTATGAGGGTGAAGTTGAAACCCAATGGTGAAGAAAATTATTCATCTATTGCTCCTCCCGAGGGCCTTGGCTGTTGTTCTTCTTTTGGAAAATCAGGCATAATCTCCATGGTCATAACAATGGAAATATTTCACCTTTGAAAAGTCTGGCTTTTCCTACCTTAGAATTCACGCCTTCCTCTTTTCCTTTATTCACCTTGCCAAGCAAGGCCAATTTCTCCATCATTAGTCTTTTGACGAGGATCCAACTCTTCAGTGCTCCCACTAAATTTCTTCTTTGTGCTAATCGGACCATAGTCACTCACAATATGTAGCTTCTCCCTCCCATTAATAGATTGTTAGTAGCTATGCGCCTGTTGGGAAGGCATAGAAGAGTTAGGCCTCACCAAATCTTCAGGGAAATAATGAACCCAACACCTCCAATCTCATCTCAACATTGGGTGCACTTGGTCGCTTCTCGGATCGTGTCTCCCTTTTCAATTTTGATCTTCCCGAGCTTTCAGCCTCAACATCAACTTCCTATAAATACTCATATTATGATACATATCTCACAAGGCCTTCCATATTTCAAATAAATTTTCCTTCTTGTGGAGGCTTTATAACACAATATGGTCTCAAAAATCCTCCAATAAGATCCTTGCTTTCGCAACATTATTCTTCCATGCATCAAAAATTTGAGCATCTGTTGTGGGCCAAAGTGGACATCACCATCTATGAAAGCCTTTAATCCATTTTTCCCCAAGTAATCGCTCCATCCAACTCTTCCATGTAATATAATCGAATTTCCTCGAGTGCAGCATTCGATGCTCAAGCCATTGAAATACATATTGGATCTCTGCTTTTGATACAAAGAATAAATCTGAAAATTTGAACTCGTATAAAAAAACTTTGTTCTTATCTTCTTAGTTTGATTCCTCGGTAATTTAACATGTAGAAAATATAACCATCGGATTCAATCTGATATTATAATGTACTAAAATAAAATACCGAATCCTCTCTCAGTAAATTTTGGAAATAAAACACAAACACACGATCACATAACAAGTAAAAGAAAGAAATAAATAACTAGACAACACGATATGTAACTGGGGAAATAAAACTTCCGAAACCCAACCATCTTTATATTTCATAAATTCAAGGATCATGAAACAATACAACGTTTTCCGACAAGAGAACTCTACACTCTACCAACCGTTCCCAAACCGATCTAGGCAAATCGAACAAATGATTATCCAATTCTCATCAAATAAGTGAGGCCCGACTTCCTCACACATTCCTTTAGGAATTAAATCTCTATTAAATAGGAAAATCTCAAGGTGATTTCACAATCCTTCCTTTTTTGGCCTAACCGAATTTCCTATAATTTACCCGTACAATTTTCTAATTATACAAATCGATAGTTATCTTCCTTTAAAATCCATCTCAATTGGTCTTCCTTTAACCGACATGAAACAACTATTTAGTAGTGAAATATTAGCTAAGTAATTGATCACTCATTGTTAATTAAACCAGATTAGACCATTGGATCTATCTGCAGTCATCACTTTGGGCCATAACCAGTTAATTTGTGATTAACTTATTTCTAAAGTTAAACTAATTACAACTCATGGATAAGTAAATTAGACTCTTTAAACCATAGAATGTCCTTCATGCATCTCTCTTAGGATAAGAATTGAATTTCCTAAGCTAAATTAGTCATTCGACTTAGTTAACCAGTACAATTTATTATGAGATGAAATTACAATTTCTTCAATTTTAGTAAGGGAAAATTAACCTAACCACAATTTGGGGTGCCATTTCAACACTTTGTGACCAATTATTTATTTTTATTGATCCTAGAACTAATTATTGTTATATTAATCTTGACCGTGGATAAGTGTGGTTTGAGAAAATAAATGCATGAAAATATTATTAGTATAGTTGGCTACAAGTACTAAGAAAGGAGTTCACCATTGGTTAAGAGCTTTTGCATTTGAATTAATGGTATGCTCGCAAAGAACAATTGAACATATTTCCATTGGGGATTATATATTATGCTATTAAAGAATTGTGGAAGGACTAAGGTGGATTATTGAGGACAAAGTCATTGAGTGCTAGACAAGCCAATGGAAAGATAATATTACAAAATAAGAACCACATTAGTTAGAATGTGATAGTTAGGTGGTGCAAGTATAATAACAGAAAGGGTGTGTTATTTATGAAAATGTAAGGAATTTGAAGATGCATATTTTTTGAGTAGGAAACACTCACAAGTTTGTATGTATCGTAGAAATGCCGTAGCTGGCACCTCAAAGCGAAGCAGAATTTCTTGCTGAGTTGGCAATTATAGTAGCACTAGCATCAACAGTGCTTTACAGTGATGAGCACAAACTCATTTGGTAGAGTTAGAAGTTGCAAATGAAAATGATTCCTGATAACGAGCCACATTAGGCCTAGTGCATCGTTTTGGGGTGCACTAGTGTTGTTCATGAAGGAGAAGGATAGTACCTCGTAGTATGCATTGATTATAGTAATTGAACAAAGTACTATCAAGAACATAATCATGATCAGGAGATTTATGATTTTTTTGGTCAAATAAAGGGAGAAGAAATGTCACTTAAGATTAATTTAAGATTAGATGATTACCTATACGCATCAAAGAAGAGACATCACAAAGAAATCCTTCTGCACTGTGTATGGACTATATGTGTTTTATGAATAGTGTGTTGTGTCCTTACAGGGAAATTTCTTATGTATCTATTTAATATATTGGCATATTCTAATGAATAAGAACATGTTGAGTGTATCCTATAACGATAAAGCTGAGATTATTTAGAGAATCAATTGTATGCTAATCTCATCAAATGTAGCTTCTTTCATACCGATATGTACATTACTTGAGACATGTTGTCTCCAAGAAGAGCATAGCAGTGGATGCGTAAAAGGTAAGATATATCATGGAGTGAAGTGTCCTAGGAAATATAGATAGAGGTGGAGATCCTTCATGGGATTGGCATATTACTAAAGAGTTTCATCAAAACTTATCAAATATTTCTTATATCATTACATCGCTGTATTAGAAATGTAAGAAGCTTTAATGGATAAAGGGAGTGCTTGAAGTATCAACAAGGTCATATTGAGTTTAGTTTCATTTAAAACCATATTCAAGTCACCCTGCTATCATAAGACACTAACTATAGTGAAGAGGTTCCCATTATTGCCCAAATCTAAGGAAGGATGTAGTAGAGTTCATAGATAGGTGTTGGACCTTCAACAACTAAGGAAGAGTTAAGCATCTGTGGAATACTACAACCATTGTGATTCAATAATTGAAATGAAAAGTCATTTCCATGACTTTATCATAGGTTTTCCGAGGATTAATGATGCCACATGATTCTACCTTGGTTGTTGCACATGCTGAAAAAGGTACCACACTTCATTCCATTGAAGACTCATATATTTAGCTAGTGATGTAGCATAGGTGTTCATCAAAAATGCAAATTTAATTCATGATTTTCCCTAGGTTTTTCAAAGAAGACTAACACCTTAACGCATCTTCATGTCGGATCCCATCATTTTCCGCTTCGTAAATTTGGTGTCATGTACTCTTGTGACTCATGCTCTTAGAATCTCTGACAAAATTCTCCAATTAGAGAAATCCCATCTTCTCGATTGTTTTTGAAAATAATGGTTACGTGATCTGCAGTGGTCTTAGAGCCTTTTGAAGGTGTATAAAGGATTGAGTATAAAATTCTACTTGTGTTGATCCTATTTTAAAGGTTCATCTCCTCTATTTATCTAAGGATAACATACAAAATTTCTCATGTCCTTAGGAGAAGTAATATCTCTGAAGCTTTTCAAACCTTCTTTCACTATTATAAATTCTCTGGTTTGTTAAAGACCCTATTGACCCTAAGGACATAAAAGGGGTTTTGATTCCTTGTTCTTGTGAACCTTTACAGGAGAAACAGTCAATCCATTGGGCAAAGAATTTGTTACGTCGTGGATATTAGAAATAATCGGGTCCCGTACCTCACTCTTTTAACATGTGGAAAATCCTGTCACTATGTTTGTATTGAAGACTCAAAAGTCGTTGTTATAGTAGATCACTTCCAATTTAGAAATTATGCAGAAGCATCTAAAATTGAATGACAAGGATAAGAATTCAACTGTGATGATGGTTGAAAAGTAAGAGTTGACCTCGACTTCACAGTAATTTTGTTTTATTTGATTTTATTGATTTATTTTTTATTATTTAATTTTACTTTTTTATTTAATTTAATTTATTTATTAATAATTAATTTATTAATTAATTTTATTTTTATTTATTTATAATATTTATTATTTATTTAATTTATTGATTTATTTAGTCAAAATATTTAATTAATTGATTAATTAAATTTTTTATTTTTAAATCATTTTTTTTACCTCTCCTTATTACCTATTATTTTTATTTGATTAATTGTAAACTCAAGTAAAATTATTTTAATTAGTTAATTATTTTACTTATTTATTTATTTAGTTATTAAAATCCTTCATAGGTAGGTTTGTTTTATTATTTTAATTAAATTATTTTTTTATCTTTACAATTAATTAATTATTTTTAAATTTTTTCTTACCTATTATATTTATTTGAATTCACTCTGTTTTTATTATTTTAATTTAAATTATTGATTTATCTTTACAATTAATTAACTAATTAATTACATATTTTTAAATTCCTTCTTTTCCTATTATATTTATTTGAATTACTTAATCTTTATTAACCCTTTTGTAATAACTTTTTATCCAATTTATTAATTTAGTTTTAAAATTAACTAACCAACTTTCTAACGACTAGTTTCTAACAACTAGTTCTCAATGGCTATTTCCGAGCAATGATGCATCTCCCTATTTATTCATCGAGATCGATTATGTTTCTCCACCTTCATATTCCGAGGATTAAATCCACATAATAGTTGGTTCAAACTAGACCTTAATCCTAATGATGTGATTTATCTCAAAGTACTCTTATCTGACATTGGTGGATCACAAAAAACTATTAGATCTAAAAAAGAAAATTTTGTTAGACATGGATGTGAAGTTCACTTCAAGTTTTGGAATGAGTTGTTTATGTGTTTGGGGCACGTAGTTGGCCTTCAAGATAACTTATCATCCACATAAAAATGGAAAGAGGAGAGGGCTTGAACAGGATCCTGAAGACATGTTGTTAATGTATGTGATGCATTAGAAATGGAACTGGAAGAATATATAACATTATTTTAGTTTGAATACAAGAATGTATATCATGATTCATTTGAGGACGCAGTCTTCTTTGAGGCACTATATTGGTGGAGGGTAATACTCCCATCGGCTTGGAGTTATATAGTTAAGAGGATGTTGATTGGTCTCTGATATGTTGGCTTATTGCTGGAACAGGAATGTGAAGAAAATAAGAACTAATAGCACGAGACATGAATGAGAGCAGAATACCAAGACATAATATTTGAATTTTGGGTTGTGAGACTATGTTATTTTTGTGAATCAATCCCAGAAGAGCTCCTTGAGACCAACAACTATGTGTCGAGTTGGCACTACGATATTGCTGTGCCTTTTTGACCTTCTTGAGATTTGACCGATGGCCTATCAAGTTTTTACTGCCTCTAATAGTGAAATTACACAAAGGTGTTTCATATTTTTCACACAATTAAAAGGTATATAGCTGATGTTGATCAGTGCTACTGATTGTTATGTATGTAGAAGTGAGCAAGAAGGAATTACAAATAACCTCAAGTTATTGTGGTGAAGCATCTTCATGCTCAGAATCAGAGTGACGGGCAGGTTAAAGTGTAGTGGAAGCACTTTGGGCCCTATGAAGTCGCAGATGGGAGATGTTAGATCATTGTAGGTTATGTATCCTTCATTGTTTGTTGCTGAGAAAATTAGTTTTGGTATGATGTTTGGTATATGTTTGGAATATGTTTCGATGATGTTTTGCATATTTACATATTTATATGGATGTAAATACCGCGATGATCTAGGTAATAATAAAGATCCAATAAGTGATATCATGTTATATGACTGTGTTCTCATGGTGTTTTTCTTGAGCGCTCATTTGTTGTAATATTATAATGAGCTGTTATAAATTTATCGGGAAGTGTTTTATTATAACCAGTTTTTTCTTAGGGTGCAGGTGTGGTTTAACACCAAGGATGGTGTTCTAAGGCGAAGAGATCTCTAAATGCATCTAAGGTTAAAATTAATGCAATAAAAGTTAATAAAGGAAAAAATAAGACCATGGTAAGGGCACGATTCCTGCCAAATGTTGGGAAAATATATCCAATGGGTAGTCACTGCATGTTTATGGCTAAGGGAAATTGAAAAGGAAAATGGCTAAGCACTAAAGGGAAAAGGTATTTTCGGGCATATTTATTTGTAGAAAATAAAGGAAAGTAGGAGAAAGAGAAGGTAAAAGGTCGTATTTTGCACGTGAGGAGGAAATTGAAGAAAATAATGGAAAATGATGAAATAAAGGCCTCATTGGTGTAATATAGAGGATCAATTCATAGCTTTTCTTAGTTCAATTTTGTAGCTCTATCATTATAATATCTCTCATACTCTTTGGATACTTGAGTTTTCTTGGAGCATTTCAACATTGAGCCAAGAAAGAGAAACTACAAAAGCAAGAACATGGAAAGGAAAGGAAAGGAAAGGAAAACAATGATCAAGAAAGGAATATAAGGATCATAGTAAGCACATTGGTGAGGGGTGAAAATGGTCACCATAAGCTCATTGGTGAGGGTCAAAAGAGCCTTCGTCACCAAAAACTGAACGTCACCAAAGGTGGTGTCGCCGAAAGTATAGGTGTTGTGGTGACATTCAAGGTCCGTCACCAATAATAATTTATAGTGACGAATAGTGACCGTCACCATTTCATATGTGCAATGGTGACGGACAATAGCCTCCGTCACCAAAAAATTGAACGTCACCAAAGGTGGCATCGCCGAAAGTATAGGTGTTGTGGTGACATTCAAGGTCCGTCACCAATAATGATTTATAGTGACGGATAGTGACCGTCACCATTTCATATGAGCAATAGCATGACAATAGCCTCCATCACCAAAAAACTGAACGTCACCAAAGGTGGCGTCACCGAAAGTATGTGTTGTGGTGACATTCAAGGTCCGTCACGAATATTGATTATAATTACGGATAGTGACCGTCACCATTTCATATGAACAACAACGATTTTTTGTGATGGACCTTTCATGGCCGTCACTATTGGTGCATATATATGGCGACGTTCATTGACCGTCACTATAAACTCATTGGTGACATCAAGGTCCGTCACGAATAATGACTATAATGACAAACAGTGACCCTCACAATTTCATATCAACAACAACGATTTATGGTGACGAACCTTTAATGGTTGTCACTATTGATGCGTATATATGGTGGCGTTCGTTGACCGTCACCATTTCATATTTTGGTGAGGGTCGAAAAATGTCACCATAAGCTCATTGGTGATGGTCAAAAGAGTATCCGTCACCAAAAACTGATCTTCGTCATTCCCTATATATGAATATCAGGGCACGATGGAATCGAACCACCAACCTCCTGCTTGTAAAGCAGGTGCTCTTCCATTGAGCTAGCACCCTTTAAAGAATTAGAATTTAAACTAGCAATTGCCCCTAAAGTTGCAAAGATACACCAAAGGAATAAGAACCAGGAAAACCGAAAGAACTCAGTGTCCTTGCTCCTATTTTTATTCTACGACACTCTACAAAGTACGATCTTGATCTATGACGTATTTGTGTCGGGTGGTTCTAATTTAATAGTAAATGTTATATTAGATAAAACAAATGAATAACTGAGAGGCCTTACGAGCTAATTTTTAATCCTTACACCAAAATCTCTTAATATTCAAGTCTATGGAACAACTCGTTCAAAGTTCAAACTGAAGTAGATTTTAAATGGAAAGCCTAAAACCAGCTAAGTAGTTTACAAGTTAACATTTTTGATATAAATTATGTTCAATTTATATGACAAGTTATGCCATAACCTTGAAACTAGTTTCTTAGCTAAAAGACTTTCTTAAGTTAACAATGACAAAGAAACTTAGTCATGGCAAGAAAAATTCTCTTGTTTTTTCGAATGAGGGTGCATGTAACTTGATAAAGGTTGTATGAGAGTATCAAACCATAAATAGTTTCACTAAAACATGGAAATGACAAAGTCTTGTTAAGCAAGAAAGGTTTAGTTAAATATATGGAAAGCATCAAGCTAAATGATATAATTAAACTAAAAGTAACTGTAAAAAAATGAAATTGCCATCATATACATTGCACCAGCGTATGAATTTGCATCAATGTACTGAATTAATATGACTTCAAATTTTGAAATTTTCCTGCAAGATAACATTTATCATTAAAAAAATCTGATCAAACATGAAGTAATCTCATGAATCTTTCAGATTTATATTACAATATCCATCTCAGATCAATAGATCCAGAATCTTAAATATTCTTATAACTAGCAATTGCACCAAGAGGTGCAAAGGAACGTCGGAACATGGATAAGAAAAGTGGGGAGATTGTATAAAGAAATAATCAAGCGAAATATACTAAAAATGAAATACAACCCATGTGAGGCTAATTTAAATTCAATTGTTGTGAATTTTCAAGTGAAAGAAAGTTTGTAACTGGTGTCCAGCAAGCAGGACTCACAAAATTGTTATAGAGAAAAACTTGGAAGGGAAATTGAGGTTTGAGGTTTGATGATGTTTATGAAGCACATATTCTACTTGGTGAAAGTGGCCACTGCAAGGATTATTGGGGTTCAGGCTTCTATAGGCAGGATAATACTTTTGAGCTTGAAAAAATTTTCCCAATATAGCTTTCAGTTCAAATGGGTGAAAATACATATAAATCAAGCAATTTGAGACCTTTAAATGTATGGTCAGAAGCAAAAACTCCAGAATCTGTGCAAATGCTTCTAAACTCTATTTGAAAAGAGGAAATTAGTTTGATCCTTGAAGGAAACTTGTTTGGACCAGACATTAGTGAGTTGATAAGCAGCTCAAACAATTGGGCAGAGATTATTATGTGGTGTATTTTCAAAGGGCTCAAAGAGTCATTACCTTCTAAATGGCTATATATTTTGGGAGATGGGTTTGAAAATACAGGTAAGAAGAATCAGCCAACGTCTGAACAGTCGGGTGAATTTGAGAAAAAACACCAAAGATCTGCCAATTTTGTTGAATGTCTCTGAGCAATGTGGTTTATTGTTTGCCGTCAATTCCTCCTCAGTCATGGATTGCAGGCCTGCACAAAATAAGAATATTATTATGATTGGTCTCTGTTCTGAAGTGAATAATTTAAAACAATATACTCGTAACCTAGCACAAAATACAGATTCAACAGAAGTAAATACAGAAAACAAGAATAGTGGAAATGATGATTTTGGATTTCAAACTGAAGGAGCATATAAGGGAGAGGATGAAGTGCTTTTGAAATTTCAGTGGGCAGAGGAGACAGAAAGGATCGACTGCAGCAAGTTTTTGGGTCTCGGGATAGAAGAGAAGGGAAAAGAGGCAAACTTCAAGTTCAAAGCATAGAGTAATGACCCCTGGAAGGACAGATTTTGATTCTCTTGTTCAATCTCAGCAGGAAGTAAGCAATGCCTTTGGTCAAGTCGACATTCAATTGTTGGATTCTCTATGGGATGTAGGTGATGGCATTAGCCAAGAGAAGCAGCTGGACAGGGTTTCACATGAATATATCCTTTCTTCATGAATGCAATGATTATCGGAATTATGTTCAAATAAAAGAGATGAGAACAGTGTGCAAGAGGCTTTATAATGTTTTATATGCAAAGAATAGAATATTCAAAATAGTACATCATATGAGGAGGAGACCTTTAAATCAAGCAATTTGAGACCTTTAAATGGGTGCAAATACATATAAATCAAGCAATTTGAGACCTTTAAATGGATGCAAATACATATAAATCAAGCAATTTGAGACTTTTAAATGTATGGTCAGAAGAAACAACTCCAGAATCTATTCAAATGCTTCTAAAATCTATTTGAAAAGAGGAAATTAATTTGATCCTTGAAGGAAACTTGTTTGGACCAGACATTGGTGAGTTGATAAGCAGCTCAAACAATTGGGCAGAGATTATTATGTGGTGTATTTTCAAAGGGCTCAAAGAGTCAATACCTTCTAGATGGCTATATATTTTGGGAGATGCGTTTGAACATACAGGTAAGAAGAATCAGCCAACGTCTGAACAGTCAGGTGAATTTGAGAAAAACACCAAAGATCTGCCAATTTTGTTGAATGCCTCTGAGCAATGTGGTTTATTGTTTGCTGTCAATTCCTCCTCAGTCATGGATTGCAGGCCTGCACAAAATAAGAATATTCTGATGATTGGTCTCTGTTCTGAAGTGAATAATTTAAAACAATATGTTCTGAAGTGAATAATTTAGGTGCTACCTCCTCCTTAGCAGATCTGTAATCTGCTAGGTAGTAAATTGCCAGGTTGCTGGGTTCAAGGAAATTTGAACACGAGTTTTCTCCAATTGACAGTCTATGTAGAATTTGTAGCCATGTTATTTCCCATCAAATAATTCCATGCAGAAATTGTAGCTCAGAGAACCTCCCTAGAAAGCATCATTCTCATAGATAAAAGGGCATCCATTCAAGACACCCTAATTGAAAGGACCACGTCAATTGAAGACATTATTATTAAGGAGAATGAGATGGTGAATGTACAAGACATCATTATTGCAACTGATAAAACACCATACAAGGTGTCATAAGTGCAGCAATTAATATTTGTCAAAGCCATCATAATTTTAACAAGAGAACATCTGTACAGGAAGTCTCATTTACAGGCTACACCAATGCCAAGAAGGGCATCAATACAGGAGGGCACTTATACTGAAGAACATCACCTAAGACATTAACTGTGACGTCATTCTCAGCTACATAACCAATACATTTCATGTCGACGACAACATCTCTGACATTATCCATTGTCACATAGAAGTTAGAACATCCATTTTTCTACCAATATAATTTAATTTCACAAGTTGCCCATTCCATGAAACTAGCCTCATCTAAATCAACTTCTTCTGCAGTGTACATCTGTATTACAGTGACATGTAATATGCATGAGTTTTTCTCCTAATGGAATTTGCGAATTTGTGATAGCACCGAAGAAGGATACCTCAGTGAAGTTTCTCATCAATGTGACCAGTCACCAAACTAGGTATTAACTATTAAATAATTTATTTGAGGTACCAATACTCTCCCAAAGGTTGTAGATCCAATCAATGAAACTAAAAGAAAACCACAATCAGGACCCAGAAGATGAGGCAGTTGACTGGGATTAAACGGTACAACGCAGAAAGTATGAGACACTCGTGGAGAACCTTAGGAACTCATGGCGAACTGTGGAGATTCCTATCATCTGTGACATCATCTAACACTATCTGCTATTAAACAAATAACCTAGCAGGAAATATTAATAGAAATTGACAAACAATATTTGGGACCTGGAAAATCAGAACTGCAAATGGTTGAATGGATGGCATTCATTAAAGCACGTAGACAATGGCAACCTAAAAGGAAATTTCTAGAAAAAATGCAAATCCCTTGCATCAGCAAAAAACATCAAGTTAGGCAGCAAAGTACAAGAATACTTCAAAGTCAAGACTTCATACTTCTGTATATGAATCCTTAGCAAAAACACCAGACCGGGTGTTTGGCAAGATAATCCTTAGCAATTCCAAAGGACGTGTCCCTTCATTCCAGTGTCGAATTCATATAAATGCAAGCACCGTCTGTCATTTATCTCACCAAATTTTGGTCAAGGGACAGCACAACGAGGACAAGAATCTTTTGGTTTGGGTTAAGGACAGGATTATTTGTCAATTGAAGCAGGCTACTGTAGGACACCTCCGCAGGCAGCAACATAACTTCTTTTCAACTGTAACAAGCCTAGGATAATTGTTAAAAAGGCACAAGACTATGTGAACTAGCTCGAACTTGGTGTTGAAGGCAGTGAAGTGTCAGATTAGCTCGTGTCTTCGGCTCGGACTTGTGATAACTTGTGAACAATAAGCTCTGATTAGTTGTCTTGATACCTTGACCTGTGTGTTAAAATACCAGAAATTGCAGCTTGGAGGCTCAGACCATAGTCCTGTAGCTGCTTCTTACAAGAGCTCAGACCTGTGTTAGTCACTTGTGAAGGATAAGCTCAAGACTGGTGGGCAGTGTGTTATATCATATTTGTAAGACCTTGGAATTGAAAAGGGACAGTCTTTTGTAGCATTGTAAAGGCTAGAAATAGAGATATACACCTTAGAAACAACACAACTCAGATCTCTTGGAATCTTAACAAGCTCGAACTTAATACTGTGACTGTGCTAAGTGTGATAGTGAAGGCTCTTCATGTCCTAGCATAAACAACAATCTCAGACTCGGTAAATTGATGGAAGACTTGAGATAGTTCACCTGTTAGATATACTTGTGATACAATTGTATATCGTTGACCCAGCTTTACATCAAGGTTTGAAGGCTGAAGTCCACTTTAGGCTCGGACATCAAAACAGGGACCACATGCTTAGATTTCATTCCTATGAAGAATAATGAATGAGCATTAATGAACAATGAACTTGAAAGGGTGTACAAGTGAAGAAGATCTTGACAGTGGGCATATTAGAGCAGATTGTTGACCAAATATTGAAGTATTTGGAGCACCATGTGAAGACACTCTTGAAGCACCTTGTGAACACTTTCTTGGAGAGTTCTTGAAGAAGACTTTGAAGAGGCTTAGAGCAGGTGTAGAACTTGGGATGCCAATTGAAGACACCTTGAAGGTCGTGGAGATAATGTTGAAGACCATGACGCATTGGTCATCATGAAGTAACCTTGGAGATCTTTGTTTTGGGTACCATGAAGAACAATGGAGACACCTTCTTAGGAGAAACTCTTCCCTCAGAAGTGTGTGACAGTTAGCATAGAGGTTTGATACATTAGAAAAGGGTCCATTCTGGGCACTTTTCTTAGTAGTAGAGGACATCCTGGACGTGAAAGGGTCCATTCTAGGCACTTTTCTTGGCAGCAGAGGACATCCTGGAAATGAAGCTATTTATCAAGATATTCCCTTTGTTATATTCACGAGTATGGAACATAAAGAAGTATCAAGACCTTTAGGATGGAGCACCTACTTCTCTTTAAGGGTATTCATCAGTTTTCATGTTAGATGAAATGATACTTGGGAGCACTTTGGCAAAGGATCATAGAACCAATACTGCTCTGAGAGTATGACTGGATTGTTAAGGAGCAAAACCACTTGAATTGCAACATGGTGTGACTTGTGTCTTTGGATAAGAATCAAGTGCAAATTCTTTTGAAAGCCACTGGAGCAAATTCAACCCTTACACTAGTCCAGCTCATTTGTACCAAATAAGAATAACTGAACACTGAAGGATAATATAATCTGAGAGCAAAGGAAACCAACAATATAAATTCTGGAGCAAACTGGGCATTTGCACACAAAGATATACCTGCGAGATTGCCACATCTCCAATGGAAAAAGAACTTCTACTCAAACCATTGCTTTTGGTAGTTATCTCTAGTGATGCCCCTGTACATGGAGAATCTAAATTCAGTAGATTAGGAATGCTATAATAATTCACAGAAGTTGGGAATGATTTTTGTAAGGATAAACCACAAAAAGGGGGGTTCTCATCTCCTTAGAACTCCTAAAATATGCACATGTGGACCATGCCAAAGGGCTTCACACACTACTTGTCTTCATAGTGGAGCACTCGAAATAAGGCTAACAAACTCCATCAAACTTGTAATAGATACACAACTCAAAGTGGGAGTACTGCTAAAAGATACTCATGTAGATATGTGCAAGGTAGATCAAGAGTTGTTAAGACAACTGCATTTTTTGGTAGGGAGTCCATGGCTTGTCTACAACCATAAGTTAAGTGGACATCATCTACAGCTAGCTGGTAAGGAAGGTCAGGAGAGAGATACACAACTCGTGTAGATATGTGCAAAAAAGATCAAGGGTTGTTAGACAACTCCATTTTTTGGTGGGGAGTTTCCTCAAAGTATGAGCTTATCTTCCAAACTCTATAAACCACACAAAGATTTTAGAGAACGTACCTTAATAATGCACTCTTTTTCCACCTTAAAATCTGTCATTGATTGTGTCATATTGCCTGAAATAACTTGCATAGTAAGAGAGTTCATCCTAGGGATTTGTGTGATGGATGAGTTAAGGGGTCCTTAGATCTCTCAATATGGAATGTTTTCTTGATTTTTTTATTTTAAACAAACCTTATTCCAGGCAAGGCATTCTCCAAGATGGAAAAATAATTTAGTTTTATAGATCTAAAAGCATACCTTTCAGCTATTGTTTTGATGATCAAGACAATCTATAGGATCTTCCCACAAATTGATCTGCAAATTGTAGCCACGTCATCATATCCCTATAGTCTCCTGCATTTTGAATTTTAATGTTGTCTCAGTAAATTTATGTTGTTATATGTCTCCCAATCGTGCTACAGGTCTAATCTTCATAGCAAATGCATTGTTTTTCTGCTACAAAATCTAGCCTATAAAGAGTTGAGTGTCCCAAAGTAATACAGTTACTATTCATGCTTTCTATGCTGCCAAACAGCCACAACGACTAGAGTCCTCCCTAGTGGAAATTTTTGAAAAGTGTAACAAGGTCGGTCTTCATATTGACTATGTAATTATGTATTTTATGTAAAGAAGACAAAGGTAATAAAATGTATTTTGTACTTGCTCCATGGGTTTCATGAGCAAGATTTTATTATAAGTTAAATAGACTTATTCTTGATGTCTATGTAGGGCTTTGTCTTCCAGATAAGAATGTAATTAAGTGTCATTTATATATGAAGGATCTAGTCAAAGAGATGCTCCAAGACCTTGCAAAATAATTTGTAAAAGGATGGCTTGAAACTGACTCAACTCAATGCTGGAGATGGATGATAAAAGTCAGCTTATATGCAGCTACACGTCGGCCTAAAAATCAGCTGAGAAGTCGGCCTTCTAGATGACTGTATGGTTTGCCTAAAAGACTTGACAAGTGCACTATATATATACACACATCTGCGGTTTATTTGAGTAAGATTTTTGGTGAATCTCAGAAATAGAAATGTGGGCTTTTCAGAGATACAGTGTGGACTACATATGTGACTAAGTGCGGATTTTCTTAGTAATAGAGTGCGGATATATCTGAGCTGGAATGCGAACCTTTGACAGCATCTAATGGAGATTTAAGTTTGAAAAGGAGGCGTATATACTTGATGACCAGAAATATAATAAAGAGTTGCGGTCTCTAGAACAGAAATGCCACCATTGACTGAAGCAGAAGTGCAAATAACCTGAAGCAAATTGCGGATAACTTCAGGAGTGATATATATGCAGATTTAAGGAGATATAAAATGCGGATTTACTGAAGTTATAAAAATATATTTCTGAAGTTGAAGTTTGCGGATTCCTCTGTTTAAAAGTGCAGTATATAAGTGTCGTTTTCTCTGAAATGGAACAGTGTTAAGTTCAGCAGATCACCATGATGTATGTGGATTACCATGATGCGGATGAATGTATGTATGTTGCTATCAAGTCTGGAATAAGAGATTCGGGAAATCTCACTAATATGCACCTACTGCCTATGAAAGAATCAGGTCTGCAGTATGAAGGTCTGAAGTGGATGTGAAAATTAAGGGTCACTGCTAGATAAGAAAAGGGAGGAAGGATGATTTACCTTCCCTCTCACAGTTAATAAAAGAAAGGACAGTACATACTGGTGCAAGAAAGAAAGATCAGCATGGAAGATCGACAAAGAAGAAGTAACAAGGTATTGGAAGCATCCATAGGTCAAGGGTCTAAGTCTGGGTCATGGTACTTGTCATTGAAGATCTATAAGAAGAATTTCTCGTGGGTTTTCCTCACCAAGAGGGAGAGGTTTTTCCCTGGCTCTAGGAGCCTAATTTGTGTGTCTCGTGTATTTTGATAATTGACTTGATGAAATATTAAATAAGCTAAAGAAGAGAAGACATAAATAACTTAAGTAAGCTCACAAGTAATTATCAAGAAGAGATTTTGAATTAATCTCTAGCCCTCCAAATTCTCAACATGGTTTCAGAGCTAAGGTGCTGAACACAAGGATGGCTTGACAAAGAGACACTCGAGGAAGAAAAAATCAAAGTTTGGGTGAAAAGTCAAATCAAGGAAATCCTCAAACCATCTCAAGAAGACTTTCAAATAATCCACACAACAAGGAGGATCCAAGATCACCTACTTTGAAATCAGTTTAAGAGGGAGTTCCTGCCATCATCTTCAACAAGAAAGCTGATAGAAGAAGAAAAGCATCTACTCAAGTAAGTATCTTTATGACTTCATATGAATCTATAAAAATGTCTTCTTTGCAAAGAAAGCAACAAAATGGTTAGGGTTTCAAACTTTCCTACATAGAAGACAAGGACAATGAAGTCATGCCAAATACATGAAAGGAGATATAAGAGCCCAAAGGATTTTTACAGAATCCATAAAATAATCTCTCATCTCTAATGTACCAAATCTAGAATCATCAAAAGGAATATATGAGAAATTGATGGAGCTATTCTATGTGAGTACTGCAGGAGAAGCAATCTCTTTGAGATCAACTACAGGAACTGGGAGAAGTAATGTCTGACACTGAGATGACTACATTGGTGCTGAATGCTCTACTAGAAGAATAGGGAAACTTCACTTCAGGCTTATTCTGGAAGAAAGAAGCCACACCATTCCACAATTTAGGGTCTCTATGTAAAATAGAGGAAATAAGACTGAAAGCCAAAGCTGATACAGAATCAAGTGAAGGGAATCAAGCCTTTGCAGCCATGTCCGGGAAGAAAGGAGGATTCAGTAAGTTTGGTCCTCAGAGTAGAAGAAGAAATATGGACAAAGCACGATGCTTTGGATGTGATAAACTTGGGCATTATAATAGAAATTGTCCTTAATCTGAAAAGGACAAGAGAAATAGGGAAGAATCCCATGTCTCTGAAATGAGGGAAGAACCTGATGCAAAGTAATCTAAGAAAGAAGAAGCAAGAGATATCTACTATGATTGAGATCATCTTATCCTTTAAGTGATTTATGTTGGTTGTAAGATAGGAAGCAGTGTAGCATCATGATTGAAGCATGGTAGGAGCTCTTGGTGAAACAGCTCCGGGAAATCCTCTCTAATAACATTACTAATGGAAGGTAGTCATCAAGATCAAGGGTCATCATGGAAACAAAATTCAGATGACATATTGATGGAGCAAGTAAAGGGAATGAATCTCTTCATTCTAGAAAACCTGCTACAGGATGACTCAAGAAAAAAGAAAGTATGAGGTATGTACATATTTATATGCTGACACTGGATACTGTGAATTCATGTCATATGGTTGCAGGTAATGGACTTCTGTATTTAGAAGTATGATCTACGAAGGAGTATCTCTTGATGCACTGACAGATGAAATCAACATATATATATCCTCATGGAATATGAGGTGGTTGTACATGAACGAGGAATTGGAAAATTTGTAAGTTCTTGGGAATGAAGAATGTGCAGAAAGGAAGAGATCATGAAATGCAACCATGTCTAAAGGCAGTTATCATCCGGAAGCCAAGAAGATGCGACTAGGAGATCTCCTGGGAAGATATGTAGACTCTAACAGAAGTTTGGTAAAGAAGAAGACCCTTGACAAAACATATCATTAGGAGATGTGTCAATCTGAATAAAGGATGTTGATGCTGACAGGAACATGTCATGGTGAAAGGTCATCACTGAGGTAACTTTGGTTTTAAAATTTCATATGTCTATGTTTATCGGGATGAATTTGTGTAGGGTTGCTAATCATGAGAAAGGATGTATGATCCTTGGAGATGATTCGAAGGAAAGCAGCATGAAATAACGATGGACCAGATGATAAAGACTGATGAATCACTTTCTGATAGTGGGCATGACTCGTGACTAAAAGTGATGGATGATCTATGCCCTATGAAGCCAAAATTTGAAGATTCCTCAATATCGAAATCCATGACATCGAGGGGAGGAATTCTTCATGAGTAGTTGGATTGCTGCTGCAGGACCCTAGTTGATAGGGAGCCTGGTGGTAAGTTTCTTGCTTGGAAGAAACTTGAAGTATGTCCTTTCTATGTTAAGAGGGAGTGACGTATGTAATTCTCTATTACATGTGTCACGCACTATACCAGGACTAACAGCTGTAAGTCTTAGTGAATGCCATGTGAAGAGAATGGATAGACACATCATTTTGGTCTTCACCTGGAAGACAGAATAGAGGATTGGGTAATCATCTGGCATTCAATACTCTTTGAGAATGAGGTCGGGAATTCAATATAAGAGTAGTCAAGGACCGATATTCTTTGAGGGCTGGCTACCCAAGAGAAGAATAATCCAAGAAGGTGATACTCTGGGAACACCTAGGTGGGGTATGTACCTAGGAGAGACAATGACTTTGGTGTCTATAAGTCATGTGTCTCACCAACATTGTAGCCCATTGTCTCGTTGAGAGATGGGGTTGTTAGTCAAGGCCTTACACTAGGAAAATGTTGGTTGATATGATGCTATATATATGCGATTGCCAATCCGATTCTTCTTATGAGATTCTTCAGTTTGAAAGTGACCATGTACTTGTATGAATACCTCCCTAGTTAAGAGGGAGTGTTGAAAAGTGTAACTAGGTCAGTCTTTATATTGACTATGTAATTATGTATTTTATGTAAAGAAGAAGACAAAGGTAATAAAATGTATTTTGTACTTGCTTCATGGGTTTCATGAGCAAGATTTTATTATAAGTTAAATAGACTTCTTCTTGATGTTTATCTAAGGCTTTGTCTTCTAGATAAAAATATAATTAAGTATCATTTATATATGAAGGATCTAGTCAAAAGAGATGTTCCCAGGCCTTGCAAAAGAATTCGCAAAAGGATGGATTGAAACTGACTCAACTCAACGCTGGAGATGGATGATAAAAGTCAGCTTATATGCAGCTACACGTCGACCTAATTATCAGTTGAGAAGTCGGCCTTCTAGCTGACTGTATGGTCGGCCTAAAAGACTTGACAAGTGCACTATATATATATATATATATATATTATATATATATATATATATATATATATATACACACACACCTCTGCGGTTTATTTGAGTAAGATTTTTGGTGAATCTCAGAAATAGAAATGCGGCCTTTTCAAAGATACAATGCAAACTACATATGTGACTAAGTGCATATTTTCTTAGTAATACAGTGCGGATATATGTGAGCTGGAATGCGAACCTTTGACAACATCTAATGGAGAATTAAGTTTGAAAAGGAGGCATATATACTTGATAACCAGAAATATAATAAAGAGTTGCAGTCTCTAGAACAGAAATGCCACCATTGACTGAAGCAAAAGTGCGGCTAACCTGAAGCAAATTGCGGATAACTTCAGGAGTGATATATATGCAGATTTAAGGAGAAATAAAATGTGGATTTATTGAAGTTATAAAAATGGATTTCTAAAGCTGAAGTTTGCAGATTCCCCTGTTTAAAAGTGCAGTATATAAGTGTCATTTTCTCTGAAATGGAACAGTGTTAAGTTCAACATATCACCATGATGTGTGTGGATTACCATGATGCGGATGAATGTATGTATGTTGTTGTCAAGTCTGGAATAAGATATTCGAGCAATCTCACTAATATGCACCTACTGTCTATGACAGAATCAGGTCTGCAGTATGAAGGTCTTAAGTGGATGTGAAAATTAAGGGTCACTGTTGGATAAGAAAAGAGAGGAAGGTAAATCTCTGCAGTTAATAAAAGAAAGGACAATACAGACTAGTGCAAGAAAGAAAGATCAGCATGGAAGATCGACAAAGAATAAGTAACAAGGTCTTGGAAGCATCCATAGGTCAAGGGTCTAAGTCTGGGTCATGGTACTTGTCATTTGAAGATCTATAAAAAGAATTTCTCATGGGTTTTCCTCTCGAAGAGGGAGAGATTTTTCCCTGATTCTAGAAGCATAATTTGTGTGTCTCGTGTATTTTGATAATTGACTTGATGAAAGATTAAATAAGCTAAAGAAGAGAAGACATAAATAACTCAAGTAAGCTCATAAGTAATTATCAAGAAGAGAATTTGAATTAATCTCCAGCCCTCCAAATTCTCAACAGAAACAAGTATGCAATAGCTGGCACTACAGAAACAAGAGATATGGATCTGATAAGGGCTAACTTTCTACCACATGTGCCTACAGAAATGAGGGTTTACCCATTGTGCCTCCTATGCAGATTCCATGGAAAATATTTGACAGTGTCATTACAAACTCAGTCATACCATAATGCTTCTAGAGCTAATGCCTATTGATGCTTCCTCATTGCTCTATAATAGGATAAGGATGAGCATATTAGCCACATATCATTAGATGCCACTGATGTGCAGATGATGCAGCCACCTTTCAAAAGTCTGGATCCATCACACATATATTGCATTTTCAGACTTGTTTCCAGCAATAGGGTATCATTCACACCTCTATTGCTATATTTTGGCATGAAGTCAATTACAGTACCAACATACAGAGGTGTAAGTAAAGCATTAAAGAATTATGAATATGATGCAATGGAAGGATATACAAACGCCAATTAGAAAATGTATATTCCCAGGCTTCAACCATCATTTTGATCTGTGCACCCATGTTGTAATGGGTATCCAAAAAATCTGTTGATTTGTGCTACATGATTGCTTCTATATCCAAAACCCTTATCTAGGGTCCACAAACACAAATAGTATTTTCTTACTTTGTTAACATCACTGACAGATAGATATGCTCATGCACATTGTCTTAGTCCAACCTAGGATCTCGGAACAACATCCTTTTAGAATGGATTAAAAAAATAATTTGCATGTTTATATATTACTATATTTAGAAACATTTTGGAGAATTCATGCTTCTAATTTCTGATTTTGTCCTCCTAATTGTTACACCAATCTCCTTTTTGCTTCCTTGATCTAAGATTAGATGAACTACTCGAAAGAATATGCTGAAAATGCAAATGCATTTTGAGGGGTAATAGGTTGCTTGTAAGGGCTAAGGCTTAATGTCCTTTGCTTTCAATTTCATTTTGTTTCTTTGGGCGTTAGCACTAGAACTGGGAAATGCATCTCTTATGGAGCTTTGGCAATCGGTTGAGCAGTGAGTATCCAACTAGGTAAGCAAGTGGCTCTTGGCCAGTGAAAGGCCCACCACAAGTACCTCTACGCCAAGTAGATCCCTGCAGAGCATGCAATTGGTGACACCTGAATGCATTCACCAATTTTCGATAGCTTTCATAGGCAGGCATCGGCCTATGTAGAGCATCTAGCTCGTTGGGCTTCACTGTTTTTGAGAAAGAGTGAACAGATCACACAATATTTGTTTGTTTCACTCATTGCAGAATATCTACAATTTTTTTAAAGTAATTTCTACTTGTGAATCATACATTTTCTACTTATTTTCAAGAATTAAGGGTTTCCAACAATCTAAAAATAAAGAATAAATAAATGGAACAAGAACTCACTGATGGTGGCATCGTTGTCCGGGCTCTTCAGCATCTTTTCTATTCCCTTGAGGCCGAGCAAGGTGCGGAGATTCTCGCAACGCCCTGGTGGTCGCAATGTTGGCCTTTTGAGCATATAAGCCTCGCATTCGGGTATTCTGCTACTGCTCCTTTATTTTGATAAATGGTCTCTCGGACTCATCAGATGCCAATTCCATCCCTGCGAATAGTAATAATATCAAGCACAAAGATTAATTTCTAAACATACAAGAGTTGGATGCAAAAATACAGAGGATTTTGAACATGGAACGTACCTTGGCGCTGTCGAAAAACCGGTGGTGGGGTTCGATATCGGGTCTGCTGCTGTAAAACCATAAGTCGCAACTCTCTTCAATCCCATTTTGGCGCCCTCCTTATGAAAAGCCAGCAGATACAAAAAATGGGGTTCGGAGGGAATTTCGCTTCTTTAAAAAACAATAATTACAATATTTTTTATTTTCACTTACATAGTAAGATCTTTTTTGTATTTGAGGAACTCACATAGTGCATGATTTTGGTTGTGGTGGAAAGGGTGGGATTATTTATTATAATAATAATGATTTAATTTATTTTGTATTTTCACTTACATATCTTTGTTGTCTTTGAGGAACTAACAAATTAGTGTATGATTTTGGTTGTGATGGAAAGGGTAGGATTATTTATTATAATAATAATGATTTAATTTTAAGATTATTAATTTTATGTAATGTTTTTGTTGTTAAGGTTTATTGTTGTATTTTTGGAATTTGAATGGAAGAGTGTTTTTAACTTGGTTGTGTTGAAAACATTTAAGTGTATAGAGGAAATATGCGTTTTTAACTTGGTTGCATTGAAAAAAATTAATTTTTCTTGTATATTAGGTGTGTGTACAAAAAAAAGAGTATATAGTAAGTGGATTTGATAGTTAAAACACAAAGTATTAGTTTCTTGAAAGTCGCGTGACAAATTTGAAAGGACTAGCATATGTACCATTTTCTAGGTTAAATATATTCAAATTGTTGTGTGAATGGGGTTGTAAGACCATGTGTTTTTATCTTGAGAAACTAAAGTCATCTCGAAGTCACTTGCATAGTTTAGGTTGTCATAAGCAAAGTAGGTGTTTTGCCTTAAGTTGTGAACATTTCATTTTAAGCAATGTAATAATGTGGTTTCAGCGAGGCATTAAAAGATGAAACGAGCATGCACATTTTGGATGCTAGTGTTAAGTTTTGTTTGAGGCATGTGTGCATGTCTAAGAAGACACTAACAAGGGTTGAAGAGGTGGAATTGTTAGAGAGGTTGGGGGGTTGTAGTCTCACTTACAGGTACAAACAAGCAAGTTAAGCACCTTGAGAAGTTATGAAGCAAACTTAAGAAAAACAAGTGGTTGCTTTAGAAAAACAAGTGTCCAGTCTGCAATATTTCCGTCATTTCATAGCAGGAAAATTCTGGTTTGCTGCATTTTTTTTCTGTTTCTGTTAGGCAAATCTTAGGATCAGTGCTTTGATGAAGCATCAAGCCCTTCCCTTGATTTTCTTTCCTTGGGCTGGTGTTTAAACTTCTAGAAAATCCTGTACATGTAGATATCCTCTGTGCAACCTGCATTCTCATGACTATTCCTTTGATAATGTTCTTTTGTTTTTCTAGTAAATTATGCTTATAATATTCCTTCTACATATATGACTAGCATTAACCATGTGCAACTTCCCCTTTGTTAGGAGCTTTGTCAAACTATTAACCATATGCAACTTTGTCAGAATGTGGTCCAACACTACCAACTCCCTAATGAACTTGGAATCTTAGGAAATTGTATTGAATATCAATGTGTTTGAAATGGTTATGACACATTGGATTTTCATAGAGCATGATGTAACTTTGATTCTCACAAGAGACAATATTGGGCTTCAACAAGTGATTGGTTGACTCTACAATCAAGTTGCAAATCTAGATAGCTTCATAATAAGAATATGAAACTGCCATATACTTTGCTTCAATGGAACTAAATGCAATCGTTGCTTGCTTCTTGTTGATTTGATAAAAATGATTTATAAAATGATAATAATGATGTTTAAAATGAGCCTTATGATGGTCTACTTATACACATTGATTGTTCACGAGGTGTTAGGGGTATGTTTATAACATCACTGCCCTTGAAAGATTTGTCTTGAAAGCATAGTAATTAGAATTTTCTTTAGTTAAGCACATTTTTGTGGTGGAATGAAGTTTATCAGATATCTATTTATACTTTATAGAGGTTTGAATTTGTTTGTCCTTTGAGTGTTGGTGAGGTTTCTTTGTATTTTTTGCATCATAGTCTAAAGTCTTTTGACGTGATTGTTTAACATGAAAGCTTTATGCTTATTGGCAATATATTTGAAATACTTGCATGATCAAGAAACTGTTATGGTTAATTAAATTACTAATTAGGTACTACAGAAAGAGGATGATGCTGAGAGGGCTTGCTTGGGTGACTCTGGGAGCAACTCGGAGGTGGTCAGACAAAGCTCTTCTAAGTCACAAATCTGAAGAGAAAAAACCGGTGATGTATATGTGGTTGCTCAACCTAGGCTGTATGGAAAATCTTGGCAGAGAGTGTTTACCTTTCCGTGTCTTCTCGAAAGTAGGTTGTCTGCTCACAGAATAAGATCACTACATGTAGGTGATGGTTCTATAGTAAGTTATCAGCCTTATCTTCAGAATGGCTAACATAGAGGATTAGGTTTGAATACATGATATAATTTTATGAATTTGGAGATTTAGAGTTAAAGAAAATTTTCACATTCCCTAGGTCTAGCCCCATTAGGTCACCTAGGGCAACAATTTCCTAGGAATCTAGCTAGAGGAAAAATTCTATCTCCTAGAGGCAGCTGTGTTGTTGGGTACCCTCACTCTCCTCAAAACTTGGGCCAATTCCGACAGTGGAATATTCAGATACCTCAAGCCCTAGCTCTAGGATCAAGTTTTGCCTAGGTGGTCCCAAGGATAGAACCTAGTAGGATCAATTTGACCTATCGAAGTAGAAACTCTTGTCTAATCCTTTCCCCTAACCTTTCCAGTATAGGAACATCATTGGTTGCTAAATTCCATCCCCGAACCTGGGCTGGGTCCACTTGGCCCTGTGTGGTCCCATTTGGTGTCAAAGGCCTTTCATCAAGGACCATTTGGGAATCCAAGTTCCCAAAGGATTTTAGGGATTGAGAAATTCCTTTATAAGTCTTTTTCTTCTCCCTCAACCCTTCAATCCCCCTCTTCTCTCCCTAGAAGATAAATTCACTTGCTTAGAAGGAAAGCAAGTCCCACTCTTTATTTTATCTTAGAGAAAGGGTTTCGAGGGTCACTTCCCACCTATTCATTGACCAATACTCTACAAGTGACTTCCTAAACTACCGAGACTCCACCCATCGGTGAAATTTCGTGAAGATCACGGAGCCTTAGTTGTGGTGACAATGGGCTAAGCCTCCATCGTTTCCCTTGTCCTAGCAATTGCCCTCTTAGGAACACCTTTTAGGTCCACTACTAGTTTGAGTGGTAACAAGTTGTTCACAATTCCATTTGTGAACAACTCTTTCGTATGCCCACTTTTGCCATATTACAGCTCTAAGATGAGAAGTCCAGGGCTATGGAGGCTGCCCTTCTTCTCTCTTAATCAATCCTCTACAATATAGTGAACTAGGGCTAGTTGGTTCGCCCACTTGACTATTACTGTAGTCCTTGAAAGTCTGCACATCGTAGTTAGGCCCTATACACCTACGCTTCTACCAATTTTGTTATCCTTCACCAGAACAAGAGTCAGGGCTCTTCTTTGACAGTAATCTAACAACCCTCCAACTGTACTTGGACTACCATCAATCTGCCCAACCACAATCAATTCTTTTTACTGATCTAGGGCCCCACAATATTATCTTCATCTAGGGCTCTTCAAATCTGCCACCTAACAAGGGTTTGAGTCCTCTCAAGATCATTGTTCTTGTGTATCGACAATTTGATCTTTGTTGTCCAATCTACGAACATATATGAATTACTCCTCTTATCATACTTCTAACAATCTCTAGATGACTGAACTAGGGTCACAAATCAGCCACTAACAGTCCATTTACTAATTTTTTATAGGTTTCTTCATATATTTGTCTAAAACTCTATGGAAAGTCCACCAAAATCAACTCCTCTGCATGTCAATCCATTCTCCATATGGCACATTTCTTCTGCATGCTCAATCTTCTGCTCAGGTTCCACCCTCCTTTGGATCTATTGTCTCCACACATACTGAATCTGCAAACCATCTTCCAGATCTGTGGTCTTTATTGCAGAAATAAACCTCGCTCTAAGGGTCACAACCCGTCTTCTTCTACGTAAATTTGTCACAGTCTTAAGGGCATACCTTCTGAACTAAACATGGTAGGAAACTATCCTAACTAGGGCATTATACTTATGTACTTCTAATTGTTGTAGAACAAACCCTATCCACACATAGAAAAAAGACGACTCTTGCCTCCATAAGAGACTCGACCTAGCTCATATGGATCCATAGATTCTGGGCATTTCTTTGACTGAATCTTGACATGAACTTCAGATCTCAATGTTGACCCTCAAACTAGGGTTAAATCAGTCAATATTACACTTGTGTCAACTTCTGTTATGGCTCTAAATTAGAGTGCAAGCCCTCCTCCATTTATGTTGGTCTTTATCACAGACCTTGCGACCTACTAACCACCACAAGGCAAGATGGTATCAACCCTCTCTTCTATTTCATGTAGAAAATCTAACCAACGGGATTCAATCTAATCTTGTAATGTACTAAAACAAGATATTGAATCCTTCCTACAATTTGTGGAAACAACACACGATCACACAATCACATATAAGTAAGAGAAACAAGTTATCAATCTCACAACACAAGATGTATCTGGGGAAGCAACTGCTCAAAACCCTCTATCTCTATTTTCTATTAAGTCAAGGAATCATGAAACAATATAATGCTTAATCTCTCTTGAGATTCTCAAACACTCTGCCAATTGTCTCCTGTTGATCTAGGAAAAATCGGTCTAATACTTAGCCAATTCTCAGCCTACCTTGCTCACACAATTCCTATGGAATTATCTCCATATTAATTAGGAAAATCAACCTTCTTTGATTGCACAATCCATCATGGCATCCCAATGACTTTATAATTGCACATGGGAAATTTTCTATAAATACAACTGATAGTTATGTTCCTCTGAACTGTGTTACAATAAGGATGAAGGGTTTTTATTATTATTTAAAAATAAGATAAAATCCTAAACAATCAAAACCCTAACCCGAGGAGATGTAACACCAAGAGTTTATGGGCCCTGTTGGGGTTAGTTGGGCAGCCAACTTTCCGGGGTCGTAACTTGGTCATATGATCTTCGTTTGATGCACATGATACCTTGTTAGAAAGATCTCTACGAGGACTACAACTGCTAATGTGATTTATATAAAATAGATAAACCTTTCTTGCCCAAAAAACGTCTTTTGGGGCCTCAAAATGGCTCCAGAAGTTCAGAACCTGAAAAACTGACAAAAATAGTAAACTGTGCTATAATTAAGGAAATTGAAAAATTGAAAGAGACAATGGCGAGGGCCCAAGTGGAATAGGCGGGTGGCTACCAATATCCACCTCGATCACCTTAAATCGAATTTCTTGAGCTAACTCAATCATCATGACTTAGTTAATTGCCACAACTTGTTATGAGATGAAATTACAATTTATTTAAGGGAAAAATAAATTAGACGCCTCACATTCCTCACTCTTGGTACATCAAAATTCCTCACTAGTGTGGGTGCATTTTTTTTGTCCTTTCTAGTTTCCAATTTCACTATTTCTTGTTGCAAATTTCAATACTCCCTCTCAACAAGAAAGGAATTCAATCTATCTCCATTCGGTACTTTTGGAATGTTCTGCATGCTACACTTATCTAGTGTTGTTTGCACCTGCAAGTCCTAAAACTGAATAGCCACCGAACAACTTACTCAATATAATGCATCTGTCATCAGAATCTTCTGACTGCTGCTAGCTACTGCATCTGTCTAGTACTGGATTCTCTGCGCTGCTGCTGACATCTGCATCCGTGCCCTTTGAACTATTGCTAACTCTAATTTGTGATCCAGTAATATTTGACATCTGACTCTGATTTCTATCTTGCTGACATCTGACTACATCAATTTAACTGATCCTTCCTACTACTAATGTACTGTGGCTCCTCGTAGCCAGGTTCGATCACACGCCATCTCAATGGACCTTGCCCAAATTTCTTATCTTGGGATTATGTCTACACATCACCCCACCAACTTACATCTCCAGGTATGGTTGCTCCCTCTTCCCATCTGGCTCGAAATTTCCCCCTCATGGAGGTCTCTGCTTGAGTGGATGCTTCCACTCAGTCTCCTCTCTGCTTCTCCAATTGTGGAAACTACTCCACAACCTTCTGAGACCGCTTCTCATGAAGATTCGTGTTAAGAGGTATTTATGCTCCCTTTAAACCACCAAGTCTCTAACTTCTGCCCTTCTCCTCAAAGCTTTGCATGCATCTGGTACCTCAATTACATATAGGTTCTTGACTCGCGCACAGTGTAATTGTCCCGACGTTACAAAAAGTTTCTAAAAAATAGTTGATTTTAAATCGATGATATCTCCCTCATCCGAGCTCCGATTCGACCGATTTTTTTTTTCTATTTCGGTAGATTTTCGCAAGGAATCCAAATAGCCTATTTTTTTTTGAAAATTTTACACCAAAATATTCAAATATTCTATGCAAACTCGTCGCCCAAAAAAATTCTGCTCTAATACCATGTAGAAAATCTAACCAACAAGATTCAATCTAATCTTGTAATATACTAAAACAAGATAATGAATCCTTCCTACAATTTGCGGAAACAAAACACGATCGCACAATCACATATAAGTAAGAGAAATCAATTATCAATCGCACAACAACATGATGTATTTGGGGAAAGAAACTGCTCAAAGGCCCTCTATCTCTATTGTGTATTAAGTCAAGGAATCATGAAACAAAACATTAATGCTTAATCTCTCATGAGATTCTCCGACACTCTGTCAATTGTCTCCCGTTGATCTAGGCAAACTCGGTCTAGTACTTAGCCAATTTTGATCCTTACTTCAACCTGCCTTGCTCATACAATCCTAGCTAGGGAATTAACTGCTTATTAATTAGGAAAATCAATCTTCCTTGATTGCACAATCCATTATGGAATCCCAATGACTTTATAATTTCACATGGGAAATTTTCTCTGAATACAACTGATAGTTATGTTCCCTTTAACCTCCGTCTCAACTGGGTATTCCTCGAAACTGACATGCATACAACTATTAATAGCGAATTATCAGTTATATGATTGATCACTCATTGTGAATTAAATCTAATTTAATTCATTGGACCTCTCGCTAGCTCATAACTTAGTTAGAACCAGTTAAACTGATTTTAACGCATTTAATTGAGTTAATTACACTTGCACCCCACTAATGCATCAATTTCAACTGGACCCAAAAATATTAGAATCCCTCTAGATGCCTCATCTTAGACCCTCAAGTACTTGAATTTCTTGAGCTAACTCGGTCATAATGACTTAATTAACTAACACAAGTTGTTATGAGATGAAATTACAATTTATTGTCCAATTTATTTAAGGGAAAAATAAATTAGACGCCCCACATTCCTCACTCCTGGTGCATCAAAATTCCTCACCAGTGTGGGTGCATTTTTTTTGTCCTTTCTAGTTTCCAATCTCACTGTTTCTTGTTGCAAATTTCAACATTTCAGAATTTGATGCGGCCTTCACACAAAGAAACCATTGAAATCACATGCCTAGATTCTCATGAGAAACCTCTCTTAAGCTCGATCTGCCAGAAGAGAACCAACAATATGCCATCCTACTTCCTAGCGCAAACCGACCCTTAAGGTATGTAACATTCTTTTGAACACTCACATGATGATCTTGCTCTTGGAGGATGATCATGACCTCCCTTTAGCAACCCTTACTCGCCCTCGTACTCGACCTACTTTAGGACTACATCTCTCTTCACCCCCTTTATGTGCCAGATAGTGGGAATACATGTCAAACATGCTAATATGTGCTAAGTGATAAGGCATGCCAATATGTGCAAGGGTGTGTCAATGCATGTCAGGGAATGTCAAGACAACAAAAGGGAGAAAAAAGTTAAACTACAAGGAAATGAACACATAAGAGGGTTAATAAGTCATCAATTTACCTTTTCCAAGAGGGGCATGTTAGGCACACCAACACTAGGCAACAATAGGTGCCAAGTGCAAAGTCTTAGTGCATTCTAAGTGCCAAGTATTCCTTTGTTACTTCTCATCTACTTTCCAACAACTGATAATCACAAATAAATTTAATATTAAACCATGCCAAATCATACCAAGGCATCTCAATGTATTCCACACATGCTAAGACTTTCCAAGCACCAACACATGCCAAGCGCCAATATGTGTCAAGAACTAGTGTTATGCATGTTATGAAGTGGAAGGGAATGTTGAAGAGTGCTAAAGTGTGCTAGAGAGTGATAATGCATGTTCATGAGTGTTAAGGATTACTAGGAAAAAACATTAAGGGAGCACTAAGTAAAAATTCATGAAAGTTAATGAATATGAGGAACGTGCGCCAGAGACTAGTGTTAATGAGTGCTAGTTGTCATGCCAAGGAGGGACTGACAAGGTATGCTAAGCATTGGTAAGGCATGCTAGGGAATATCAAGGCATGTCAAGAATTCCCAAAGTGTGCTTGGGAGTTCCAAGGTGTGCTAATTATATCATGTGCCAATTAATAGTGCCAAGATATGCCAATACATGCTGGGTGCTAAGGATGTGGTGTAGGGGACCAGGGTATGTCAATATGTGTCAAGGCAACAAAAGGAAGAACCAATAAGAGGGTTAATAATTTAGGACTTTATCTTTTTGAAAAGGGGCATGCTAGGCACACTAATAATAGGTCCCAATACATGCCAAGTGGCATTGTGTGCCAAGTGCTAATGTATGTCAATGCATTCAACCAAGGTATTCCAGGGCATGCTAGGGACTATATGCAGCATGCCAACACATGTTAGCAAAGTACGATGTTGTGCTAGCGCATGTCACCATGTGCTTGGGCGTAAGTGTCATCACAAGATGTTCTAGGTACAAAGATGTTCCAATACATGTGGGGTGCTAAGAAATGTTAGTGTGTGCCAAAGCATTAATTTAAGGCGTGCCCATATTGGTGAGGATCTTTAGGTATTTCTCATTAATAGAATTGTCAAAGCTTGATTATGTATTAAATAATATATTTCCTACACACAATAGTGGAACTTTATCTAAAGGGAATTTTCTAGATAATAAACTTAATATATATGAATAATCTGTTGACTCATAGGAAATCTCTATTTGACTAGTTATTACTTGAGGGAAATGATACACACTAATTACTTCTAAAAATTCACTGACCCTAACCACTATGGCTTTGGACATATTATAAAAAATACTCCACAATAATGGTATTAAATCGTTAACTTTTGACAAAAAAATATATTAATAGGTACATAGCGTCATCAAAAACTCATTGGAATGATCAATGATGACGTTTAATCACACCAAAAGTAACAAAACTCAGCATTGGTGAGGGTCATTAAAACTTCACACTAGAAGTGTCACCAAAGAGAGAATTAGTGATGGGTCTTTGACCCACCTCACCAAAAGTGTCATTCAAAATGCTCCTTGGTGACGGACCATAAGCGACCATCACTATATACACTTACAATGACGCTTTTTTAATGATCAACAATGATGACGATATTTTTCGACTATTACCAAAGTAACAAAAAGAGCATTGGTGAGGGTCATTAAAATTTATTCACAGGAAGTGTCACCAAAGAGAGGTCTTTATTTTCGCCTTTAACAACTTCTTCCTCAAAAGTGTCATCAAAATGTCTGGTGACGCGACCATAAAGGACCATCACTATATACACTTACAAAGGACGGCGCAGCGTCAGGCCACCATATTATCAACGGACCTTAAAGGTCCGTCACAAGCATGACCCTCACCAATGTGCTTTTTTCTTGTAGTGAAGGTTGAAGTAGTTAATGATTCATGGCATGATGCAAAAAAAAGTTGTGTAGTATTTGTATGTCTCCATTGACAAAGCAAGTAGCCAATGTATTGAGGATGTTCCTTTTTTATGAAAGAGGAATGGGACAAGTTACTTAAGGCTCCTCCCTGGTTGAGAGGGAGTGACTATCGAAACTATATTCCACATGTGTCATGTGCTATGGCCGGGACTAACAGTCATAAGTCTAGTGAAGGCACTATTAAGGAGAATGGTGGATTGGATAAGAGTTTGTGAATGTTATTCTTTGAGGATTTGTATCCAAGATAGAAATAGTATCAAGGATCGATATTATTTGAGGATAGGTATCCAAGATAAGAATAGTCTTGTGAGGACATACCTAATGAACATCTGGATGGGGTATGTGCCTATAGAGGTAGTGGTGTCCAAATTTGTGCCCCCCGGTATTGTGCTTTGATCTAGTGAAGAGATAGAACTTGTTAGTCAAGGCATTGTTATTTTTGACAATGTTGGTTATGATGATGCTTATCAATTTGTATCCCTTATTATGATAATATTTCAACTTGAGAGTATATTGTCATGTCATTATAAATACCTCCTTTGTTAGGGAGTGTTGGAAATGTAACTAGTGTTGGTCTTCATACTGTAATTCAAATGTACTATTAATTTATTTATTATGTTCATTATTATTATTTATTTCTAGTAAAAGCATGTTCTTCATTCTTATAAGGTTTATTAAGTCAAAATAAAATTTATTATAAGTCAAAGTCCCATTTGGATTTTTTGTAAGAAAAAAAATAAATGTTTTTATCTTCACTCAAAGAGTTAAAATTTCATCCATAAAAAAAGTCGGCCTGAAGAGGTAATTATTTGACCTCCCAGACATGTATAAATACAAGGAAGTTTGATCTCATTCAATCACTCATCCATCACTTTTATTTCTTTGAAATAAGAAGAATATAATCAACAAAATTCAAATGAGAAAGAGAGTGAATTCAAAGGAGAGAGATATTCTTGTTTTCTGCCCTAGTTTTTGTTCACATGTGCGATTTTTTCCTAAGGCTATTGTAGGCCTAAAATTTCAAGGGCCAAAATTTAAAGAGATGACTGAATTTCATAGATTTGACCAGCGTTGATTTATATTAACTATGACTTGTTGGAGATGGATTGGAGGAGGGATGACTTGGGTCTTTGTGGAAGTCTTGGTCTTGGTATTGGGTATTTGATATCTCACTTTGATTTGATTCTATAAGAAAAGTGTTTCTTTGGTTTTCCCCCTTGTGGGATTTTTTCCTGGCTTGGAGTCTAATTTCTTATGTCCTTTTTCTCTTTGTGATCTTAGCGTTTTGTATATTTTTGGTAATTTCTTGATGAGGATATTATAAATTTAATAAGAATCAAACAAACATTCACAAGTAATTATCAGGTTAAGAAAAATCAATCCCAATCTACTAGAATCGTTGTTTCTTGCTAAAATAAACATACATATGAGTTTATATAACACACTAAACCCAAAAATAAATACACCACCTTATGGTATGATAGTTTCTAACCAGTTCCCACCATGTAACCAACTAGTCTTTGTATGCCCAATTACAAAATAACATAAATGGTCAAAATTTGATGGAAATAAAAAAATAAGGTGCAGTCTTGTTTAATAGATGAGAAGAATATTTTTAAATCTTTAATATCTATGGTGATGATGAAAAAATATATATATATGCATCCATGCAACTAGAATGGTATCCATATAATTGGTACATGTGGTGGAAAAAATTAGGATATTCAATAAATTATAATAAATTTAAACATTTTTTTTTTTTTTTTTAATTCCAAGGTATCAAGGATGTTTTTTTTTTTTTCACATAACTTACCAAGCTTAAAAAAAAGAGAGGTGTGGATTATTTTACATGTGAATGAGAAGCACTAGGTACAAGAGTGCTTATATTTTCAACATAACAATTATTTCAACCTTACATCACCAAAATTAAATCACATATCTAGAATAAGCTAATGCTACATGACACTAAAACTATGGATGATGTGCACAACATGTGAGGAAAAAGTCACATATAAAAATTTCGAAATATCATCACTACAAAGAATCAATAAATTCTACTCAAGATTGACGCTAACCAAAACTATAAATGTGGAATATCTAAGGTACCTTCCACCGCACTTAAGAGAATATGGAAAACATAATTTGGATGTCCAACTAATAAAATGATGTAAATGCAAAGATTGTAGTGAAAATTTTAGCCCCAAACACAAATATCTCAAAAGGAACAACACCAAAAATCTATATATGTGTATGCAAAGCAAAATATGACTCAAACATTGAAGAATCAATTGAAGAAGAAATTAAGGATCCTTAAAAAAAATTCCTGAGATTTTGATAATGCTAAAATGCACCACAGATATTGTCATCATCCATAACAGGAATAACACATCCACAAACATCAAAATTAAAAGGATGCATCAAAAAGAGTTATGTAATGGTCCTTATAAGTACTAGAAGTACACATATTTTTCTTGACATAAAATCTCAAAAAGGTTTTATCTTTTTTTTGTATACCCAATTCCCAACATGAAATTCATGGTAGTAGATGGAAAAAAATAATTAAAGGAATGGAAAAATTCCACAAGGCTAACTTACAAATTCAAGACTGCAATCTAGAATCCCATTTTTTTTACTGTACCTCTAGGAGTAGATGTAGTCTCAAGATTCTAATGGATACAAACATTACGCACTTACTTTATCAACCATCAAAAAGGATTTATAAATTTTAGATGGAAAAGATAAATATATAATTTATATGGGTTCCAACCACCCCAACATCATATTATATCCTCCCATAAAATGGTAAAATTAATTAGAAAAGTGGCACCAACATATATGGTACAATTTCACCAGATAGAAATATTGGCCTCAAAATTAGCCAATGTCAAACAACCCACAAATAAATATTTAATTCAAGAACACGAAAAAGTGTTCTAAGATATTCCCTTGGAGATGCATCCTAAAAGGTAGATCAATGACATAATCAAAGTCAAATTAGGGCCAAACCTTGTCAACATCAAAATTGTAACAACCCCCCTTGTCTAACCTGGAAAAATTACTAGGCTACCTCACTCTTGAAAATGGTTACAAGAATGGGGAAGTTGTCTCTTTCTTTTTCTTTTTCTTCTGCTCTCCATGCTAGAAGGTTATGTATAGTTACAACCCATCCCTTAGCTTGGTATCATCTTCTCTATTCAATTTAAATGTAACAACCCTTAGTGAGAGCCTTAGTGAGAATATTCAAAGAAGTAAGGATTGGTGATAATGGATATTGTTTGGTAATTTTATTGATGTTAAATTACTTACATAAATTATCAATCAGGACTAGTATATTGATGAAGTGTATGTCCATTGTATGTGTTAAAAGTCCTTATTATTCAAGAAATTCCTAAATTTAATTGAGATATAGTTATGCACATGTTTTCCTAACAATTATCACTCTTATATGAAAGTAAATCTGAAAATGATCACATTTTCTTGAAAGGAAAGTGTTCCAAAAAAAATTAGTATACTTTCTAAAAAGAATAAAATCACACTTGCTTAGAATTATCACAATTTCTTAAAATATAGGTCACACTTGCTTATGGAAAATAACATTAAATCACTTCAATAATAAACTAATTCTATAATCACACCAATTGAAATCTTCTTCACTCAAAATATACTACAAATCTACATCAATCAACACTCTCAAACTAATTTCATGTGCATAATAGGCCTCGCCATCACTCATTCTTCCTACAGCAAAATAATTAAACAGTCCTACTCAAACTCAATCTAAACATTCATTCAAAAAAAACTTAAAAAGTTAGTAACATACTGTATAGAATGCATAATTAAATATGCCAATAAAAAAAAACAACGAAAACCTTACAACTTGAGGGGGCCCTCCTGCGAGATGTAGACAATAGCACAACTCCTCTACAAGACTAAGTACACATTGATACCACGCACAACAATAGAATGAAATGGAAACAAAGTTTGTATTTACAAAAAAAGAGTTTTTTCAAACAATAATATCACTTTTTATCAAATAGATTAGAGTGTTATATAGATCTTTGAAGCAGCTAGAAACTCAGAATTTCATAAAATTTGAGAATAAAATAAAATATGTTCTGAAAGATTTTAGGATAAAATATGAACCCAGATAGGTTCATAATTATCTTCTTTCCACGAATTTTCTAAAAAATAACTTGTTCTGGCCTCTTTCTTGGTCGTGCATTAAATGACAAATTGAAAAAACCGTTTATCCATGTAATCTACAAAATAAGGCTCCAAAGAACTTCAAAAAGATATCAAATGGTAATGAATTTGAGAAACAATCTCTCTAAGGACCTAATTGGGCCCATTCTTAACAAAACCCATGTTTTCTTTTTCCTAAGTTCGATTTCATTTTCTCATAAAACTCGTTTTAAGTTGACTTGTCAAAACTGCTGTGTTTTTCCCTTGATTTGATGTTGGAGGTCCACACATGCGAGCTGGGTAGAATATGACCAATAAAAATCCATATTGGAACCTTTAGAAATTATTTCCATGTGTTGTTTTCCTTCTAGAGTGGTGTTACTACCTCAACCATGGAGATAGCTACGGAAACTTGACTGAGCTGCAGAAACTTGCACTAGAAAAACTATCATTAGTAAAACCAAACAAAGTTCTTCTTAATTCATTAAAAATAATGGAAATAATAATAATAAACCATATAAACATGTATGTTATAATTTGGTGTGTTTATGAATAAATATAGTTAAGAATGATGACAATGGGTGAGTGGAATGATGCAAAAATGGATTGTTTGATTAGCAAAATCATGACAAATTGGAGGCCCAACATTCCCCACACATGATTTTTTGCATTTCCTCATGCCAACAAATATTTTCATAATTTCATAATTCAATTAGTTTTTGGTAATCATTTATTTTTTCATTTCAACTGAATCCTTGACCAAAGCTCCATGGGATTGGCGTAGATCATCTATCTTGGTAAGATTTTTTTCTCTCTCTCTTGTTCAATGAACCAATGAATTCATTCTCCAAAATTACACACCCGGTAGCACAACTCTTTGTTTCCATACTTTTTTCTTGATAGTTACAAAATTAAAAAGAAGAGCTATCCATCGTCTTGTTGAAATTCTTGCCATAGTATGCTACTCATGAATGATATGATGCCTGCTGAATTGTTCTTGTTTAATAAAATAAACATATCTACATTACTTATTAATCCCCTGCACATTATCATATAAAACTTATGTGAAAGACAAGGGTGTCCATAAAGTAGCATATCCAAGTACTTTTCATTGTTGTCAAAGCCTTTGCAAATTCAATCTTAGAAACAATTTATGAAGTTTTTGTCACTTACTCAATTGTGCACAAATTGTTTAATCCTTGGTAGAATATCCAAATGCCATATCGTGAGGAATGCATCAATAATACGCTTACTACATCCATGTGCTTTCCAACCCAAATAATGAATGATATCCATGTGCACCATGAAGTCAATCTTGCTATATCTGTAAAATAATTCTTTTTTTCAAGAACTTCATGTTGATGGACCGTTAAGGAAAGCATGAATTATTCCCACATGAAGGCAAAAAGTTCAGATTGTTCACCGAAGAATTATGAATTAATTTATATGGTAGCAAGAAGAGAAAAGGTTAAAATAAGATCTCATGGAAGAAAATATTATGCAACCATAGTATGGGGCTCAATCATAACAACATTGGTAAAACATCAAATTAGATATGTGGGCTGAAAATAGTAGAATAGGGATGAAGGATTGAAAAAAATGGTTTGAAGAATGTGAATATGATAGGGTGAAATACATAGATCATATGTTTTCAATAGCTTTATTATTCCAATTTCCAAAAAATTTAACAAATTTAAAAGTCTAATGCTAGTTTTACCTCAAGTTTACCTTTTGAGGAACTTGAAATGCTGAAGTATGGTTGTAGGTATTGATTTGGCTCAGATACTTTGTTGTTGCATGATGCGTTTGTATGGTATGTGTTATATTCTTTCGGTGGGCGGACCCGCCCATGGTTTTGTGCATGGGTTTGCACATGGTTTTGGGGCATGATGGACGGCCAAATCGTCGCTTTTCCGACACACAGTCGTCGCAAGAGCGACAGTTCGAGGCCGGGAAAAACGTGGTTTCTCGTGCGGTCGCAATTCCGACGCCTTTACAAAGTGTCGCACTACCGACACTTCCCGTCGCTTCCAAACACTTGTCACTCTTCCGACGCCTCCCAGACCGACGTTTGTAAAATGTCGCCATTCCGACGAAATTTGGTCCGACGTTTTTAACGTCGCGCTTCCGACGTTTTTAAAGTCTCGCCATTCCGACGAAATGTCGTCCGACGTTTTGAACGTCACTCTTCCGACGTCTTTATACTGTCGCTCTTCCGACGTGTCTAAACTGTCGCATTTCCGACGCCGTACAAAAGTGTCAGAAGACCGACGTATTGCAAAAGTGTCACAAGACCGACGCTTTCTAGAAGCGTCACAATATCGACGCCAGGAAGAACTGTCGCAATTCCGACGAAATGTGGTCCGAAATTTTGGACGTCGCGCTTCCGACCTCTTTTTTCTGTCGCTCTTCCGACGTTTCTAGAGCTGTCACAATATTGACGGACGTCACAAGACCGACGAAAATGGAAATCGTTCAAAACGTCAAAAGAGCGACGCTTACAAGGCGTCAGTATGCCGACGGCAGTTTCAATTTTAAAAAAAATATATAAAACTTTAAAACAGGACAGTAAATCTCCAATGTAATTTGTTATCACAATAAGAAATCAATGATCAGTGATCACATCAAATTTTCGTCGTAGCGTGACGGGTCTAATAAATTTTATTGTAAAGGTTGCTGGCCAGTGACAACTGGCGCAGCATTGAAGGAAATGCATTAAAGAAAATTAATTAGGCTGCGAACTCCAAGCCAACTGGCAACAACCCTGATAATTTTCCTTACCAACTTCCAAGTTGTGACTCGAGCTTCAGACTCCAAAGCTAAGAATTTTCTTTTCATCGTGTTGGAGAAGAGAACTGCAACCTGCAGCAAAGGAGCAATTCCTCAGTCTCACTGCTCAGGACTCGTAGTCATTCCTTGCTAACACGGTATGTGGAAATTTTGATAAGATAAATTTCTTCACCCTCGTTTTTACTAAATTTATTCTTTTGAAAAGGGCCTGGTTCCATTTTAGAAATTTTCAACTTTCGACTTCTAGAATTTGTACATATGATTTTTGGACTAAGGTTTTGTTATTAATGAGGAGATAGTGTCTTGGTTCTATCTATATAAAATAATTGCCTCTTTTTTTTCTTCATGTTCAGGGTTTTTGATTTTATGAAAACCTATCTCTCTTTTAAGCATGCCTGCAAATTAATATATTCCAGGAATGTACACAATTCCAGGCTTCATGTACAACGTATTGTATCAACTATATTTTAACAAGTGAGCTGCATGCCCATATAGTGTTACAGATTACAGGGCTTCATTTGGAGAATAAATGATAAGCTTGGCAGCACTAAATCCAAGTAATTCCCCTCATCCCTTAAAAGACACCTCTAAATATAACTAGAAATTTCAAATAGTTAGTAAAGGAAAAGTACAAAGATATAACAGATATGTGTTGAGCCAAAAACCTGTGCATTCACAACAAAACTGGGATGATAAAACTTAAAAACAATTATGGACTTTGACAAAAAATCATCTTATGCATACAAAATGAAAGAAGCATTGGCATGACTACTATGTTTACAAATTTAAGGACAGGCAGAGTGAGTCTCCGGGCAACACAGTTTCATGTGGAGACCCTAGATCCTTGTACCCACAATATCTAGTGACTTAAAAAATGATTGTCAAAACAATGCCTTTGCTATGCATGTAAGAACACCACCTGTATAATGAGGGAGATGTAATATTGTCCAAGAATCAGATTTATACAGAGTGGTCCAAGATTGTGTATTTATGGAAGATACAACTGATTTTGGCATGAAACATGTATCCAAGATTTCAATGTGGCCTTATTTTAGAGCCCATTGATGATTTACTATGAAACCTAAACTTTCAAAACAAACACATTGAAATCACGGGATCTCCATCACGAATATCATAAATATTAACTGTCTTTTGGGCACTGGCAGTAGATACCATAAGAGGCCCACATGGCCTGTACCACCAATGTTGATTCTCTAGCACAACATTTGCAAAGCCAAAATTTCTTTCCGAGACATCCCTCTCTGCCAAAACTGGAGAGATGGTACTGGACGTTGAAGTGAAGGCCTCTGATTCAGTATGGAATGCCATAATTTCTTTATTATAAAAGTCCCATGAACAGAAACCTGAGTCCAATGTACAACCTGCAGATGCTGCCACAACATATTTACCAGAGCAACCATCTGAACCAGCTGCTCTGATTAACCAGCAATCACCCCACATGTTTGGGGTAAGCCCATATGGAGCTTTATATTCAGCCTTCTCCTGGAGATTGGAAAATAACAATACTAAGTATTACTCATACATCAACTGCCCTTTATGTTAAGGGAAAATTTAAAGAGTGCATAAATATTCTTGAAATCCCAATCATAGTTTCTAGAAAATTTCAACAGTCTTTGAAATGAACTACATCCTATTTAAACTACATCAAATATTTAGGCAAATCATTTTTTTAAATAGAAATTGGTGAATTTTGTTTCAAATATAGAAATTTAAACCATGAGAATAATCTAACCCCTAGGATTTTCCCTATTTCTAATAGAAAATCCCAAAATGTATAAATTATAACACCCATAAACCCCAAAATTAAGTACAATAATTAAAACCTCCACACCTCTGAATTTGCTATGTCGTGAAAAGAGCAGCATCCATCATCATGGGAAAGCAAAACCGATTCTCCTTCTGATACAAACCAGCCTGCAGTAGATGTCTTATGGCTGATTTGATTCAATCGATCACAGGAAACCTCTTCAGTTTCTTCAATATTGCCAAAATGCTCTGGCTTGTTTTCTTGATCATCATCAAAGTCCATATTTTCATCACATTGAATTAGTTGGGGTTCATTACGATCAGGTCCAGTGCCTATTGCAGAGCTCCGGACATCCAATCCAATATTGGAACTACCATACTCGTTCCCATTAGAGATTGTAAATCCTGTTTCTTGTTTTAATTCGGTAAGTTCAAGAGCACTAGAACTGGATTCAGTTGATTTAGACTTGGTATAGTTGTCCTCTAATTTGTATTCCGATACAACACTATACTTGTGCTTCAACGCAGACAGAAATTCTGCAGCAATGGGATCTTCATCTATGGGGATTATGGATCTACCCTCAAAAGCATCCCGAATATCTGATTCATTTTCATTCAACTGATCATGCAAATCCACCCTCGTCTTCAACACAGCAAGCTGAACTGAAGGCCGGTTTTTCAGCAATTTATGGTGGGGGTAAAGCCTGTCTTCCAGATCTTGACTATTTAAGTGTTTAATTGGTTTTTTCAGAGACCTGACCATAGAATCAAATGAATCCTGCAAATCCTGTGAAATAATAAACAATAGTAAGGCCATTATTTATTGGTTTGAAATAATAAACAACATGCAACAAACCCGCATAATTATTAAATTATTTAAAGACAATGTTGGCAATATGTTTCCTGTATCCTATTATATGATTGTCCTTGATGGAAAGCTCTGTATTTAATGGAGAATCGATATAAATAAGGACGAGTTAATTCATGTGTGAACATATGTATGCATCCTGATGAAGGATAATTGACATCCGTAAGAAATCCTGTGCTCTGTATGTTGATCGAGGAACCAATGTTAATACGGTTGACAGTGTATCCAAACTGGTAGACAGTGGAGTTATATATATTCGTTAAATATATGATGGAAGGGTCTACTCTATTAGTAAGGAGCTAACTGGCTTTCATGGAGAAAGGAACGAGGAGCGAGAGCAAACCAGTTATAATGCGAAAGAACTAAAACAGAGTATTTGGCATTGAACTTTCGGTGGAACACGGACTAACCCTTTGGAATCATGAACGGAACCTGGAAGGAAAGAGGTGGAACATAACAAACGGAAGCGCGACGGAACCCTACGTGGAAGAGCGGAACCGTGACCGTGCAATAATCCAAGTAAAGAATTAACAGCATAATAAGATCTCTGGTGAAAAGTTTTCAGTCAGCCCTAAATATTGATTCACCCCCCCTCTCAGTATTTTTCCCAACAAACAATAATTCCTACATATTAAAATATAAAGTTATAACATACCAGCTCATACTCGAACATAACATCTGTATCAATATTCTTCTGTATCTTCTTGATCTTCATCCAACTGATCGACATCTATGTCAACATCTGATTCAGAAACAGTGTTGAAATGATCGACCATGTCATCATCATCATCAATTATTCATTTTCAATAATATCCTCATCGACATCATCATCAATAATTGTTGCCTCATCTCCTATGCCTGGTTCATCTTCTAAGATATCTTCTTCATCTGTCCATGCATCTTCCTGCTCATCTGCCACTGCATCATCTTCTTCTTGATCAATATCATCTTCTTCCTCTACAGTATACTCTATTAGCCTTCCTCTTGGATCATATCTAATAGCAAATGACCATTCCTTCTCACCTGGAACCTCTGAGTAAAAGACTTGTTCGCATTGGCTTGGAAAAACATAACGATCTTTTCCTGCTTCAAACTACGATGTTTTAACCATTGGAAATCCATTTTCATGTTGAATAAGTGTTCTATCATCATCACGTACATTCATTCGTAGCCTATACCATTTGACGTCGAACAAAACTATTTTGAAGGAATTAAAGTCACACTCAACTATATCATCTAAGAACCCATAATATCTATTTTCAGATTCTAGAGGATGTCTGTCACTCCTGGAGGAAACATTAGTGACCTGGAATACTGCAGTTATCCCACTATCAGAAGTTTTCCTGTTATCATCCAACTGTTTAACGCGAAATTGACGACCATTGCTCCACATAGCCTTGTGGTGTTTCAACTGCAATATGCCAAACATGAAAAAGATGCATTCTCAATTAATAATTAAACATATAATTTACACAACATGAAAATTAACTGAAAAATCAAACTTCTTGTCACATTATAAATAGGTGAATTAATTGCTTACCTTTCTATCTTTCAAACCATATGCTAAATTGATTTCCTTGTCCGTAACGTTCCCATCTCCACTACGATACGCTTCTCTAATCAATTCAGACAGTAGTTGCCATGATAACCTACCGTCGTTACGTGCTTTACATGTTTCAATCCATTCACTCATCCACTAAAGATTGTTTGCAATGTATAAAAGTAGCGCCTCATAATCTTGAGCACCTGAATAAAAAAACAATAATTCACCAATATTAATAAATATTACTTATAACCATGGTAAATTATATTAATTAATAAACTATGAAAGAATAAAACATGAATGAATATAATGATCATATACATGATGTAAAAAAATGAAACATTATATGTATTATACATAATAAATCTTTTACCTCTCACTTTCTTCATTCTACCTTTTCCCAACAGGTGCTCCTCTTCAAATTTTTTGATGGAGTTCACATCCCAAATGCAATCCACCGCCTTCATGACTGGCGTAGCTAATTTAGGAAGATAATGACTAATATACACCATGGATTGATATACCACATATCCCTCCACCATAGAACCCTCAGGTCGTGCTCTTTGTTTAACCAAAGCCTTCAAGGATTTCGGGTGCCTCTCGACCATCCACATTGACCTTGTGTGTACTGGTCCACACATTTCAATCTCCTCAACTTGGTGTATCAAGTAGTGTTCTTGTGCATTGAAAAATGTTGGAGGTAGATACTTTTGCATTTCACATATTAGCCGAGGAATTTCTCTCTTCCAATACTTTATTTCATCTTGATGGATTTCTTTCAATGACAACCATCTGCAAATCATTACGCAAGGTTATTTCAACGAAACATAATATATATTTCATTACAAGTAAATTAATACATCATTTCATCAAGTACAAAAATAAATTGTAGCAATTAGATTTTGCGTATAAATCAAAACTACTTACCTCATGTATTTACTAAGACCATATATAACTTGTTTGGCATTGTTGTCGAAGTCGTTTGGGAGAGATACAGGTAGAACATACTATAACAATAAAAAATGAATCGTTATTGGTTTCCAAATTAAACAGAAAAAAGGAAAATTTAAAATATGTATTCAAGCAATAACAAACAAAAACGTATACCAAAAAAAATACCTTAATAAAGGTATGCCAATCATGTGTTTTCACCCCACTGAAGTCACCTTTCTTCGTTAAGATATTATTTATGTTTGAAGCAAAACCTGTTGGAAATTTAATTCTTCTAACGACCTCTTTTACATCATTGCTTTGTTGTTCTGTTAATAACCATGGAATAGTATTATAATTTCGAACTCCATTGTTATTTGATCCGTCGATCACACTTTTCATTGCATGATTTGATTTCTCAATGTCGGCACAAATTTTGTCAATTTTATCTCTCTCATGTGCACCATCTATGGTTCGCCATAACATTTCTATCACATTCTTCCCGACATGCATTGTATCAAACAAATGAGCTATTTTTAGGTCCTCATAGTAGGGCAACCTCGCGAATTGAGAAGGATAACATTTCATTCTAGGTGGAAGTACAATATTAGTACCTTCATGGCGACGATGACCTTGATATCAAAGAATAAAATAAATCAGAACAATATTAATTATAAAATACAATAAAATAAATTCATTAGTTAAAACAAAAATTCCAAACATTACATAAACAAATTATATATATATATACACACACATTACGTACCAGCTGCTCGACGATTATTAATTTTGTTATATTCCAACATCCACAACTGAGGTGTCATTCTTCGTGGTTTTAATCTAGTTTCTTCTTTATCATTGAAAAGATGTTTATGGTTCCTAGGGAGGAAGTGCCTAAAATCATCAAACACCATCTTTTTTAAGTCTTCTGAATGACGATACTTCATCTTAGGGCCACAAACTGGACATGCAAATCTACCCTTTGTTTGAAGCCCTGCAATAGATGGATCAATAACAATTAATATACTATGAGATCATTTTTAAAACATGCAATATGGTATATCTAATTTAGATAATTATGTATCATATTAAAGTGCAATGAAATATTACATACCACAAACATGTGTTAGTCCAGGGGCATCATGAATTGTCCATACAAGCATTCCACGACATTGAAATCTCTTCTGCTTGATTGGCTTAGTGATGTCATACATAGTGATGCCATGCCATAACTGTATTAGCTCATCGATAAGAGGCTCAATATATACATTCATATCTTTGACTTGGTAATTACCTAATTGTTCAAAATTACGGAACATAATAATTACTCCCATGATATATGTATATATAAGTAAGTAAATAAATAAAATATATATTTATTCAAACAACGAGAGAAATGAAAATGTTACATTCAAAGAAAAAATGTATCAAATACCTGGAATAATCATAGTCAACATTATGTGCTCCCTCTTTATTGACATCTAAGGAGGAATGTTATTGTTGATAACGAAAATAGGCCACACTGAGTAAGTAGATCTAAGCTCTCCGAATGGATTAACACCATCGGCTGCCAATGAAAGCCTGACATTACGAGGTTCATTTTTAAAATCTACATATTTTTCCTCGATTTCTCTAAATACAGAACCATCTGCAGGCATTCGAAGAACACCATCTCCACTTCTATTCTTTGCATGGAAATCCATAAACTGTGCTATGTTTTTACACCTGAACATTCGCTGCAAACATGGAATTATGGGAATATGACGAAGAACCTTTTGAGGCACCTTTTTGGTTAGTTGATCTGTTCGATATCTACTGGTACCACATTTCGGACATTCTGTTTTCAACGCATGTTCTCCATAATATATAATATGATCTTTAGGACATGCATCTATAGTGTTATATTCCATTCCAAAGTGTTTCATAATAGCATGTAGATCTCGATATGTTCGAGGTAAAGTATTTGGCGATGGTAACAAATATTCACCCAACAATCTACAACAGAAACAAAAAGTAGTGTCTTGTAAAGATTATTAATCATATATATATATATATAATAGTTATTAAAACCGGAACCAGTGACTGGATCGGTGGAGCTAATGAACCGGGTTTTGAACCGAAACCCGTCTAACCGGTAGCGATCAGATCTCAATGAACCGGTTTTAAAAAAAAAACATTAAATAATTATTTCCTAATAAAATGAAAAATAAATAAATAAATAAAAACTATTTTTAAGATTTGCAACCATGATTCCAAGCCAATAGAGACAAAATATGAAAAGTTTGCTCATTTATATACCATGCAAAGGTGAATATATCAAAATGGTAGCAAATGCAATACATATCATCGAAAAATACATAAGCAAACTTGTTGAAGTAATGTATCAGGTTTCTCTTATATTATTCACTGTGTTTTATTGCTGAGTTAATATTATAATATACAATCTGTCCCTGCTCAGATCTATTGTCAATTCATTGTATCAGCCTTAAAGACAATTCTGGGTTTAGTATATATATATATATATATATATATATATATATATATATCAGACCAGCATTTTGAAGATCTTGTATTCTTCATTATCTATGTTTGCTTGCCAATAAATTTCTAGAAAAACATCTACAACACTTAGAGGTATTGAATTGGTTTATGAAACCCACTATTAGTGCTATTTGTAACAAGTTGAGAGAGCATTACAACTTTCGTAGTCTGCTCACAATGTGTTTGACAAAATTTATCACTGAAAAGATTCATTAAAACCCAGAAAACTCAGTAGCCAGTTTAGTGCATTTCCAAGCGGGAATTTTCTAGTGGTCAATTTATTATTGCCAGTCATATTTTCATTAGGTTGTACGTTGTTGTCCCTTGAGTGGCGTCAGACCATTTGCATCAGTCTTGATGCCATGATCGAATTGCTTGTATGCTGTGTGAAAGGTTTTGTATTTATGCTGCTTCTATGTGTGAGCAGAGAGAGAGAGGGTCTGACAGTTCCTAGCTGAGTGTGAAATAAGGTTGCTGCTGATTGTTTTGAGAACAGAAATTGTCATCAAGTACACTTGATGAGTTGCATGCTGCCAGGGATTTTATGCTTGCCAGCCTTGTATTTATCAGTAATCATGTGTATTGTTGCTACTATAAGGTGTTGAGTATGAGTTATTAGAGAAGTTTGTTGCTAGTATAATAGAGGAATTTGCAGCTCATGGAGGAGACACTGAGGAATCTGCAACTCATGGAGGAGCACCTAACCGGCCGGTTAAGTACGGAACTGACCGGTTTATGCATAAACTAGCCGGTTCCTTACTTAACCGGCTGGTTAGGTCCGGTTAACCGGCCAAAACAGGTGAGAATAGGCTATTGACCAGGTTGCAAGGCCGGTTCCAACCGGCAGCTGTCCTGACTGGCCGGTTTTGATAACTATGATATATATATATATATATATATATATATATATATAACTTATTATTTTACACATTTATTACAATTAAAAAAAAAGGAAAATAATCAACATTTACATATATGTGATCATATATACATATTGCATATCTTAGGAGTTGTGTCATACATCTGTTCGAAAAATTATTCATAACCTTTAAGTTCACCAGCAACAATAGCAGAGAGCTGGTGAACTTAAAGGTTATGAATAATTTGTCGAACAGATGTATGACACAACTCCTAGGTTATTCAATATGTATATATGATCACATATATGTAAATGTTGATTATTTTCCCTTTTTTTAATTGTAATAAATGTGTAAAATAATAACTTATATATAAGTTATTATTTTACACATTTATTACAACTAAAAAAAGGGAAAATAATCAGCATTTACATATATGTGATCATATATACATATTGCATACCTTAGGAGTTGTGTCATACATATGTTCGACAAATTATTCATAACCTTTAAGTTCACCAGCAACAATGTAGCAGAGAGAAGAGTTGCATTTGAGTGTTCAAAAAGTCGTTCACTTGACCTTTCAATCAGAGGTACATCATAAATACCGTCATTGCTATCTCCACCATCATCATCTGACTCACCATACAAGTCTTGGAGCATTTGATTTGTCCCATCATTAATGTGAACTGTCTCATTATTGTCATCATGATCTACCTCCATGGGATCATTAAAATTACCTTCATCATTCGCTTCATGTTCTTCACCTTGTACAACATCATTTCCAATACTAATATTTGCTGCAATATTCTCTTGTATTGGTGCAACATCATCTAATCTACTACTATTTTGCTGTGGAAGCTGGTTGATCATCTGCAAAAAGTTGGGGGGCAACTATGCCTTTATGAAAATTACAAACATTAATAATTAAACATTAGTGCGCATATAAAAAATATTAAAAATTTAAAATAATATAAAATTTTACGATATAATCAAAATGAAGATAGATAATTAATTACCATGGGATGGTAGTACTTCGATCCACCATCAATGTGCCCATATTTCCTACAATGCACTGTTGTTGTTGCTATTAAAACTCTAACATTATTTCTCATACAACATTTTTTACAAGGGCAATAAACTCTGCCATCACCCCTTTCACCCTTTTGAATTGTTTTTCCAGCTCCAATGTTTTCTTCCATTGATGCAAATTATCCTATAAAGAAAAAAATAAATCTCTCTCAATGGTGTAGAAAACCCAAGACTTGTTGAACTCAATGGGAGCTCAATATATAAGCAAAAAGAAAATAAAAGTGGGCATTTTAAAAATTGTGAGCTTTTTACAAAATGTGGGCTTTTTACAAAATTGTGGGCTTTTTACAAATTGTGGGATTTTTTTATTCTTAATGCATTTTCTGTAGAATACTAAACAGATTTGTCCAAAATTTCAGATGCAAACTGTAGTCTCTACTACGTTTAGAAAATTGGAGGTTTATAAAAGATAAGCTGCGAACATAATTTTACCACTATGATAAGAAGCTTTCAGAAGCATTCCTTCTTCTTCACAAACGTGGAACTACCTTAAGAATTCTTATGGTTGATATAAATATTAGAGCATGGCAGTTAAATGTAGTATTTATGCTAAAATACTGAATAACAGCTTGAGAGTGCTCTTCAGATACTGTACGAATGCACCAAATTAAGGTTGTACCATTACTAAAGATAAATGGCCAAAAATAGTCAATTTTGATATCGTGAAGTTATGTATTTCTCGGTAGCAAACTAGGGATAGGATGGAAAATATGAGAGAACTAAGTTCCAAGGACTAAAAAACCAAGGCCAACATAGTTCTGCCTTGAATCAGAGACAAAACAAAGCTGCCCCAAAAAGTGTTTGAGAGCACCCATTGAAGCTCCTATATATAGCAGAGTCAACATTTTCCTATTGAACAAGTTTGTATAGTCAAAGCCACAGCAAGATCAGATAGCCACGATCCTAAATGAGAACCAGAGCCAAAGCTAATACAGATCCATGTTTAGCAGAACAAGACAGCCATAGCAAAGGATTTGACCACAAAACCAGATCATGAGAGATAGCAAGATTCTTGCTTCCACTGTGGAAATGTAGAAACTGTACAAGGGCTTTGCTTCCAGTAGATTTCATTGTGAAAGTAATTTCTATGGTGTTGTAAGCGCTCACTAGTAGAATCTTAAAGCCATTCCGGAATTCTTTTAACCTGGAGAGGGTTTTCTGTGATTATAAATCCTCATGTTCAAATTCCATTGTCGATTGGTTGTGTTTGATATTATGTTTTTACTGTCCACAGTTGAATTTTCGCACAGAAAATTATCAGTCTAAAGCGGAGCAATTTTGCGATGTTTCTTTTGCTTCCTATTTTGAAGTATTTCGCTCAGAACTCTACTCGTTGTAACAGAGGTCTTGGGCATAGAACAGGGGACTTGGGTTTTTTGGAATCAAACTTCAGGTTAAGATGCTCATCTGAATAATGGCACAATGAGCCTTAGCATGGAGTTGGGAGTACCAATTTGAAGTGCAGGTAGGGCATTGTACAATAGACCAGTTAGATTTCTGGACCCTAATACAAAAGTTTCTTCTTCTTTCAAAACGTGTTTCTCTTTTTCTGTAACCAATGTGGGTCTTGTTCTTGTTTCAATTGGGGATGGATGAGCATTTGTTATTGCTCCAGATGATCACACTCTGGGTAGCCCTGGAGGCTATTTGGGGGTGATGAGTCCAATAGGTCTCAATGAACTGTTGCCCTCGCTGGGGAATACTATTGCGGTGGAATTTGATACTATTTTGGATGTTGAATTCCACGATCCTAATGGAAACCAGTACCTTCAGCTCCAGTACCTGTTCACAAAAGAGGGTGCCATAGTCATTCATGCGTGCAGAGAGGGTGAATTGCAGGCATTGCAACAGGAGGTGTTGTTGTTGTTGCATTGGCCACTAGATTGTTTGTTTGGTTCTGTTACAAGCACAGAGTATTGAAAAGGACAGACAAATTTAGTTCAGATATTGTGAAATTGCCTCGGAAATTCACCTACAAAGAGCTCAGCAATGCTACGAAAGAATTTTTTTGAATGTGATTGATAATCGATAATTTCAAGCAAGGGTAATCCCCTTGTGAAACCCAAATTTCTGAGCATTTTCTAAAACCTGATGACGGAGTCATTGTAATGAACAAGCGCCTAGGTCCATATTACGTCCAAATCTACCAAGCACCAAGATCTATAAAAAAAAATCCACGGTATCTGCGAACTAAGAAGAAGAGGCAGAAAATGTGTTCTGCTTACCTGTTCGAATAGTGGTTGGGGTTTACCACGGCAAAAATTTGACAGAGCCCATGTACAATTTCGTATCATTGAAATTCTGGCAGTATCATTCAACTGGGCAAGCACCTGCCTCGGAGCTCCATGACTGAGGGAAAGATCCCTAAATGATGCAGAGTCTCCAGCAATATTTCCCAAAGCCAAAACAGCCTTACACGAACACCAGTTGAACTCAAAGTTGCCCAAACAGCCTTACACGAACACCAGTTGAACTAAAAGTTGGGTAGTAGTTTTTAAATCAAATTCCAAAATTACAGACGTATAAAGATAGTTGGGAAGAATAATTTTATGCCTCTAAAATGAACGTGCTACCTGTTCTCGAACATTATCATTCCCAGAGGCAAGAAGTTCCACAAATATAGGCAGTGCCCCATAATCAATCACAACCTTTGTATTCTCAGAGGCTCCAAAAAAACCCAAATAGGGTCAACCCTACTATAGGAGGAAGGGCCTGCAGTAAGAACTTACCATTTTGCAAGAACTGAGGGAAAATGTTGTTCTGCAAGAGCTGAGGGCGAATGCTGAGAGCGAATGCTGTTCTGCAAGAGCTGAGGGCGAATGCGCGCGTGCGAATGCACGCGTGATATCAGACATTAATGTAGTTTTTTAAAAAATCATTTTTATGTAGCCCGCATTTGAATTTTCTGTTTTCCTTATTTTATTGGGCTGAACTAGATAAAATTGAATATGAATAGTGAGTTAATTGTAAGATCAATGGGCCAAGGCCATACATCAACATTGACCATAGTGGGGAAGTATAAAAGCATGGATATTCATGCAAGTATATTTATTAATGTAAGATCTAGCATCAATTGAAATTCACGTGAAAAAGTACATGAAAAATGTACAATCATCCATTGGAGAGGTAATCTATAATTATCCAGTAAGACTCTTGGCTATGCCTTGAGACTAAACTAATTCTCAATATTTTTGAATAATCATCCATTGGAATTTAGTAGGAAAACCATAGTAAATCATTTTCCAATGGCCATGCAAAAATATAAAAAAAATAATATCAATGGTACATCAACTTTCATACATGAGAACCCGGATGCGGGTGAAGTTGGTAGTGTTTAACGTGATGGGATGGGGGTGTGGCATAAGGGAAAGCCACTGGCCCACCCGCAAGAGTGCTGTCATTCAGTTCTTAATGTCGACTGATCGGCGTTTAATGCCATTTACTCCTGGTGCTCGAATAAACCATAGTCCCGCTCCTCGATACACATTCGCATGCCGCGACATGACTCAGCCTCCAGTTCATACTTATGGTGGTTTATTGCAGTCGATTCACAGTTGCACGGTAGACTGGGTTGTTATTATGGAACGTCCCTCTGGTCTGAACATAATTCCCCCGCCTGTGAATCTGTGGTGCGCTCCAGGAGCAGGGCTTTCTAATGTTCGCACTGTAACTGGTAAGAGGAGCTGTCTCAATTATTGTTTGGATTTTGGAGAAAATCTCCAATTCTCCCATGCTGGTTCCTGCAAGCTTGCTTCTATCGCCCTGTTGCCCCTCTCGCTTCAGTCTTTTGTCCATCTTTTGCCTCCCTGCCCTGCTGTCTCGAGTGCGACTATGCCACGCCTCAGGCAGAGAATGCGCTGCCGAAGAGGCTCCACGAGGCGCCAAATTCGACGCTCTCCCTCCACCTCTGGCACCTCCTCTGCGTCTATCTCCCACTCTGACAGTCAACCTAGAGGGCGCCTTCTCTGCTCGGGCCGTCGCCTTGCTTCCCCCACTCCTTCCGCTCCTCTTGCTCAAACCCACACCGCGCATTTTTCCTTTAACAACACTCTCAATCAACCCAGGGTGACTGCCTCAATTACGGTCGTCTTTCGTGAAGAGCCTCAGGAAATTGTTCCCAGTTCTCGCCCGGCGGAATGCAGCCTCTCGGCGGCTCAGGATTCGACGCAGTTTGTTGGGCTGAAGCACCTTGATAGTGCGAACATGCAGGGTCAGATGGGCAAGGCCACGCAGGACCAGGCGAACAAGGAAGCGGTGGGTCAACCTACTGAGAGGCAGGACGCAGTGCAAGCGAGCGAGGCGTAGATTAATCCTCCTCCTCCTGGGAAGGTGATACATTCTGTTGCTGACTTGTATAATTCTGACGGGGAACCAGATGAACTCTGGTGCAGAGTTGTCTACGAACCTGATCCTGATGAATAGTTCCTCCTCTTCACTCTGGTTTTTTGCTCTATTTCTGCCCATTCTCACGGGCCTGTTCATGTGTTTCCTGCTGTCTCTGAAAATGCATCTGTTTTTTTTGCTTCGATATGGTCTCCATTACTACAATTCTCTGGTTCCCTTGCGCGGGATTTTTCAAATGAATTGTTTCAGACTGGTTTCCCTCTTGCAGGGCAATCTTCAAACTATGGTTTTTTGTTTCAAATGCCAGAGCACTCGGCAATGATCAGGCTTCGGCCCGCTGTACTGTACTCCTTTTGTTAATATAATTACTTTTACTTAGAAAAAAAAAACTTTCATACATGAGAAAATAGATACTGACAAATGGTACATCATGGCCTGATTAATTTCGCTTAGCAATTTCAAATGGTATAACATTTAGTCAACAGTAATCATCAATTTCTACACACAGAGACTAATTTCTCTGGAAGCCTCAGATTTCTTTGGCTTGTTATTCTTATAACTACATAGAAATAATTAATAGAGAGATTGAGGACAGAAAAAAATCTAGGGCTTAGTCTCCACTACCCAACATGTTTTGTGAGAAATAATACATAGATTGATTTCTCTGAGTGCCTTAGCATTCTTTGGCTCATTTTTTTAATCACAACAACAATAAAAAATGCACTGAGGATTTGTTCTTAGTCCGATTATGCAATTTTTATAAGACAGATTATGCAATATTAATAATAAACATAAATTTATTCCAATTTAGGGAAAGCTCGTTCATGTTTTTTTCTTTATATTGGAAGGTTACTTGATTTTTGAAGTAATTTTTAGTAGATCATAGTGTTGGAATATTTAAAATTCCAGAACAACAATGGAGAATAAAACTCCCCTCTTCAACACAGAGAAAATATAAAAAAAAAATTCTTCACTGGAAATAGAGTTTTCACTGTAAAAACTATTTCATTAAACTTCAAAACTTTGGTTACAAAATCTCCTCTGACTGAGGGAATAAAAAAACTTTGACTGCTTCAAAACACAGTTCAACACAAAACTCACACTCTAAAATTTCACTCTATCTGTGCATTTACAACTCATTGCTTTGAATTGTGCATATGATGTATATATGTAAAACATATATATATATGGACCTGTACGCACGACATTTTTAAAACAAACATTAAAGAACTTTGACCAGCGGACGTCAACCAAAAATTAAACTCTCCTTCAATCAATTTCGGGTGCCAAAAAAATTTGCTGACGTCATCAAAAATGTGACGCGAAATTTCTATTCAATCTGCTTTATGAATTTTTCGCGTCCGATTTTGGGCACTCGTACAGATGGCTGAGTGTGATGCGAAATTTCTATTAAATCCGCATCAGTGAGATTTCAAATCCGGAAATTTCAATTTCGGGTGCCAATAAAATTTGTTGACGTCATCAAAAATGTGACGCGAAATTTCTATTCAATCTGCTTTATGAATTTTTCACGTCCGATTTTGGGCACTCGTACGGACGGCTGAGTGTGATGCGAAATTTCTATTAAATCCGCCTCAGTGAGATTTCAAATCCGGAAATTTTAGTTCTGGGACCACTGTCCTTCAATTTTTTAAACTTTGATCAATAAAAAATGGCAAGTGGCTCTCTGCAACGTTTTTGTTATACTGCGATCTTGACTGATCGCTGGAAATGGAAGGCGGCTGCCTGTACATCAGCTGTAAGTAATTTCAACACATATCATATATTGAGGAAATATTATTTTGACAAGAATCAGTTATTTCTCTTGAAACTTTAGGTATTAAAAGTCCATGACACAGATATATCACACTCCAAAATCCAAAGAAAATGGAAGAGCGTTCAATTTTTTTAATCAAACTTTTATTGGTGAAGGGTTAATTTATTACGAGAACATCATTAATGAAGTGCAAAATTTTAAACGTAACTTTTATTGACTAGAAAAATAATGACCAAAACGTCAAAAAAATTTGTGTGACGGGTAAAGAGAAATCCAAATTCCAACCCTGCCTGCCACTTGTTGGTGAGTGGAGGTTATTCACTTTTCATTTACAGCTTACCAGGTTACTTATGTTACCAATATTTTCACATGGCTCACTTTTAGGTGATTACTTATTGTACTTCTTCTTTATAAAGAACAATTGGTAGATAATTGTATATATTATTTGAAATCTATAACAAAACCAGGCAACAAAATTACAACAAATAGAAAATTATGCAAAAAATTCACCAGGGCACTACTAATGTGTAGATACCCTATCATTTCTTAGATCCTCATAACTTACCAACACATACTATATTGGTATACACATAATATGACATTTACCTGAAGTATTTCATATGTATCTAGAAGTAAATAAGTTGTATGACAATTGTTATGGCAGATATAAGATGTGTATTATAGTTTATATTTCAATTTTTCTAGCATGCATGTGCGGTCCATATAGTGACTACAATTACCAATATATTTCAGAGAAGATGTGAAGATGATCTCTCATTAAGTCCTAATTACTTAAAGCATCATTAATTAGCTTTCCAAATGAATAAAATATGTTAACAAATTAGTAAAAACTAGAAAAACAAATCATGCTTTAAAAAAATATGGCACAATGAGTCACACTCTTAGATTTATTTAATTACTCATCAAGTTTCGCTACAACATATATATGATCACCATTACCATAGAAATGGGACATGTGACCATCATTTTGGTTTCGCCAATTACATTCCACATCACGAGCATTGTTTAGGGTTGATTGTGTTGATTTTTTTTAAACAAATCATTTATACATTTTATGGAAATTATAGACACAATTTATAATCACATTACAAGATCATGATGTATGGATATTCCTTATCATTTCTTAGATACTCAAAACTTCCCAACACCTAATAGATTGATATACACATCATATAGAATTTACCCCTAGAATTCCACATGTATCCTAAAACAAATTAGTTGTATGGCAATTGTTATGGTGCATATATGATGTGTATTACAGTTTATCTTATAATTTTGTTGAAGTAGCATACAACAATTTACATGGTGATATGAGAACCACTCTCTAGAGTATACATCGATTTTGTACACATGGCTTTTCAGTTGCTTTTTAAGATATATCATTGGTGATGCTCACATGATTATATAATGAGCCATTAAGTTGAACTATGAAATTATTCCTCACAACACACACATATTGATGAATTAATAATTTTTCTCATATAATTTTTTTAATCTATTTTGAAAAAAAATTAAAAATTATATATAATTATTTCTAAGAAGAACAAGAGAGAGTTACTTACCATATCTTCGTAAAACATATAATAGCGACGTTTGGAGGAAGCCGTCTAACGACGCTTTGGGGCATAGTGTCGCAATTGCGACACTTTTTCTAAATGTCGGTATTGCGACACGTTTCTCTAAATGTCGGTATAGCAACGATTTCCCAAGATCAATGGCCCAAAGTGAACCCGATAACTTACCTTTTACCTTTTCGGTAAGCGTCGCTCTTCTGACGTTTTGAAAGATTTCCATTTTCGTCGGTCTTGTGACACTTTTGCAATAGTATCGCACTGAACCCGATAACTTACCTTTTCCCCGCACCTTTCCTTTTCATTGTGGCCGTTCGCTTGTTGAATCCAGATCCGACGGCGCTAATACATTTCCGCGCTCATAAAGTAATCGTTTGATGTTTTGGCAAAGCCGCGTGAAATGGGTGGTTTTTCCAAACCACCCGCACTTACGTGTCGCCACCACGTTGTCTCGCGTTCGAAAAGCTAGTTTTTGCTTACCACCATTTACCCTCACGAATACCACTGGCGGTATTCCCTAAACCTCACCCGTTTAACCCGAGTTTAATGTCATTTAACTATGGTTGTACCATCGAAGGATAACATTAAAATTATTATTTGCATTCAAATTTTCACCTTTTCGCTTTAAACCTGTAAAAACATTGCAGAACCGTTTTCCTCAAAATCACGCCGTTTGAACCCTGAGAAACTTTGCAGAGCCATTTTCAACCTACCGGTACCATTTTTCGACGCCCATTGCCCTGAATTTCCATTACAAAGTACTACATTGTCCTCTGCGAAGCCATTTTCAAAAAATTGAAGACTGAGCACCTCTGCAACGTCTTCAACCGAATTCCGCTGGTTCTCCAGGTACTTTTATTCGAAGTTTCCCTCTGAGATTTCAAAATTCCTGTCGATTTCAAATAATTACCAAAGTTACTGCAAAAAAATGTTCATTTTTCAGGGAAAACTCTGTCAAAATTTCCCTGGAATCCCTAATTGCCCTTTCTCGCAGTTTTTTCCATACCCTGGTCCGTTTTGCTGTTGAAATCGATTTTAAATACACGTTCTGAGCTTTAAATTCCTTGCATTTCCTAAAAACCCTGCTCATAAACCCCATTTTCAATAGAAATTTGCCAAGAAACCCCTGTTTCTTGTAAAGGAACTTAGCAAACCGTTTAAGCTTGCTTCTTTCATTATTAAAAATGACTAAGAAACAGGTAACCCCCAAGAATGGAGGCCCAAAATCTGAAAAGAAGTCTTCTGCAAAGATTCCTCAGCTTATGTCCTTCAAAATCGACAAACCAACTCCTGCACTCACGGCTGATTCTATAGAAGTGGTCAGACCAGTCCAGCCTCCAGTCATTTCTCCAAAGAAGAGCCCTTTAGTTGATCTGGACTGTCTAATACTAGACCCTAATGTAGAATTTAACCCGCTTGATGTCTATAATTGGTGCTATGGCAAATCAGTGGAAAAGGGTGACAAAGATATTCCAATTTGGGAATCCAATCTGCCTAGATATATTGTCCCTCTCACTCATTATGTTCCTGACTTTATCAGATTATGCGAAGCCTATTATATGCCAAAAAAAAGATGTATTGTAAACAAAGAAAAAGAAACCCTGTTTTACATCACTGAAGAGTCGATAAATTCCATGCTGCAAATGAATCATGACCCCAATTCTGCTTCCCTAACAAGAGAAGATTTAACCCAACTATGTCTTGACTTGGATTTCAATGCTAGATTCAAAATATACCAGACTTTTTGTCCAAATCAAGTTGATATTCCTAAGTTAGATCCTCCTTTCGACACCGTTGATTTCCCAGATGAAACTAGACAGATTGTCTCAATGCTCTCCTTCATACTAGGATACGCCAGCGATGAATTCACTGATGTGGCTATCCTAGGTTTTCTATCAACTCTAAACCCTGGTCAATCACCATCCATTCAGTTCAATTTTGCTAGATGTATTGCTGATAATATGCATTATCAGTTATCCAAATTATCAGAAGAAGGAGTTTTCAGATACTCATCTTATCTACTACACCTCTTCCTATATTATCAAACAGATAAGTTTCCAATTGAATGTCAGAAAGTGGATGCAGAAGGAAAAGTTCTATTAGTAGTATTTTGGTCATCTATTCTAAGGAAATGAAACAAAGAGTATAGTTTTACAGATTTCAATGACTCATTTATAGCCCCTGCTATGTATCTCTTGGAAAAAGAGGAGATCCCTAGGATCAATGATGAGACAAGAAGAATTTTGCAGTTATCAGAGAGCTACAAAACTGGAGATTGGTATTTATATAAAAATCATACAGAAATCAGAGTGTATGGCTCATCCCTGGCCCCATATAAGTTACCCAGATTTGTAACTACAAGAATATTTGCTTTAGAATATTTGAGACAACTATTGAATGTAGATGAAATCCACTTCATAGCTTTCAAGAAAAAGACCCAATTTAAGCTGAAAAATCAAATTGGGCCATTCATTGTGAATAACAGAGAAGCTGCCAATGAGATAAATGTCAAACTTAAAGAGTATAAGTTCCCATGTAGTTTTACATGGAAGTATGACCCACAAGGTATTTTGTGTGCAATAAGGGTAAAATGTAAGTTGCCTGTTTACTTGCATGATCCTAAGCCCCATATTGAAAGATATGTAAATAAAATTGAATGGGAGCCAAACACCCTATCTGATGATGATTCACAGGCAGTACAGGTAATACAGGTAGACAGTGGCAAAGGCAAATAGATTGAACAGACAGTACAGGTGGCTTCTACAAGCAAAGATACTTATAATGTACATAAAAGAGACAGAGAAGGAGATAGTTTCATAGCTGAGACTATTGAGGACATAAAATTCAGAACTCCTTATAGTAAAAGAAGCAAGTCAACGGAAGAAGAAAAGGATAAGGCTGTAAATATTGATATAAATGATGAAGCAACAAGAATAGTCACTCAAACATTAGAAGAGCTTCAAAATGTAAAAATTGGAACACAACAAAAAGATACAGTCATGAAGGAAAACCAGGCTATTGTCGATTTGCCTCCTTCTTCTCAGGAAACTGACAATACAGAGTCAGAGATTCAGATCAGATTCAGACAGATTAAAGAGAAGAATGAAGAGCTCAAGAATCAAGCTCATTCTAGATTTCTTAAGGAAAACCCTGGAAACAAAGACAGGCTTCTTTCGGCATTTGATTATTCATCCACTAAATTGGTAATGTCATTCTTGAAGCCTACAGTGGCTGAGCCAAAATCAGTGGCAGATTATTCCAAAACAGATCTTGAACTGGATGCAGATGCCATTCATGAATTAGATCAAATTGAATTTCATAGGAGCAATACTGAAATGCTATATTCCAAAATTGTCGGTAAAACTATGAAATCAATTAGGCTTGAGAAAACAGTGCTCAACCTCCAAAATCAAATGAGGTTGGACAAAGCCTCACTGTATGCTAATAATTTAAGAATAAAAGCACTAGAAGATATAGTGATTGAAGCAGGGGGTGACCCAACCAACATTGAAGGGGAAAAAGTCTTAATTAAATAGAAAAATGAGGATATAGCTGCTCTTAGAAAACAGTTGAAGTTGCCTCAGAGTGAAAACTCTCAAGCAAAAGAAATTCTACAACAAAAAACAGAGAATGATGATTTAAAGCAGCTTGTACATCAAATGACAGATCAGATAAAAACAATGGAAAGTTAAATAGAAGCTCTAATGAAAGAGAATGAAGAACTAAGAAAAGCACAACCAATGGTCATTCCTACAGTGATCCCCACTGTAAACACTGCTATACCATCTACTTTGGCAGAACACTTGGCACCGAACGGAGTACTGCCAACTGCAGTGCCAATTACTTCTCTAATCTCTGCCTCTTCTTCTTCATCCTCACAGAGGACCACACCACAAGACCAAGATAAAGACATTCTTAGTTTGAGAGGCACTATTAAAAATTTGGAAAAATCCAAAAATGATGCCTTGACTACTTCTAGAGGACATGAGCAAAGGGATGATCGACTACAAGAACAGGTAAAAATTCTGCAAGCACAAGTAAATATTACAGATCAAGTGGCCTTTATAAAAAGTCATTTATGGACCAAAATTATTGATGGCATTCATTCTCAATGGCCTTCAATTCGGATAATTTATGAACAGAGGGAGTTACTTCAAGTTGCTAAAGCAGAGATTGACAAGACTAAGAGGGAAATTGACAAAAAACCAACCCAAGCAATCCAACTCATAGCTTTTTTAAACAGTAAAAACAGGGAAGAGTTGGAAGTATTGAAAATTGTTGATAGAACAGAAACCATTCTTCAAATAAAAAAGGTCCTGAAAAAAAGAAACATAATGAGTACTCTAGAGGACCGGTGTAAAGACATGAATTTATCCATCTCAAGATTTTTAGCCAAATACAAAACATTGTCAGAAGCAGGTTTGCCTGATATTCACGCATTGAATGACAAGTTAATGCCTCAGAAAGATTATGATCTAAAAATTAGAAATCATGCAAAAGAGCAAGCCAGACAACAACTGCCTCAAGGATCACCAACAGGCAGAATACTTCTTCAGTATTTTGAAAATCTGTTCTTTTTAGATAATGAGATCGGGCATATGTTCACTATCAAGCCTAACTTTTCCAAGTATACAGAGGCAGATGAAAGTTACAGAAAATTGAAGACTATGAAGATCCCCTCTGCAGAAAAGTGGCAAGAATTCACAGATCTGCTGTGAATTTAATGGATAAAAAACAGGAAATTCACTTGCAAATTCATTTTTTACTGTTACCTCAAATGGTAAAAATACAGGGTTAAAGTGCAGTACAACAACAATCAGTTCAAATTAGAATAATTAGTTCTATTTTTGCTTGTAAAAAGGTAACAGCTTGCAAACTGTTTTGCAGCTGTCCCTCTTTTTAAGTTTTCTTTCCTATTTTTGATTAAAACATTATCTCAATTCCTGAGATATTTTGTAAACATTTTTTTTGTATAAATACTTCACAATTCGAAGTATTCAGTGTGAATAAAATTTCTCAAGACAACTATAGTTCGTGCTCTCTACTTGGCATTTTAATGTTTTCTACTTTGTTCGTGCTCTCTACTTGGCCATTGGCCTGTGGGTGATATGGAGTTGTAATCTTGTGTTGAATGTGGTAGTTTTGCAATGTTTCAGCTAATTTATTACCTACAAATTGTGGTCCTCCATATGTGATTATGTCCCTTGGGAGACCATAGCGCACAAAGATTTGGAAATGAAACTATACTACAGAGTCCTCTGTAGCTTTTGAAACTGCCTCTGCTTCGACCTACTTAGTGACATATTTGGTTGCAACTAGGATGTATGTTTTTTGGTTTGAGGGGGGACTAATAGGGCCAACAAAATCAAGTGCCTAGCGTTCAAATGGTTCAATCACTAGTTGAGGGTTCAAAGGCATTTCATCAGACTGCCCAGGGCGTCTTGCCCTTTGGCAGCTATCACAGGCCTGCACGAATTTTTTGGCATCCTTAAAGATGGTAGGCCAGTAATAGCCTGTTCGTAAAACCTTATGGGCAGTTCTACGGTTCCCAGTTAGATCCCCTTCTTCAATCTTCTTATCTGTAGCATAAGGATTCTTAAGTGCCCTTTTGCTCAGATTCCATCCACTCCATCAAATCAAGCCTATACATAGCCTTAGAAGGTCACCTATCTTGCCCTTAGCACATTTGCATCTCTGAGCCTTATTTCTTAGTTTTGCTTGCCTAGAGAGTTGACTCCATTGCCCAATATTCTGGTAGATCCTTCTCATTTACCTTGAAATCTCTTTATTCCCACCAATCTTTTAAAATCAAACCCAAATACACAATCATAGCTAGCCTAATATCTGTTACTAAAACAAAGTTAAATCATACGGAGAGATCCCTCTCTAGAGTTCAAGAAGGCTAGATCTTGAATTCCCAAAGTGGTTCTTGGTTACCCTTGGTGTTCTTAACTACAAAAATCCCTATCCCACAACCTGAGAATTACTAGGGTGATAACAGGCCTTGGGGGTATTATGATCCTTGAAGGAAACTCCCACAGCTAGAAGAGTTGACGGAGAAAATTGGATCGAGTACAAAGGTGTGGCAGGTGGGTTTTACCCTGTACCAATTGTTATGGTGCATATATGATGTGTATTACAGTTTATCTTATAATTTTGTTGAAGTAGCATACAACAATTTACATAGTGATATGAGAACCACTCTATAGAGTATACATCGATTTTGTACACATGGCTTTTCAGTTGCTTTTTAAGATATATCATTGGTGATGATCACATGATTATATAATGAACCATTAAGTTGAACTATATAATTATTCCTCACAACACATACACACAAAGCGTCGCTATTGCGCCGGATGCCTCCAAACGTCGCAATTGCAACACTTAGATATTGTGTTACAATTGCGACGTTTGGACGCATCTGTCGCAATAGCGACGCCCTGGAGAATAGGGTCGCCATTGCGACGTATTCCTTCAGACGTCCCCACTGCGACACTTTGTCTAAGTGTCGGTATTACGACCCATTTCTCTAAACGTCGGTATAGCGACCGCTTTGGGCGGGATTGAAAAAATTTGCGGAAATTTCTGACATTTGGTCAAAAGCATCGGAAGCAAGTGTCGGAATTTCCGCCAAATGTAGTAGTTTAGCGACGCTTTGGGCCATGGTGTCGCAATTGCGACGCCTTCCTCCAAACGTCGCAATTGCAACAGGGTTTAGGTGTCGGTATTGCGACAGGTTTCTATAGATGTCGGTATAGCGACGGTTGTGTGCGGGATGGAAAAAATTTGGGAAATTTTCCAACATTTGGTCAAAACGTCGGAAGCAAGTGTCGGAATTTCCGCCAAATGTAGTAGTTTAGCGACGCTTTGGGCCATGGTGTCGCAATTGCGACGTCTTCCTCCAAACGTCGCAATTGCGACAGGTTTTAGGTGTCGGTATTGCGACAGGTTTCTATAGACGTCGGTATAGCGACGGTTCCGGGCAGGATGGAAAAAATTTGGGAAAATTTCTGACATTTG